>CAWUFW010004167.1:1200000-1609925 GCA_963921515.1 Calotriton arnoldi
CCTCCCCTCCCCATGTCTAGTCGCATATAAATGTCACAGGGCACCTCCTCAGAGTTGACATCCCAGCAGGATTCCTCGTGTGAAAGCCACCCACTGCCCCCCCTTCCCCCTCCCCTCTGCCCCAACTCCCTAACTCCCTAAGAAACACCCACCGCCCCCCCTCCCCCTCAGGCATGCTGCTACCTCAATAAAATGTCAGTTCGTGGCCATCTAGTGCATCCACCGTGTTCCATGTCCCCTACATCCCTAACCTCAGGGGTCAATATCATGGCGAGAGTGAAAGGGAGCCCTCAACTAGTCTTTCCTAGGCCCTACGCTATGTCCAATCGCTGGATTTAATCGCCCGGTGCCTCTCCCGCCTCCCCCAGTGCGTCTTCTGCATCCTCAAGCGAGTGCTTCACCAAGTCCACCAATGCCACCCAGGCACACGCCATTGCCATCGACTTTTCATTCCCAGTGCACATAGCCATTTGTAGCCTGCAGGTCCCCTCACTCTCTACCCATTTCACTAGTTCCCTATTCCATCTCAGGAGGTTGGGGGCATGCCTTGACTTCCAGTGAATAGTAAGCTCCCTCTTTGCCAATACTAACCCCAAGTCGATAAATTTACTAGTAACTTTTGTCTTAGCAGTATGCAGGAACCAATGCAACAGGCAACAACCAGGCGTCAATGCTACCTCTCTCTCCATCACTGTGGTCAGTCCAGACGTCACCCCTCTCCAGTAGTCTCCCAGGCGTGGGCACTCCCAAAACATGTGTAGGAACCCTGCCCCCTCCAGGTTACACCTTGGACAGGTGGACGATACCCCAAAGTACTCGTTAATTTTCCCGGGTGTAAGGTAGGCCCTGTGCACTACATAGAAGTGAATTAACTGGAAGCGCGCATTCCTAGTGCCCTTCCAAGCCTGTTCTAGGATCTCTCTCCATGGTTTCTCGCCAATGGCCTCCCCCACGTCTGCCTCCCATTTAAGGCGTAAATCTACCAAAGGCTGTCGCAAGTCATGCGTGATCTGCCTATAGAGACATGTAACCGCCTTGATAGTCCCCGCTGCCATCACTACATACTGACATGCCAGGAACGTCTTGGGTTCCACCAACCCCTCTCGCCAGTGCTTTCTAATGGCTGCCGTCAAAGCCACATGGAAGAGAAAGTCCCCTCGTGGGAGATCGTGGCGCTCCGATAGGTCATCGAAGGGGAGGAGGCTACCATCTTCAAACAAGTCTCCTATAGTGATGACCCCTGCATCCTCCCACTGGTGCAATTTGCTCCAATCGCCCCCATGAGGCAGTGCCTCACACATCCGGAGCGGAATCTCAGGTGCACGGGATCCATACCCGTGCCCTTCAAGCCAGGCGATTCCAACACTGTCTCACCGTTCGTACATCAGGGGGAATCGCTCTATCGCTCACAGGTAACCGTAACAGCACCCGAGAAAGCTGGGCCAAACTTGGGTCCTGACCACCCATATCCGCAGCATCCCGGTTTCGTCGCGCCACCCACTTCGTGAACCACTGGAGCTGCGCTGCGTGATAGTAGGCCTCAAGGTCCGGCAGAGCAAAACCCCCCTCCGCCCTGGGCCGCTGCATAGTGACAAGTGCCACTCTGCGCCTCCCGCTGCCCCATAGAAACCCCGTGAGCAAGGCGGTGAGCTGCACAAAGATCTTACGCGGGATCCAGATGGGGAGTGTCCCAAAAAGATAAAGAAGCCTGGGTAAGGTGACCATCTTCACAAGTGCGACCCTGCCTGCCACAGACAGCGGGAGTGTTCCCCAAAATTCAAAACAGCTCTAGTCTTAATGCTGCACACCGCCGGCCCTATGTTACCCTCCAGGAGATCCGCGGGGTCGTGGTAGATCTGGGTCCCCAGATATGGCAAGCAACTGGACTCCCATGGGACCCCCTCCACATTCTGCATATCGACTCTTCCAGGACTGGCAGGAAACAGGCACGATTTGGTCCAATTGACACAGAGCCCCGCAATCCTCCCCAATGTGCCCAACAAGTCTTTAGCGCCCCGAAGCGCTGCACCCGAGTTGGCTAGGAACAAAAGCAGGTTGTCTGCATAAAGCGCTATATGCTGCACCTGACCTTCTACTAGCAGCCCCCGATAATGTCTACCCGTCCTGGCATGGGCAGCCATGGGCTCCATTGCCTAGGCAAATAACAGGGGGGACAGCGGGCACCCCTGTCTCGTACCCCTACCCACTGGACAGGTAGCAGAGATCTGTCCCCCCGTCCGGACCCTGGCAGTGGAATTATTGTACAAGATCGCCGTCCACTCCACGAATCGGTCCCCCAAACCAAACGCCCTTATGACATTAAAAAGATACGGCCACTCCAGGCTATCGAAAGCCTTCTCAATGTCAACCATGAAAATACAGGCCTCTTCATTGCAATAAGTATCTGCCCCTAAAATGCGCAGGAGTTTCCGAACATTCATCGCTGTATTCCGAGACGGAATAAACCCAGCCTGGTCCACGTGAATTAAGGTCGACATATGAGTCAGCAATCTACTAGCCAACACACGGCTCAATATCTTGTAGTCCAAGTTGAGCATGGCCAGTGGCCTGTAAGAGGTCCGATCCCAGGCCGGTTTTCCCGGTTTCAGAAGGGGGACGATTATGGCCTCTCGCGTGGAGGCCGGGAGGATACCCTCCTGTCTTGCTCTATTATACAGGGCTACCAAGCGCGGGGCCAGGGCGTCGACGTATGCAGAATAGAATTCCACTGGGAGCCCATCGGTCCCCGGCGTCTTGTTCCTAGCCATGTGCTTGATGGCGCTACGGACTTCCCCACCTCAATATCCCTGCCAAGTGCCTCCGCCTCCTCCTCCTCAATCCTGGGGAGTTCCACATCAGTCAGGAAGTCCCCATCTCCTGGGAGCCCCGGAGCAAGCCTACTCTGGTAGAGCCCCGTGTAGTACTGCAGGAATTGCTCATTAATGGCACACTGAGTATGCACTGCGTCACCTCCTGGGTCCCTCAACTCCAATATCGACATCCCCCTCCTCGCTGGATTGGCCAGCCATGCCAGTAGTGCTCCAGATTTGTCCCGGTCGGCATGCATCCGAGCAGTGTAGGCCTTATAATCAAAGCATCGCAATCTGCCTATTTGTACCACCAGAGCCTCGCGAGCTGCAAGGAGATCATCCTGCTTATCAGGTCGTTCCGGTCTCACTTTAGATGAGGGGTATGTGGGAAGACATGACACGTATTTCACCGCAACAGTTGTGTGTTGTTGTTGTTGTACAGGAGTTGTATGCAGGGATATGCTTTTGACATACCTGCGGTGTTGATCGCGACGGCGTCTTATCTGCTGATAGTGGATCATGTACAGCAGCGGAAGGGCTTGTAGAGCAGGATCCATGGCAGCCGGGAACATGTGGAAGTGGCTCGGACTCGAGTTTCTATCTCCGCAGTTGTGCTGCCGCCATGTCCGAATAGCTGGTTTCTCTGCTGCGTTCTGATGGGCTGGTTGACGCATCGTGATCTGTCCGGCAGATGGCACGTCATTCCGCACGGCGGTCTTTCCCTATTGGCTCCCTCCGGCAACGTTGCAGAACGAAAAATCTGGCGGATCCGGAAACGCCGCGACGGGTGGAAAAAGGGCTATCTTTGCCCATTGTAATGTGGCGGTCGCAAGGACCGCAGCAGGAGTGACTAAATGGACGTTTTCCGCCACCGCCAGCACCACGGAGGTGCCTACGACCGCCATCGTAATCAGCCCCAATATTTTTACAACTATATTATTGAAAACAATATTAACAACAACAATATTCTTAACAATGATATTACTTACCAAAAAAAAAATCAATATTCTTGACAACGCTATTTCTACATCAGATTGTATTACAATATTTTTTTTCTAATATGTCTGTATCCCGATAGTTACAACTCAATATTTTGCCCAAATACCGTAAAGTTGTACATAGTTGCAATTTTATGAATGTTTGCTTAAAGGTTTTCAGCTTATGCATGCTTCAGTAGGCCTGGGTTGTATATAGTACTAAGTCATAGGTAAAGGCTGGAGACCTTGGCAGTTCACAAGGAAAAGTTATCTCATATTCCTTAGGTGTGATTTGAATATAATGAAAAATATGATAGGCTTTACTCATTTATTGTGAGAATCGTATGTTAAAGGCAATAGGATTTTAAGGGTAGATTGTTATTACAATGTACTAAAGTCTGTAGGCAGGTATTTTGTTCCACAGAATCTCACATATTATTGTAGTAGGCAAGGGTTTTGGTATTGGTGGCCCACCTAAACAAACCATGGGTGATAGACGATTTGCACTATGGTATTCCTTATTAGGATGTATTAGAAGAGATTTTATATTTTCTTGACAACTGTATTTTGTATGTGTTTGTATTTCTTTTGCGTTATACCTGATGGTTGCATTGTGGGAAGGCTTATGAACCAAGACAGTACCTCTGAGTTGGCTATGAGGCAAGCCAATGATAAAAGTTATAGGGCTAATTGTTTATAATGAAAAGTTATGATAAAGGCAATAGGCCTCAGACATTGATTGTGAAAAGCATTTGTTAAAGGATTAAGGGTAGATTGCTATAACTCTGTAGTAAAGCCTACAGGTAGGTATCTTGTTGCATGGAAACTCACAGATTGCCATAGTGATACAAAAGGCACTTTCATTCATAAGCCTGGCTTATTGGCATTGTCAGTGCTTGTTTCTGTTGCCTTCATGTTTCTGAGACATGAGGTCACCAAGCCATTGAGCCTTTGTGGTTGGTGTAACCAGAAACATCTTCTTGATCTATGACAATAATCTCTACATCTGCTTTTCTAAAATATTGATACCGTCACTAGAAACGGAGTACAGAATACATCTGTCTGTACCATCTCTGGTCGTGGTAAAAGGGGACACAGTCATAGCAGCACATAGAGCTTTTCAATGACCCCCCTTGTGTATTGTATTCATTTCAAGGTGGTTTGCCGAATATATAAGTGTTGGCATTACCTAGTGCCAGTCTATTGGGCAGCTAAAATATGCCCTTACCTGCTATTCTTCAAACTGAAAGTGCAGAAATTCAAGTTTACTACATGGGTTGGTCAAGATTTCTCGGTTTGGACCCTTTCCATCTGGCTCTCTCCAACCTTGACTATAATAAAGACTTAAATTATTTATTTTATTTATACATGGTTTTACATAGCACAAACATGACCCACAGGGTGACAAAACATTTTATAAATGATGCTATTCAGTCAGGGAGTCAGACAAGGGATAGCAAAGGCAGTGAAAAGTGAATAATGATTATTTTTACCTGGCTCGGTTATATCTCTTTGTGTTCCCAAAAAGGTGATCTTCCTCCACATATCTAGCAACCGGTATACACCCTCTTAATAACATTGTTGGGTAGGCTCAAAGATAAATATAAAAGTGAACTTGTTGGTTAGGCACCCCAAGTGCATGTGAGAACTGTTCTTTTTTGTATTTGATAATTGAGAACAGAAAACAGCCCATCAGAAGGGATAGATTTCATAAGAGAAGAAAGACAATTAGTTGTTTTAAGATTAAATAAATCCTTGACAAAAAACAGTGTGCCTCCTAGAGAAGGACCTTAGTTGAGAGAGTCCTTTTTGCTGGTTGAAGGTACTATTCTCAGTTGAGCGTGCATGCACTTTCTGTTGGGAGACATGTTGTTTTATTACTGTCAGCTTAGAGCACCAATATTTCTTATTATTGGTTGGCTTCATTGTCATCCTCATTTGCTTGCTTCTTAGTCATCAGTTTTCATTAGCTTTTCTTCCTCTTTTTGTGTTTGTCCTTTCCCCTAGTCCATGGATGTATTATGTGTGACCTTTCACTGCACATTTTGTTTAAGCACTCTATGAGAGTGTGTGTGTTTTCCAGCAGTCTCCCTCTTGCACTTTTCCCCCTCTATGGTCCTCATTCTCACCCTTCCTCAGTTGGTGTTCTTGTTTTCTCCTCGTTCACCTTCCCTTGTAAGTCTTGCTTCTCCACAACCCACTTGTCTGTTTGCTCTACCAACCCTGTGTGCCCACCCAATGTTGTCTGTTTGCTTCCCCAGTTTCCCCTATCCACTCTCCATTTTCTGTGTGGTTTCCTATTCCTTCACACCTGCCATTGTGCATTTGCCTACCAGAACCATTGTCAACTTGCTTCCCAAGCTCCATTGTCAGCCTGCTGCACCATCCCCTCCTGCCCACCCTCCATTGTCAACTTGCTGCCTCAGCCCCTCCCATCCACCCTTCATTGTCAACCGACTGCCCCAGCATCTCCCGCCTGCCCTCATTTGCTCCTCCAGCCCTCCCACCCATCCTCTATTACCTATCTGCTCCCCCATTTCTAGACCCCACCATCCATTGTCTATGTGCTCACCCAACCCCGCCTGTCCAACCTCAGTTGTCTGCTGTCAGATTGTTGCCCTATCCCTTCCTGCCCACTTTCCATTGTTACCTTGCTTCCACAGCCCCCCTAGCCCACCCTCAGTTGTCAGCTTGGTTCCCCAGCACCTCTCACTGACCACTCTCTGTCAGTTTACTTTTTTAAAGACCCTTCCATCCACCCTCCATTGTCAGCTTGCTTCCTTAGGCCCTCCCATCCTGTTGTCATTTTGGTTACCAAGCCCCTCCCACCCACACTCGATTGTAAGATTGCTCTCTGTTGTGATGTCATTCTATTTACTTGTGTTCTATGATTACAGTGTAAGGCGGAGGGCATTCCAAGGTTGTCAGTTGTGACTGGCATCTTGGTGTGGACTGATGCCAGGTTGTGTTCTCATTAAAACTTAATTATTGAACAAATCTGGAGGTGCGTCGGGGTATCTTTCCTTCGCAACACCTCGTTATGTAGCCCCCAGGGAAATGGTCTTCGTGCTTTACATGTGGTTATTGTTTCTTTTATGTCTCTTTCGGTGTACACGCTTGCACTACCTTCTGCAGTTCCCTTACACATATGTTGTATTTATTTGCCTTTAAGGGAAGGGAAGGAGATGTGATGTGATGTCATTCCATTTACTTGTGTTCAATAATTAGAGTGTAAGGCGGAGGGCATTCCAAGATTGTCAGTTGTGCCTGGCATCTTGGTGTGGACAGACGCCAGGTTGCGTTCTCATTAAAGTCTGGAGGTGTGTCGGCATATTTTTCCTTCGTAACACTCTCCTCAGCTTACTTCCCCAGCCCCTCCAAGCTACCCTCCATTATCAGCTTAATTTCCCATTCCCTCATGATCATCCTTTGTTGTCCACACTTCATCAGTTTGCTTCCCCAGTCCCTCCCTTCCACTCTTCGTAGTCAGTTTGCTTTCCAGGCACCTCCAGTCCACTCTCCATTGTCAGCCATTGCCAGCTGGCTTTCCCACCTCCTCCCTGTCACCCTCTGTTGTCAGCTTGCTTCCCCATCCCCACATTGTCTGACTCCTGCACCTCTGTCCACACTCCATTGTCCATGTGCTTCCCCACTGTCTCTTGTGTGTCCTCTCCCACCACCCACGTCCTTCTCCCTGCCCTCTCTGCATCCTTCTTACCTCATCCCCAACCCAGTTCACATTTGTTCGTTTTTAAAGTACATTAGCGCTGGCTAAATCATAGGTCTTTAAAAAAAATAATATTTAAATTACATTTAGCCATACTGCACAGCAGCTGTGCCTCAGTACGCCATGGGTAAAATAAATTGCCCAAGCCAATACATCTCACAGGTGAGAAATGTTGGCTTTGCCAATCCTTTATACATTTCCAACCATTCTTCTCCATATTTATTGTTGGTGAATGCTCATATTATTCATCTATATTTATGTTGGGTTCTGTAAACATAATCACAGTACAAGCAAGAGGGAGGCTATGATCTACTTTTTATATATCCACCTAAGCTGTCATTGTGCATATCTATTGACCCTTGTAGCCAATCAAAGAAAGAAATGTCTTTCATGTTTTTTCAGGGTTCTAAAAATAAACATAGACAATTCAATGGTTCTGCTTCTGCATTCAAGTGCAAAAGTCAGTAAAAAGTGAAAAATGTGTACTTTACTTATTGGTGGTGGCTATTTAGCTGGCCGAAGGGTAAATAGTGAATTTTCTCAGCTATGTATCTGGCCGCTGATTATAACCTATTTGGATGGCAGCCTTGCAAAAACCAAAAAAGCTTTATTATTTACCCTGCTGCTTAGCTTCATTATTCTCCTGGCCACTGGCTAAACAGCGGAAATTATGTACTATATGACCGAAAGCTATTATCAAAGAAACTTCATTAATTATCCAGCTGCTTGCTAAACAGCAGACAGTATATACTATTTGGATAGCCCAGGCTTGCCACTGGGGCCTGTAGAGCAGTCTTAAACTGCAATTTCGACCTCACAAAATAAACTCTTCCTTTTTCATAGTAATAAATCACCCCTAAGGTAGGCCCCTAGAGGCTCATAGGGCAGGGTGCATGGTATTTAAGACTTAGGACTTCTATATGTAGATTTTAAATATCATGGAAGTGAAAAACTCCTAAAGTCCTTTTTCACCTATTTCTTCCATTGACTAACACTGTGACCTTATTACATTTAATAAGTGCTACATTCAGATTGGGTGCAGATAGAGATATGCTGTTTACACTCAAATAAATTGTAATTTAATTTAAAATCATCTTTAATGGAGAAATCCAATTTTAAGTGACAGTTCTGAAAATGCCACTTTTTAGAAAGTTTAAGTATACAAAATAGTGATGAAGGGAATGCTTCAATTAATCTCAACCATTCATAATTACTCGGTTCACATTCCAGCTCATTATTTTGCACACCATGCCCCCTCAGTTTGGACCAGCTATATGCAAATCAGTCTTAACCCTGCTCCAAATGGAACAGTCCAGCCTGAACTGCCAAGCCAGGTCCTCCCTGAATCAGAACACAAGCAACCCAGGGCCGATTTTGCCCTAGCTATGGGCTCATCAGTTGGGTACAGCTTAGTTTCAGCGACACATTGTGCATGGGACCCATGTCTGGGCATACTCATCCCACTTAGGGAGTGGATTGGGATCCGGCCCGAGCGCTTGCCAGTGGCTCAGATTAATTCAAGCACTCCATCCATCACCTAGTTGCTGTTGTTTTTAGAAAGTTGGTATTTTCTAGTCCCAACCAACTGTGCCTTTCTGCCAGTGTCCTGGGTCACATGACTGTGATTGGGTCTGCTGTTGGAGTTTGTGTATCCAGACAATGAGATAAGGAAGACTTAGGTATGGACAGGATGGGCCATCCTGACAGAGGAGCAGTACCCAGTCTTACATACACTTCAAAGGGCTTTGCCTACAACACACAGAAAGAAATATGATACCAGGCCTTCCCTACTTTTTGTCACCCCAAACAGTTTAGAGTCTGGACCAAATGAAGAACTGACAGAACCAGTTTTGGGGGTAGGTCAGGGAATTCTCACACACAAAGGCTGCACCAGGTATAAAAAGAGGAACTTCAGAACCGCTCATCAGAACTACGGAGAATGCAGAAGAAGGACTGACCTGCTTGCCTTGATCTCAGGCTACCCAGAGTGACTCCAAGTGTGAGTTGGCTAACCTCCTGTGTGAACCACAGGGACACAACAAGCTTACAGAGACCTTCATGCAACTGCACACCTTACCAGATGCTAATGAACTTGCTTGGACCAGCCTGGAACTGCCTGACTCTTCTACTGTCCTCTGCTGGAGTGAGTCCTGATGCCCAAGATGTGCACTCCAGATCCTGGACCCTTACCTGGTATCAATGGAAGTCCCTCCAAAAAGAAAAAGGTGAAAATTCTGAATTTGTGCTCTTTGCGACTGCGAACCGGCCCATTATTGCTGAAACACTGCCGCCCGTGAGGGCTGCCAACATGAAAGATCCATATCTATGACGATATGGCTCTCTCCTGCTCCCTCCTTATCATGCAACGCAGTGTATGACAGTATTCTTGGCTGCTGCACTGCGTTGGTGACACTTTACTAAATGTACCCGGAGTATGCAAGATTGCGTGGGTCTCAGCATGCCAGAAGCATGTGACGCAAGACAATGAATCACAAATGTGCATGATGGACACTTTCCAAAGACTGGTTATGCACCTGTAAATGAGGGATGCTATAAATCTACAGCATGTCGTGTCTCTTCCACATGGGTAGAATGTGTATGGGTCATTTGATTTGTTTGTAGGCAAGTCTTTGTGACACTGAATAGTTTTTATTTATGTCTGCCCTGTGCTCCCCGGTAGTGCTGGTGCACAGGTCCCTAGTACTGTGTCTGAAAACAATCTGTAGGTCATTTCAGACCTGTGCACCTCCATTCATATCTGTCTGAGTGGCTTTCTTTATTGGATCAAGCCGTATCATGCCCCATGCACCAACACTTGCTCTTTGTACCATCCTTATGAAGGCTTCAGTGATTTTAAGTGGTCTACTCATGTAACTGTGGAATATGGAGTCGGTAAGAGGAGGCATGGATATGCAACTGCATCTGGTGGCAGTACCCAATAGACTACAGTTAGTTTCCAGTATTTCCTTTACTTTTGCAACAGATGTTAAACGGCTATGAAGTAGTTATCTGTGTGTATAAGTGAAGTATTCCTGGGCTAGATTTCAAAGATATAGCTCATTGGAGTCAATAGTAGAAAATATATGCCACGCAGACAATGTTTTCGTAAACTATAAAGAGGACACAATATTTATATCAGACAATGTCTCTGTATACATTTTATGACATACAATTCCAGATGTAGACACCGTCCTATAAGATTGGAAGTCATCTACTGATGGCCATGATCTTGATCATGATGCAGTTAACAGTAGATCCACCACCTTCAGCGGCTGTGCTTGGGTTTGCTCTTTTACTTGATGCAGGCACATGACTCATAGCTTGAGCACTCCAAAGTCTTAATTGATAACAACCTGTGTCCGAACTTGTGCCCTGTTATGTTTTACCTGATCCATGATGGTTGGTTTGTGGGTGAATATTTTATTAAACGTCTTCAAAGGATAGGTACTGGCAATAATGAGTGGACATTTAAGTCATGAGTGTCTGGAGATATGGAGGGGCGTGGCTTGATGCCGATGTAGGGAGAAGCGGACCTCGGAGCTCCTCCGTGGCCTCCCCCCATTGCAACTGATCCTGACCTGCTGAAGGGGCCCCTTGTCACCCATTCTGTGGCGGAACATCTGGTGCCCTTGTGGGAAATCCGTTGACGAGCGGGGAGGCTGTAACACGGAGCAAACAGCAATTCCTTGCTCTGCTCGCATTCCGACCGCGGCGACCCAAGATGGCGGCCGCGACCTGACGAGGAGGTTTCCGTGGGCTGCAACGACAAGAGTACTGCAGACTACATCTGAGCGGCGACAGGGTGCTCCGGGTCTGAACTCGAGCCGGAGGTCTACGGAGGCGCAGGCGTGGGGAGAGCGCACTGAAGAGATGGAGCGCCAAGACCTGGCGCCGAGTGGCGATCCCAAGAAGGCGTCCTCGAGAGCTGGTGGAGAGACCCGGTGAGTGAGTGTGCAGTAGGAGAGCGCGGCGCTGTGCTGGTGACCACTGCCTCTGGAACGGCGGACTAGCGATTGCATAGTGCTCCCTGGGACTGGTGTGGTTTCACGGACGGCGGGGCAGGGAAGACACCAGCGGAGACGCGCCGAGATCGGAACCTGCTGGGTGCCCAAAGGCCCATGAGCGGGCTTGAACGCGAGGGCGCAGGGCTCATGCGGGATGGTGCTTGAGGGGCGAGCAGCACCTGAAATCTACCTGAGACATCGGTGGGCTCTCGGGTGCCTTGACGCCCTCCTTCCTGATTACGAGTGACTGTGAGGTACAGGTGGGGGGGGGCCCCTCTGGTTGCCGCCAAGGGCTAATTAGGAGGACGCAGGCAGCGGAAGCGGGTGCTGATTGTGAGAGGCCAGACTTACAGGATTCATCGCTGCGGTGGTGAGGTGCGGGGGCCTCAGTGGCTTGGAGGGCCTCGGAGAGAGTGCGCTGAGCTACCTGAAGAGGGGTTGTCCTCCCTGTTCCCCTTCCGAGCTGGCGCTCCTGAACAGCGCTTTCTCCCTGCTGTGACGCCCAAGGGAGCGGTCTACTGCGCTGGAGTGCACTCCCTGAACTTCCCTGTGCTCCCTGCCTGCTCTGAGTCTCCTGACCTTCCCTGTGATCTCTACCAAGAAGCCCAGCGTGACCCAGCACAATCGGTCAAAATGGGCCGAGTATCTCGCCGCAAGGGCTTCTCGGCCTTGCACGTGGAATCAACGGGGCAACAATCTGATGATGAGGAGGAAACGGCAGGAGGTCGGGGGGACGAGGCAGCAGGGGGCCCCACGCTGGTGGACATAATGCAGGAAGATGGATGCCATAGGGGTGGATCTCAACCTGCTGAAGGATGACCACTGCAAGCTCAAAGAGCGGGTGAAAGCTACTGAGAAGTCCTTGGAGGAGGTACCGGACGCAATCTCTACTTTGCAGCGCTCTCTCAAACTGGTGGAGGACAGGGTCAGGATCTTAGAGGTGAGAGCGGAGGACAGTGAAGGGCGCTCTCGCAGGAATAACCTGCGCATAGTGGGGGTTCCGGAACAGGAGGAAGGAGATGACGCCATTCAGTACATGGAGAGCTGGCTTCGGGCCGCGGTGGCTCCGGAGGGGCTCTCCCCCTTCTTCGCCCTTGAGCGTGCACACAGGGTCCTAGCCAGGCCTCCAAAGCCGGGTGACCCCGCGACCGATGGTTGTGCGCTTGCTCCATTACCGCGACCGGGATCACATCTTACAGCAAGCGCGGGGGAAGCAGAACCTTCAAATCGCGAACGCCAGGGTGATGATCTTCCCGGACTTCACCAGGGAGGTGCAGAGACAACGTGCTTCCTTCCTTGCGCTAAAGCGGAAACTCCGGCAGCTGCAGTTACCGTACGCCATGTTGTTCCCAGCACGCCTCAGGGTGGTAGACGGGCCCACTACACATTTCTTCACTGCTCCGCAGGACGCATGGCTGTGGCTGGAGGCGCACAAACCAAGAACGAGGCCTGCTTCTCCGTCGAGCACTGCGGACCGAGGATCACCTGCACTTTTGGGGACATAGAGGTCCATAACGCTGCCGGGACTTCAACTTCAGAGGGACAGGGCTGTGCAGGCAGTTGCAGAGATCAGCCGAGGTGAGACTAGCCCGATCTCCACTGTCGCTAGCCATGGCATGGGCAGACTTGAAACTTCTCCTACCAGCAGCACGGCTGGGGACACTGAGCCTGAACTTCCCGAGGTTACACCCCAGACAGCGGATCTACTCATGTAAGATGGGTGCATGAAGTTGGGCGAGAAAAGGCTATGCTGGCGCCAGGGACAGGCTTCTGAATGTGCAGACCTCCGGGGGAGGAAGGATGCTGGCACCAGACATGAACTGTAAATGGGGGTCCCCCTGTTTGATACGGGCAGGGGGGATGGCCGGGGGGGGCTTTGGGTCCTATTGGGTCAGCACACGCCTCACCACGTTTAGTGATCAGTTGATTGTTGCATTCGTTTGGATGGGAGCTAGTTCGATTGTACCTGTCCTGGGGAGTGGGAGTTGGGGAGTTCAAGAGGTTGATGGGGTTCTTATCGGGGTCAGGCATGCCGCTGGGGGGTTCAGGGTGGGAAGACGCTGAAGGAAGTGCCATGGGTTCCACCGTAGGAATTAAATGTATGACCTGGAACGTCAGGGGAATGCACACTATGTCACGTCGCCATAAGATACACGCTTACCTTGTGAGGAGAGGGGTGCAGATCGCACTGCTACAGGAGATGCATCTCACGAAACAAGAGGGGGAGGCTCTACAACGCAGATGGCAGGGGCAAGTGTTCTGTACAGCTTATTCAGCCTTTGCAAGGGGCACTTTGATTTGGATTCGTGCGGGGGTCCCATTTCAGAGTACTAGACAGCTGGTTGACCTGGCCGGGAGGTATGTGGTGGTTGCGGGGCGCCTTGACGGTAGGGACATTGTGTTGGGCAGCCTATATGCCCCCAACATAGATCAGGCTGCATTCTTTGCGCATCTCTCAAGGCAGCTGGCGACTATGCTGCGGGGTCGGTATTACTGGGGGGAGACTTCCATTGTACTGCGGACATTGACCTAGACCGCTCGCATTCCCCTCTTGCGAATGCCCCAGCGACCAGGCTGGCGGCAGTGAGACGAGCGTGGCAGCAGCAGTGGGGACTGACGGACACTTGGAGGGCTTCTCATCCAGGGGATAGAGACTACTCTTATTTCTCTTCATTGCATGACTTACATGTTCGCCTAGATTCAATCCTTTGTTCGCCTGACGTACATGGAGGGATTGTCCACAGTGAATACTTAGCTAGAACGATATCAGATCACAATTCGCTGTTGATGTCGCTGAACTGGTTGCGGGGTCGCCCCGCTATTCCAACTTGGAGGCTGCGGCCGGAGGCATTGGAAGATCCAGTGTTTCGGGACACAATAGGCGCAGCGATAGAGGACTATTTCAGGGTCAATACTGGGTCGGCGACGAGTCCCACCTTCACTGCTCAACACCTAGGAGAAGCACAGATAAAGGTGAAAATAAGGTCCTGTGAGTTCCCTGATAACCAATGCCACACCCTGGTGTGTATCTACAAATGTCTGAGTCCCACTGAGGGATGTCTGAACCAATGCTGATCCCAAACCAATTGCCAAACACAAGTATCACAAACCACATCAAGAGAAGTCCAACAAGCTTGGCCATGTGCAGCCAAAGAGTGGATAGGCAATGTAATCCTAGACAACCCTGGAATAGATAACATTTCTCCTCTGGCCAACTGCACAGACAGTATCATCCAAACTAATCCAAAAATCCATGAACAAATGTCAATTATAAACACAAACTGTGTGCAACCAGACAAATCTGCAAACACAGACATAGACACTCCAACAGTTACAAAGTGAGCATGGTGTCAATGTGTAGCACAAGCATTCACATGCACAATCCTGACAAGTGACTCTTCAAATATAGGAGGCCATAGCACAATTGTGCACTCAAAACAAGCTAATAAACAAGACTCCACATTGCCGCATGTGACATTCACACAAGAAATGCACAGTACAAATTCAACACACATCTGAATGCATTCAAATACACAAACTCCTCACACACAAT
This sequence comes from Calotriton arnoldi, assembly GCA_963921515.1. NCBI lineage: Eukaryota > Metazoa > Chordata > Amphibia > Caudata > Salamandridae > Calotriton > Calotriton arnoldi. The sequence goes on from CAWUFW010004167.1 coordinate 1,215,072, forward strand.
ATCATGCTAAAAAAACATTACACACACATGAACCTGTCAGTAGAAAGAGCCAACACAGGACAAAGACTGCATCCCTCAACAACAAATACATAACATATCCACATACAAAAACATTATATAGCAAACTCAGCTGGACATATGGGGGACTCACACCTGGCAAGGACAATGCAACATCCACTGACAGCAGTGCATGCACAGTAAGCAGTGTGTGAACACCACCAAAAGCAGTATCACACATATCTGAGTGCACCACCATGAACTTTAGCATCACAAATCATCATAGCACACAGATCACATCACACTCAGGATGGGTAGCAGTACCTCAGCAAACAGATACACACTTTAACTATCACCTACTGCTGCACAACTCAGGAAAACACATATGCATGGAAAGTGACTAGAGGACTGTGCTGGAAACTCATCTGCCCTGTACATGAGCAACCATGACTACTATCAAGTAGAAGAAAATAGCACATAACAAATTGTGAAACAGTGCTGAGGGGCACATTGGTTCTGGACACAGATCATCCTCCCACAGTATAGTGTCACACTTTGGAGTGGTGGGGAGGGTCAAACACTGGAAAGGCATGGAGTGGCAGATATTAGACTGAAGTGTTGTGTACATTAGTATTGTACAGGTGAGGAGTGTACAGAGCAAAAACACATAGAGGAGTAACTCACAATGTGTAGTCATCAAAAGCACCTCTTGGGGCTGGTATGACTCTGAATACCACATAGTGGACAAAATAAAGTGTAAATTGACATCAATGTATGTGAAAAGTCACTTATAATGTTTGTTTGCCTGAGCCAGTCAGCACAGTGAGCACAAAGGTAAGCAAGAGCCATGGTTGATCACAAAACCACAACACAGACATTGCAGTGACACACTCTGCTTACTCACAAATTATGTGGACAACAAGTAGGTGTACCCTAGGACTGCAAGGTCATACTGACACACTGCACATTGCTCAAGAAACAACTCCTACATGTGCCCACAATCTACAGCAGGTGTCTGATCATGTAAACAAACAGGCACTCATCAACTGGATCATACATGTGTGTAAGGGTCATCCTCAAGGGCACATACACATCAACACTTCAGCTAATGACAGGACAATCACACTGTATGAGTACTCAAGTGCACACATTCAAATGTGCCCATGTGACTATGAAGCCAGACCTACACAAGATGACTACACATCTACACTGCTGTGTAAACATCAAGATAGATTCCACAGATATGACAGACCCTGTCCACCCCTCAAGTTATCATGTGAATAGAATTCTCTGCTGTTGTGGTACAGCATCCAAATATGACATGTGTACAAAACTAGAGACCTGACAATAGAATGATTAGGACAAGAGTAGACCATCACAGACAAGCATCATTGCACCCTCAAGCCTCTGAGTCAAGAAGCACAAAAGTGGTTGTAACGTCTGGCAACCTCTGCAAAAGAACATCAAGCAGATGCCAATGTGAATGTGGCATACAGAGCATGTAACAGATGAACATATACACATACATTGCACTGCATCATTAGCGAGGGCAGCAACAAAGCTCAGAACATAAATAACAGTCTTTATTACATAAACTCTGTATGAGCATCAAAAGTGCAAAACATTAAGGCCATCGGCAAGTCCAAATTTCAAGTCCGCACATGTGTGCATGAAAACTTGCGCAACAAACATGTAACACAGTCCACTGCCATGGGAATCACCACAGGATAGGGGCCTCAAATGGGCAGTCTAGGCACCGCTCAGGGAGGAATGGGGTGGGAAGGGGGACTTGGCTTCAAAATTGGGTGGAAGTTGAACTGGGAGGGGGCTGATTGTCTGGGCTAGTCGGAGGAGTGGACCTGGGAGGGAGAGAACTGGCTGAGGTAGAGGGATCCGTGGATGGATGGGCTGGTTGGACCAGGTGGAGTGGTGGCATGGGGAGGTGGAGACATGCTGTGTGGAGGCTCAGTAGCTGATGGTGAATGTGGAGGGCTGGGTCTCAATTGTTTTGGGATCCGATATCCCCCAAGTGTCTTGCCACAAGTGAGGAGTGAGGTGGCCCCAACAGCCTCCCTCTTCCCTGAAAGTGTAGCAGGTGGTGGTGTATCTTCCCGTGGGGATTTGCTGGACCTGGTGGTACGCTCGGGTGGGGGTTGCCTTTTCCCCTGCCTCCCCTGTTGTGGAGGTACACTCCCCACTTTGCTCTCTTGTCCACGCTTCACAGGTATGTGGGTGGGAGTCGATGTTTTGGGTGAAACAGCCTTCTGAATGTGTTTGGGGGTAGTTGTGGCAGGCACCAGGTTCACTGCAGACAGGGCAAGTGTCTGTGTGTCTTTGGGATCAGGTGTGGGGATGGGAGTGCCCTTGGAGGGTGATGAATCTGAGGAATGCAATGTGGATGCATGTTTTTTGGCCTTATGTCTCTGAGTGTCCTGTGATGGGCTTTTTGTGGTGCGGTCATGTGTGCTCTTTGTGTGCTGTGGTGACGGCGTATGGTGTCTGGTTTGCTTAGAGTGCTGTTGTTGTGTGCTGCATGTGGATGACTGGGTGCTTGAGGGCTCTGGTGTGTGTGTACTCAGGTCAGGTGGGGGCACTGGGAGTGTGGTTGCGGAAGGTTACAGGAGCTGGACTGGGAGCTTGGGACTGCTGAATGGCTGCCGTCACTGTGGAAGACAAAGACTGGACAGTTCGGTGTAGGCCATCCTCATCCGAATGAATGCCCTCCATGAACGCAACAACCTGTGACAACTTGTTGCCATGATCCTGGAGGGCAATCAGGAGTGCAGTCTGACCCACACACAGCTGCCGCAAAATGTCTATGGCCTCCACACTGAAGGCAGCAGGGGAGACAGGGGCAGGGGCAGGGGTAGCAGTGCCTGGGGGGAAGGAGACTCTACCCTTCTTAGGGCTGTGGGCACGGATAGCACTTTGGGGGGCATCCGGGAGGGTGGACACAGGACGAGGTGTGGCGGAAGAATATGCAGATCTTGAACTTCCTGTGCCCGCCAACACCGAGGAGTCACCGCTGGAGTGGGAAGATGTGGAGGTTGATGTTTCTGGGTGGGAATCCTCCAGGGCAATCCTGTCCCCCTCCGAGGCGCTGGTCCCCTCAGTGCCACTGAATTCCTGTGTGCCAGTTGTGCAAGTAGCTTCCCCAAAGGTGTTGGGCCCCTCTCCTTCCCTGCCCTCGGTAGATGCTGCAAGAAACAGAGACATAGGTTCAGTAAAGTGGCATACTCACAAACATCATATGCAATACAAATACAAATACTTTGACTGAAACTCCCACATTTAACTACTCCATGTACTGTCAGCATATTGCAAATTTGTGCAATCATCAGCTGATGCATGGAAACATGCTTAGTCAATATTCATGCTCCAAGTTGCGTTGACACAGCCAAATAGCTATGCATGTACCTACATTTCAACATCACATAAAATTGTCTGTAGGCACACCTACGTGCCTGTAGGTAAGCTAGCTACACATCAAAATATGTTGTCTCAGACACATTTGGAGTATATTTCACTGAACAACACCTATACAAAGTAAAACCTATCCATTTGCAAGTGATATTACCTCCTGAAATCCTCTATCTTTGGCACTGAAGCACAACTACAGTTGTACATTGGTGTCAACTTTGTAGATGTATCATTTTATTTGAAGTGCACAGCACACATCTCTAAATGCACACTAACATGATGCTCACTGCTGTTCACTGCCAGTTGATGTCTCTGAGACTCATACTACTGCATATGTCACATGGACACATCAGTTTTGGTAATAAGGTGCAAAAAGCCCCATGTAACAATGTAGTCACATAGACAATGCACAATAGCATGATAAGGGCAATGTAATGCAAGGCCTTTATGTGTTGTGACATGTCACATACCAACATCTTATCACTTGCCTGACAGGCCTTCGTTGCTCCAAGGCATGATAGTGCCTTCTGTAGATGAAGTTGTGAGTGGCCTCCATTAGGACAGCTAATGTGTGCCAATACCTAGGGTCTGGCATATGACATCCCTATGTTGTGCTGACTGATGACATCGTTGACACATCAATGTGCCAAGAATTCAATCACTGATTAAAAGCAGTAGCCACAACTTCACCATGCACTGATGCACTAGGACACCCCTCCACAATGCACACATACTGAGGACTGACACTCTGAGTAACATTTGCTTCTGTTTATCTATCAAATTACAGTACAACACCTCAGTCACATCACAATTTGCCCTACCCACTGATCACATCCAACCATGTTAAGCCCTAGTGCCAAAACAATTTCACAATAGCCTTGCTGTCACTGTGGCAGGAAATTACATCATGTGATGTCATGCTGCTGATATTTGGCTAATATGTTTTGCAATGATGCTGCCATCTCTATCATTGTGAAAAACACAACCCATGGACAGGTGTGACCTCTACCAACTCACTGCTCCCTGAGTACACATTTGTGCATTTATCTAACCACTTTCACATCATCACATGAGCACACTATTGCCGTAGCCACACAGCACACACAAGCCGGACAAGTGTACTGGGCTACACACTAGGAAGGTATCATTTCAGACAACATTCACAAAATGTGAGATGAAAACATGTCAAGCTGACTTGCTATGACAGCATTCATGGATTTCCCACATGAGCAACAAAATGTTGTACACATGCAGAACCTCTGCACGCAATACTGAGGATACTTAGGAGCCATTGCATCACACCAGAGACATCACAGAGGTCCGCACTTGCTCTGGGCTGGGATTCAGGCAGTCACTCATGCGCAAAGTCACACTTAGCACAATAGTCACCGCCAACTTGCTGTTGTTGGGCCCTCAAACGTCCATCCAACTCTGGCTGTGTCACTGCCAGGATGCGGGCCATTAGTGGTGTCATGCTCCTGCGCGCCAACCTGCCACTTTGAGGGACCAGCCCCAGCGTCATTTCTGCAATGTTTTTGCTGAGCCGGCTGATGTCATCCCACCTCTTGTGGCAGTGTGTATGGCGTCGGTTTGAGAGCCCCATGGAATGCACCTTGCGGGCAATGGCCCTCCATATGGCCTTACGCTGAAGGACCTTGAGCTGTAGGCATGGGAGACAAGAAGATGATTTTTGTAACACTGTGTTGTGTACCACTGTGTGACAGTACAGGAGCATGTAAACACATAACACACAGATACATCAATGGAGAGCAGTGCCCATACACCATGTCACATAGTACACTTGGAGCAAGCCATATCATTGCAATGTATACATAAATGATGATGGAAACACCACATGCCCATCTCATACACATGCAGAGTGCCAGCACAGAAAGCAATGTGAAAATGGGCCTCATCTGTGATGCACTATGTGAGTGAGCATGACATACGATACACTGTAAATGATGTGTAGTGGTCAGACTCACTGTGTCTTACACTACACACCCCTTAATGTCCTTGACCATTGCATAGCTACACGTGTCATGGAGGTCACAATTAGGTAACTGTCTTGTGTATTCCTCAGGCCTATGATATCTCCTTCAGAAATCGCATGGTGGACAACACATATGTTTTTCTAAGTCATTTTAGTGATGGGGCCTTGAAACATTGTGCATTTACTGGGCAGGCCTGAGGGATTCTCACTGCGGAAAAACGTGGTCCATCACAGAAATCACATGCATGTACAATGAGAATGGTGGAACAGTGCATACACATGCGAAACTCTACACATTATGGAATCAAAAGAAGGATGACATGTCCACCGTACATTTAGCAGATGTGTCAGAGGTGATTTACCACAACAGTGATAGATCCAGGCCTTGCACTCCTGTGCAGAATGTCCACATCTCCATAGGGTCAATTTGAAAGCAGTACACACATTATGCACTACCCTCTGGCCAATCTACATTTGACATGTCACAAATGAGCATATGAGCACTTAATGAACTATGTCATTATATGGCACAGGGAATGTGTGTTCAGAGTTCGAGGATCTCAAATCAGCAGTGTAACTGTATAACTGCTAAACCACAGTATGCCCTTTACATCATTGCATGCAGTCAGAGATCTGTGGGAATAAGGCTATACATCCCATTGACATGAAGTCATCATGCTAGGCAGTGTCTCACACATTTACATTACCCAGTCTCAGAACAGCATGTGTGATTTTTGGCTTCAATAGAGCTGCACCAGTGTCTATGTTGCCATCCTCCCCACATACTCAAGTGCAAAAAGTTCTAGGTCATGTATGGACCATGCTGTTGGCAAAATCTTAATGCATGAACAGTGGCTTGCACTCACAGGCACATACTAGTGTACAGTAACATCATGTGTGCATTCTGAGCACTCTAAAACCTTTACTCATACACTTACCAGTACCTCTGGAGCACCATATAGCTGCCCGTACTGGCCAAGGACCTCGTCCACCAGGACCTTCAGCTCCTCTGTGGTGAAGAGACGGGCCCTGATGTTCTCTGTACGTGCCATGACTGGGTCCAGAGTAGTGGTACAGCAGCAGTTGGTGTTGATGAATTGCAAGCAGGAGTGTCTGAATGCAAGTGACAGGTGTGGCTATTTCACAGACATGTATAGGCCCCTAGGGTTGTTTCAGTGGTACTCTGCTGATGCAATTGGTCTGCCTGGTTTGCATCTTTCAATTGTGTCCAATGCCTGTGACCGCAGTGGCGATGCACGCCTACCGCGATGTTCAAATCGGAAAGGCACTACTGCGATGGTGGTTCCCATTGGCTGCAATGACATTCGCGTAGGCGGTGTCACACCGCGGGCCAGGTGGAGTCTACCGCACTCCGGCATCTTTCAATTGTGTCCATTGCCTGTGGCTGCAGTGGCGGTGCACGCCTACCGCGATGTTCAAATCGGAAAGGCACTACCGCAATGGCGGTTCCCATTGGCTGCAATGACATTCACATAGGCGGAGTCACACCGCAGGGGCCAGGTGGTGTCTACCGCATTCCGGCATCTTTCAATTGTGTCCAATGCCTGTAACCGCAGTGGCGGAGCACGCCTACCGCACCTATGAACACATTGTGCTATAGCATTATCGCTTTGCAAATTGCATCACTGATCACTATACATTTACACAAAATTCTTGCACCTGGTTGTAAAGTGAAATGTGAGTGTGACATTTAACTCAAGTAGGCCCACACATGTCACGTCAGTACACATGATTAAATGCATTGGTATGTACTTACTCACATGTCAAATTTAATCTTTGTGGGCATGTATACAGATTTCAGGTAGAATTGATTCTCATTTTTGTGAACATGCCAATGTGTGAAATGGCAACTCATCCCACAATCATGATGGACTGACCACATAATGTGCATATATCACTGTATACAGTGCAGTATTCATATTGATAGTTGTCCAGCTTACACTCACTGTACTAATTTTGTAATGATGTTGTGCTTAGTGAGACTAAAGCAAGAAGGTTGTGCAGTGACAGCAGCTACGTACAACTCAGCATTGTTGCTGTTTGCCACATGTGCTGTGTCAGCTACACACAGGGCTGGTGAAACAAGATGTAGGAGTGTACCATATACCATTCACATAGTCTGATTCTGATTTGACAGTAGTTAGTATGTACATCCTGGCTACATGAATGACTACAGGACATCAAGGTGTCTGTGCATGTGACTTGTGCATTAAGCTGTTTTCACAGCCCGGTCAATGTTGGGATTGTGTTAGTCATTATGTAAGATGTTTGCCACATCTCATCTCTGACTCATATTTACATGTGTCCTCTGCCAGAATACGTAGGAGACGACCAACTGCGCATCTGCCTTTCCCAGTGCTGGGGAACATGGAGGATGAGGACATCATAAAGAAATTCCGTCTGAATCGCCTTACCCTTCAAGAGCTATGTGCTCAGTTGGAGCCCCATTTGAGGCCTCACAGAACATATCCAACAGCTTTGACACCAACAGTAAAGGTGATGGCCGCCCTGCATTTCTTTGCCACTGATTCGTTTCAGTACACGGTGGCCATCGCAGGTGGGATGTCTCAACCTATGTTCAGCATGGTGCTGCGTGATGTCCTGTCCACATTGTTGACCTACAAGGACCGCTACATCCACTTTCCAAGGAGACATGAATTGGCAGATGTGAAGGGGGAATTTTATGACCTTGGTCACATCCTAATGTTGTTGGAGCCATTGACTGCACACACGTTGGCCTAGTTCCACCACAGGCACGTGAGCACATATACCATAACAGGAAGCATTACCATTCAATTAATGTGCAAGTGGTATGCCAAGCAGGTATGATTATCTCCCATGTATGTGGCAAATATCCCTGGTTCTGCACATGACTCCTACATACTGCGGAACAGCATCATCCCACAGTTGATGGAAAATCTGCATCCGGAGCGTGCGTGGCTTGTTGGTGAGTAAGCTCTGTCAAGTAGTGTGCTGTATGTGTGACATACTGTTCTCCTCAACTATTTCTATTACAAACTTGGTCTGTGTTTCTCACAAATAGGTGACTCTGCGTATCCCAACCGGCCTTGGTTGCTACGCCCACTGAGAAATCCAAGGACCCCAGGGGAAGTCCGCTTCAATGATGCCCATGGGAGGACACGTCGTGTAGTGGAGCATGCTTTTGGACTTCTGAAGGCTAGATTTTGGTGTCTGGACAAGAGCGGTGGTGCACTACTCTACTCCCCCCAAAAGGTGTGTCAGATCATAGTTGCATGCTGCATGCTCCACAACCTGGCCTTGCGCAAAGAGATCCCTCTGATTCTGGACGATGATGAGCAGCAGTGCCCCCCTCTGCAAATCCACACATGCCCAGTGACGATGATAGTGGAGAAGAGGAAGGTGTTGACCTGCGTCAACAGCTCATCGACAACTACTTTCCTTGAGTGTAAGTTACCATTGAACAACTATGACATTGTCTGTTGGCTTTGCTGTTAGTGGCGAAGCATAGATGATGTGTTTGGATGCTGGCTGTTGTTGGCTCACTGCTAAGGGCTGATGTGTGTGGCACAGTGTATTGGTTTCCACTTACCTGATGTCTATGTTGATGGTGTTGGTCATTGTTATGTGTGATGAATCTTGAACAGTGTCGACTAGTGGTGTGTTGTTGCCGTAATGCCATCACATGACAAGTCAATATCATCCTCTTGTGTCTTTCTAGGTTCCTCCGCCTCATCAATGTCTCGACACAATCAGAGCTTGTGGTACATTGGAATCAGAGTTGACATTGTACATACTGTGATAAACATGGAACTGACACAAAGGCATAGGTGTGTAAATAGTGTTCATTGTCTATTAGATTGTGTTAAAATTAAAGTGAATTTAAGGTAATTTGTGCATAGTGAGTGTAGGAGTTGTCAGTGATGGTAAAGGAGACAAATAGAGTAGTCCCCACATTAATGAAATTGCACAGTCCAACAAACTCCTGCCATCAACATGGCAATGTGGGATTGGATGATCAACAAAGTCAATGTTCAGTGCAACACATGTGCCATCATGGCTAGCTCAGCGACTTGGCTTTGGTTGGTGCTTTGCCACGTGATCCTCCTGTGGTGTTTCTTGGACTGCCCCTCTTGCATTTGGCAGGGGCTGCCTCTGCTGCAGGCTCAGAGGTGTCTGAGGAGTCATTGTCTTGCAACTCACCCATCTCTGTGGCCGCAGCTGAGGTGGTGGGAGTTTCAGCAGGCTGGCCACAGGAGGGGGGTTGAGCCGTCATTTGAGCAGCATGTATGTCCCACAGAACACCTACAAGCTGGCCCATGAGATCCACAAGTTGTCCCATACGCGTGTCCATAGACCTCTTCAGCAGGCAGAGCTCACGCAGTTCTTCTACAACCTGGCCCATCTGTCCCTGGTTCTGTTGGTATGAATCGAGGACTCTTGCAACGGTGGCCAGGGCTTCTGTCTCAGTGTCCTCATGTGATTGTCCCCCAGTTGCCCTCCCACCTGTCCTGCTGACACGGACCTGTGGCATTGGCTGTCGACGCACCCGCACACTATCTCCAGCATCCTCAGCTTGTGTGGTGGTGATGGTAACCACTGAGCCAGGGACAGTGTTGCAGGCAGCAGTGGTGATGGTGGAGGTGGCTGCAGCACAGGTCGTTGTAGCAGGGGTCAGCGTAGTGGTTGTCGCTGGTGTGTTGATAGTTGTGGTGATGGTGGTGGGGACAATGAGGCCCTGAGACGGAGTGCGCCCTGGCAGTCCTGAGGGGCCAGGTTGTTGCTCCTCATCCGAGAAATGTAGAGAATCAGCATCAGAGAGTTCACGTTCCGGGGGGGGAGACTGGCTCTGCTCGTTGGTGGTGTTTTCGCCAGCTATTGCTTGTGAATCTCCTGTTGGACAGAGGTTAGATTGTCAGGTAAGTGCACTCCACAACCTTGGTGACACAGTTTTGGATGTTTCAGTTGATACGCAAAACATTTTACATTGCAATCACTTGGTATTGGTAGAAGATTTTCAGCATCATGACATGATGTCGAGGTACATACATGACTTGTTATTATTGTGACATGTAAATAACAACCATTTGACATGTACAGATAGTGTGCTTACAAGGACATGTCATCATCTACCAACTTTGTGCACATCCACTTTGTTTTATGCTTGGATATTGTAGAATTTTCAGATTTCAGCTATGCCAAAGCTTAATGATTTCATTCGTTAATATTGGTTTCAAATCATGTGGTTTTCTTTTCTTGACAGATTGACCATGCATGTGTTGGGTTCTTATTAGCCTTCATGCTCTCAAACAATGGGAATTACACATTGTATTGTGTGCTTTGCATGATTGGGCCCTGATTTTATTTCTCATGTGACTTTGTGATTCAAAGTGTAATTGCTGTGACATTTACATGAGCTTAGCTGTGTGCGCACTGGATGTGACATTTTGATCTGTACAGAGTTAGCTAACAGGTGAGGGATGTGTTGGTCATATGTCTCCATGCATTTTGAGAAGGATGACAGGGTGCAGGCGATGACTACATACCTGTTCGGTGGCACAGTGGAGGGAGATGGCTGCCACATGGCTCTTGGGTGGGGTGAGTGTTCCATCCTGCTCAGCTGTGAGTCAAGGGTGCCTGGTGGGAGTTGTAGTGCTGGCTGCCTGTACACACCCCCCCCTCCCTGTTGAGAAGGCTACCTCCCTGTGAAGTGGAGCAGAGGAAGGGAATAGGTTACACATGGCTCTTGGGTGGGGTGAGTGTTCCATCCTGCTCAGCTGTGAGTCAAGGGTGCCTGTTGGGGGCTGTAGTGCTGGCTGCCTGTACACCGCCCCCTCCCTGTTGAGAAGGCTACCTCCCTGTGAAGTGGAGCAGAGGAGGGGAATAGGTTACACATGGCTCTTGGGTGGGGTGAGTGTTCCATCCTGCTCAGCTGTGAGTCAAGGGTGCCTGGTGGGAGTTGTAGTGCTGGCTGCCTGTACACACACCCCCATGGAAATATTGCTACCTACATTTGAAGTGAATCTGAGGAAGGAAATGATAGATATGTGGGGCATGTTTTGGGTAGAGTGTGTTGTACAGAAGTGCATTTTGGTCTTGAAAGTATGGCTTTCTAGTTGTGCAAGACAGTACATGGCAGTGTGATGGGATACATTTGTTGGTACTTACCAGCCTCCACTACCCCAGCAATTCCTGTGAGACTCTCTGGATGCAATATGGCAAGCACCTTCTCCTCCCATTCAGTGAATGTTAGTGGTGGAATGGGAGGGCCACCGCCAGTCCTCTGAGCCGCCTCATGGTTCCTGTTGGCACGGTATTTGACCCTGGTTTCAGGTAATGTCATGCAGTGTGCGCAGGGTGGTCCCTACTGCATTGACTTTGTTGACTATCCTTTCCCACAATTGATTTTTTCTGACTAGTGGTGTCGGTTGAACCATGCTTCCAAACAAATGTGGTTCTACTCTAATTATCTCATCTACCATCACTGACAACTCATTGTCTGTGAATTTGGGCATTTTTTTTTGGGCCATGGTGTGTGATGTACAAATAGGTGACAAGTGCAGGTGGGAAGGTGGTGGTGGAGATGTGTAAAGTGTGTGTTGGTAATGTTGGTGTGGGTGTGATGGTGTGATGTGTGATGATTTGCCTCTCCTTTCAGCTGTGGTGTTTGGCCCTTCACTGCTGGAGTTGTGCAAAGGATGATGGTCAGGGAAGGGGTTGGTTTTATAGTCAGCTATGTGGGTGTGCCAAAATGAGGTATTCCTGTCAGGTGTGTTCTCTATGTTGACCTGGGATTTGTTTGGTTTTCAATACCATGGGGGTGTATCATTGTGGTGTGTTAAATGTGTTTGAGGGCAGCGGAAAGAACAGGCACACTTGGAGGCCTTGTTGTGTGGTTGCATTCGACCGCCATTCTTCTTTCGCGCGACGGCAGCGGTCTGAACGCAATGATCGTTCCGCCAGCTCTGCCATTCATCTTTTCACGCGACCGCAGCGGTCGGAAAACAATGATCGCTCCGCCATCTTATCATAATTTCACTTGCGGTCATTCCGCGTGTGGTTCGGACTTTTTGGTGCTTTCCGCAGCATTTCCGCCCGCCGCGGTCAGATTTTCTGGTTTTCCGGACGTGCCGGATGGATTTTTGTGGATTCCGACCGCCGCGGTCGGATTTTGCGTTCATTGCATCGTAAAGGTTTTGCCGCGGAACATGCAGGCGGTTTCTTTCCGCAAGCACGGCGGTCTGAGGGCTTTACCGTCCGTCATCGTAATGACCTCCATTGTTTTTGAAATTATCTTATTGTGGTTTGTTCATATAATAATTTTTTGTGTTATTATTGTATAGTTGATAATAATATTTTTAAATATAGTTTGCACTTTTAAGTGACTTATAATTATTAATTTTATTTCTATTATAATTAGCAGTTTCATAGTGGGTTGCAAGGTTTGTAGGGGTATAGGGTTGGAAGCTAATTAAGTAATACTTAGTTATCAATTAATTATTAGTTTATTATTAATTATTTAATTGATTATTAATTATTTAAATTGTTCAATCATTATATCTTTTAGTTATATTTTAGGTTTGGGCTGCTGGGTTTGGAGGGGTATATATTGGAAAGTTAATTCATAAAATAATTAATTAAGAATTAATGATTAATGTATTATTCATAATTTAATTGATTATTAATTATTTAAATTCTGTAAGAACTGTATATATTAGTTCTATTTTGGGTGTGGGATGTTGAGTTTGTAAAGATATAGGCTAGAAAATTAATTAAATAAATTAATTATCAAATATGTATTTATTATTAATTATTTAATTGATAATTAATAATTTACATTATGTAATATAGATTTATTTAAGCTATATTTCATTTGTGGGTTGCTAGGTTTGTAGGGATAACGGGTGGGATGTTAATTACATAATAATTAATTAACAAATAATAATTAATTGTTAATGTATTAGTTAATTGATTATCAATTATGTAAATTGTCTTACACTTATTTATTTTAGTTATATTTTAATTGTGAACAGATAAGTTTATGGGGGTAGAGTGTGGGAAGTTAATTAAGCAATAAATAAATAACATTTCTTATTTAAAATGATAACTAATGACTTAAGGCCCGATTATGATGCTGGCAGGAAGGGCTCCGACCGTCGGTCGGAGCCCTCCTGCCCGCATCGTAATCACCGATTCGGATTCCCTTCTGACCGAGCCATTTCGATCGGTTCGGTCGGAAGGGAATCCGAATCAGTCTTCCGAATGGCTTACGACAGGCTCGGAGAGCCCATCCACCATTCGGAAGGCCCATAGTAATCCCCTGGCCGGCTGTTTCTGGCCGGGGGATTACGATGGCAGTTTCCCACTGCCTTTTTGTGCCGGCCTTTCCGTGATTGGGAAACAGCTTTGGGGGCCCCCAGCAGGGCCCCCATGGGTGCAAGGCCGCCAAATGGCGGCCTAGGGGGCCCCTATTGTGCCCCCCTGTTGATTCCTGCACCCTGTGGCAGGCACCTTCAGGTGCCTGCCTCGGGGTGCAGGGATGAACTGCACCTTAGCATTTTGCTATGACAGCAAGGATTCCGTTTGAAATGCATGCTCCCATAGCAAAGTATAGGATTGCGACAGAACAGATTTGTCGCATCCTAATTCCTGGGCTGGAACCGACGACTGGAGGTCATTCGGTTCCAGTTCAAGAACAATGCCAGATGGACTTGGGTCCGTCAGGCATCGTAATTGGCCCATAAATTGTTTAATAATCCTGTAAATTGTTTAATTGCTTTTCATTTTTTAAATATATTGTTTTTTTTGGGTTAATTAATAATGTTCATTTTAAAAGTTTTATATTGTTCTGAATTAATCGGGTTATTCAAATCTGGAATGCGTTTGAAGAATCTATTATCCTGTAGTTGGGAATAGTACATTTAACCCCTCCGAAGTCCAGGGGTTTTTCTCTGCTGTTGCACAGACTGGAATCGGAATAGTAAATGTAACCCCTGTGTTGGAAAATGGCCCTTTCTGAAGGGTCACCCCAAACCTTTTGCCTTCCTCCTCTTCTTTTTCTGACCTCATATTTGTTGGCTTTCGTACTCTGAGCACTTTACCACTGCTAACGAGTGCTAAAGTGCAGGTTCTTCTCCCCTAACCTGCTATGTTTCATATAGGTACCCCAATATAGGCTCAGGTAGTCACCTAACCTTTCACATATATTCTCCCCTACCATTACACTACATAGCGGTTCTTGGGACTGACCTTTTACCTAGTTACGGTACTGCTTACAGGACGTAGGATTTTCCCTGAAAACTAGCCTCATCCATTATGCATAAGGATTCTTGGAAACTCAGCAGGACCACCATCTCCTGCATAATAACTATGTATCAGGGTCATGCCTTCCGTCATCCTAAGTCCGACATGACACAGCAAGGTAGAATGCCCGAGGGTACCACTTTGGGTATATAAACACCATATCTTGCTAAGGAAGACAGAGGGGACTTCCAAGCTGACACACTGACGCGAGACGCGGAGGTTCCTGTACGGAGACACTCCAGCTCGCAGTGGTCTGACATCCCTCGCGGGGTGTCCATCCCGAGACCAAGACGGGGTCCCACAGTGTCTCACTTCAGGTAATGGGGTTGACTTCATCCTAGAGGGATTCTTGGCTCTACAGCTACATACATGCTAGGCACACTTAGGTACATCTAGTTAGGGTTGCATCGCCACCGCCACCGCAGACAAGCCAACCGTCACAACTTGGAATCCCGCCACCATCGGACACATCACCGCGACCAAGAAGAAAACCCACTCAGGGGCCCCAACAGACCCCTGCCCAACCCACATATTCCACAGGGCCGCCATTGCGCCTGAACTAGGACAGACCATCAACGACTCCTTCAGATCCGGCATCTTCCCAGACGACTGGAAGCGGGCGGAGGTTAAACCCCTCCTCAAAAAGCCAACAGCCGACCCAACAGACCTGAAAAACTACCGGCCCATCTCCTCCCCTTCATGGCCAAAGTCACCGAGAGACTCGTCAACGCCCAGCTGACCGCATTCATCGAAGAGAACTCCATCCTTGACGCCTCACAATCTGGATTCCGCAGAAACCACAGCACCGAGACCGCCCTCCTCGCCGCCACGGATGACATCCGCATACTACTTGACCAGGGACACACTGCGGCCCTCATCCTCCTAGACCTCTCCGCAGCTTTCGACACCGTCTCTCATTGCACGCTCGCAGCCAGACTTCACGACGCGGGGATACAAGGAGCCGCCCTCGACTGGATCCAATCCTTCCTCTCCGGCAGAGCCCAGAGGATCAGACTCCCTCCCTTCCTCTCCGAACCCACTGCCATCAACTGCGGAGTACCCCAAGGATCATCACTCAGCCCGACGCTTTTCAACATCTACATGGCCCCCCTCGCCACCATCACCAAACAGCATGGGCTCAGCATAGTATCCTACGCTGATGACACCCAGCTCATCCTCTCGCTCACGAAGAACCCCGAAGACACCAGACTCTGCTTCCACGAAGGAATGAAAGGACGTCGCAGCTTGGATGAAAGACAGTTGCTTGAAGCTCAACTCAGAGAAAACCGAGGTCCTCATCCTCGGCCCCTGCACCTCTGCCTGGGACAACACCTGGTGGCCCTCCGCCTCGGGAAGCCACCCACCCCTACAGACCACCCACGAAACCTCGGCATCATCCTCGACTCCTCCCTCTCCATGAACCGCCAGATCAACGCCGTCGCTTCCACCAGTTTCCACTGCCTGTGCATCCTCCGCAAGCCCTTCAAATGGATCCCCCCCGATTACAGAAGGACCGTCACACACGCGCTCATAACCAGCAGACTGGACTATGGCAACGCCCTATATGCCGGAATCAACAGAACTCTTCTACACAAACTCCAAACCATCCAGAATGCCGCAGCCAGACTCGTCCTCGGAACACCACGCCACAAGCACATGACCCAACACCTACGAGACCTCCACTGGCTCCCCGTCGAGAAGAGGGTCACCTTTAAGCTCCTCATCCACACCTACAAATCCCTCAACAACATCGGACCCAAATACCTCAACGAGGGAGTCTCCTTCCAAGTACCCAAGAGGAACCTCCGCTCCGCCGACCTCGCCCTGGCAGAGGTCCCCCGCATCCGCAGAAACAGAGCAGGCGGGAGAGCTTTCTCCTACATCGCAGCCAAGACCTGGAACAAGCTCCCTATGAACATCAGACACTCCCCGACCCTGCACACATTCAGGAAGGACCTCAAGACCTGGCTCTTTGACTGACCCGGAGCTGCCCCCCTCCCAGCGCCTTGAGACCCTCACAGGTGAGTAGCGCGCTATATAAACCCCTGATTGATTGATTGATTGATTGATCGTAGGAGTACCCATTTATTACTGTCATGTATTTTATATACGTGCCTGTATTCATTATTTTAGCAAGATGGTAGAAATCTACCATCCTTTTACTCTGTTGGTGCTTATAATCATTTATATCTGTTTCTGTCTAATGGTTGTTTCAGCACACCTATTTTACACTAGAGTATCTCTCTGAGACAAAGTGAGCACAAGTGACTGAGAGAAAAGTATCGCAATGTTTCCACGGTTCTGAGGGATCAGGGTTGTCATGTTCGATAGTTGCCTAGAACTATTCTCTCCTTGGTAAGAGGAGTTTACAGTGGCACTGTGAGCTAGCAGGTATACAGGCGAACACACTCGGTGGGGGTGTCTGGATTCAGTCTGAACACCAATCCCACAGTCTATGTTGTCTAAACGTGCAGATCCTATATAGGTCTATAGGAACTACATGACATGGCGCCGCCCATGGTGGTTTGGTACTTATTTAACGGTCAAATTTGAGTAGTTCAGTCGTGCTTTTTTCAGAGACCCCTACTCACATCTACCCAGAGACGTCTGGAGTGGGAAGGGAACTATCTGCCACAGCTGAGTAGGCATATCCTACTTATTGGCTGTCGATTTATCAAGCTTGAAGGACAAACAGTTCCTATTGTGCATAAAACCTTATCTCAGTTTCCTTGAAACTTTTTCCTTCTTCAAAATAATTGCTGACGAAGACGCCAATGTGCCAGCACAACGTGCTGCAGCTAGGGAGGAAGAACAGGAAGGGGAAATAAATATTTCAGAAAATGTTAGAACTGCCCCTACTTTAAAACTAGCAGACTATGGAGTCACAGCTAGGGGTGGGACAGTTACATTTGTGATTGAGGCACACGAATCATATAAAACAGAGGTATTCAATTCATGGGTTAAAATCCCACAAGCAGATGCACAATCACATACATTTCATTCTTACAGTGCAGATGAAACACCAAATGAATACTGTCCGTATGAGGACATTGAAGTTCCGCTCACCTACCAGGAGCATATAAACTTGTTTAAAGGCGCCCTCTTAAAATACAAAAGAAAAAGTGAGACTCGGTCTGCTCGGAAGAGATGGAGCAACTTGGCCAGTCCTAGCTGCATATACACCACATCCAGACATTGACACAATGCCAGTAGCAGACTTACATCCACTTCATAAAGAAATAATAAAACTTTACAGATACCTGACACAGTTCGTGATGAGAACACTCACACTTCAGCCAGCAAGGGCTACACCAGCAGGACAAATTCAGGGATCTACAACAAAAATAACACCACAAACGCTACAAGCAGTTATGGGTAAAATGCCCATAACGTGAGCAAATGCCATTCTGGATAGCTCAAAAAATAATACAGTTAGAGGCAGCATTTCCAGACAAGCCCTCAAGAAAAACACAGATTGCTAACAATCTGCTTGCCAATGGGGATAGCTCCCCAGATAGAAGATTGTACCACATGGGGTACAGTTTTTACTGCCATATATACCAGAACTCATGGTATCCCTTCATTAGCAGTAATACCAGATGTATTAAGACACATACAGAATGAGTATGGAGCAGAACCTGCTCTGAACTTAGGGATGAAATTGTTAGGAAATAAAATCAAAGGTCTCTTTTGGGAGAACCTGACTTACGGCTATCATATTCCTTTAGCTGAAAAAGATTGGCCGCCTAACATTATTATGAATTGCCCAAAAGGAGAAATGGTAATTTTACCAGCTTTTTCCGACTTTGTTCCAATATACTTAAAATATACATACGCGCAGGAGTGGGCGATAGCACTTGCTCCAGCATTATATTGCAACCATGTTGGGTGGGATGCTGAGTCACCTCATCATGTAATTCCAGTAAAAACTACTCTAAGTCCACAGAGACAGTATCCAATAAAACAAGAAGCGAAAAACAGGTCAGGGAGATCTTAGATCAACTTGAATACCAGGGTGTAATTGAAACTTGCACCTCTTTGATGAATAATCCATTGTTTCCCGTAATGAAACCCGATAATTCATACCGTCTAGTTTTAGACTACAGACATCTGAACACATGCACTAAAACATTTGCAGTACAGAATGCACACAGTGCCGCATTGATGAAAAACATTGTGTGGAAAAAATACAAAACAACACTAGATATCTCAAATGGATTTTTCTGCAAAAATATAGCACCTGAGAGCAGGTATTTGACAGCACTCTCAGCGCTCGGTTCCCAGAGTCAATTCTGTCGACTCCCCCAAGGGTATGAGAACAGCCCTGGGTTGTTCTCGGCTAGGGTAACAGAATTACTTCAGAATTTGGATGAAGAGGCATTGTCCTATGTAGATGATATTTATCTGACGGATGATGATTTGAAAGATCACTTGATCAGGGTGAGCAACATTATTTTGGGGTTCACCTTTGGGGGTTGCAAATTCAACTTTAAAAATCTAAATTAGCCCACCTCAATGTCCTATTTTTGGGATATGAGCTTTCAAGTGAAGGAAAAAGCCAGGCAGCTAATTTTTTCGAAAAGTGTGCGCTGCTCTAACCTCCTAAATCTTTGAAGAATTTACAATCCATATTGGGATTTAAAAATTTTGGCAGAACTTACATTTTAGATTACGCAGAAAAGTAAAACCTTTCTACTATTTAATAAGGCCTGATTTCTCAGTTAGGCATTGGACACAGGAACACACAGATATACTTTGTTCCCTATAAGCTGACATGATAGCTTCCAAACACTTACACACATGTGTAAACACCACAAATTTGGAGATCCGTGTTATAGCGGGTCAATCTGGGTACACTTACCCAACCTTCCATGAAGGCAAAACAGTACCCATAGCATACAAATCACACTTATACACGAACGCTGAAACCCGTTTTGCTTCAACAGAAAAAATTCTGACAGCAGTACAGACTGCTGTAGTAAGAGAACAAGAACTGGCTCGGGGGAAGTGAATAATTGTCGTAACTCCAATACGGGCCTTAGAGGCTGTTACAAAAGCAAGCATTCCAAATGCTAAAACTTTACATCCAAAATGGATACAATGGGCTAATTCTCTTACTGCGACAGATGTAGATTACAAATTTGACTCTACACTTGAGACGCAAACATTTCTGCAACATGACCAAGAATATCCTCTCCCGATTGAAATAATGCCTCTAGATCAGTACGATTACATTATTTACACTGACGGATCTGCTCAGTCGACCGTAGGAAGTAAACAACAATGCAGCGCCACATGTGCGATTGTGAAGGGTCATATGCAGGACGGCAGGTTCCATCCTAGCAGTACGAAGACACAGTCTCTTGGAGACTGCATGGCTCAGCTGGCAGAATTAAATGCCCTGTTACTGGCACTAATAAATACGGATCAAGAATTCCCCACACTGATAGTGTGCGATTCTTTTTACTGTGTCCAGTCATACAATGAATATCTTCACTACTGGGGTCAAAATGGGTTTAAAGACTCAAAAGGTGACACAATTAAGCATAAAATGCTATGGGAATAGGTAGCTGAGTTGAAAAACGAACTACCAAGGGCTCACGTGATACACACGCTGAGTCATCACCCTGATGGCGTTCACGTTGAAGGGAATCCATTGGCTGATGAAGCCACAAAGGGGGCAGTGCGAACCGCTGCCGTAGCTGCAATCACTCGTTCAAAAACGAGAAGAGACGGACAGATAATGGTAGCTGTCATTGCTTCACGCAAGAACAGCACATCCTTGCCGATAGGTTTTCCCCTCAAGTACTCCTACAGGTTAGATGCAAATAATATTCCGTATGCTCAGATTCCAGGAGTGGGGGATAGAGTAATACCAAACATGGATCGCAGATTAGGTTTAATTCTAGCAGCACACGAGGGTCTAGCTCTGCACACGCAGGAGTTACAGCGACAGTTTCTTTACTGAAGCAATGCTATTGGTGGCCATGATTAACTACACAGACAAAGAATTTTGTCCTAAATTGCGACATCTGTCAGCAGATGAAAGGTTCCACCGTAGCATGTCCAGCGCAGACACCATTACTTATATCAGACAGACCACTCGCTTGTGTCTATTTGGACCACTGCGGCCCCCTACAATCAGATGGGGCTTACAAGAACATCTTGGTGGTAGTGGATTCATGCTCTAGGTTCCAATGGGTATGGCCTCAGCACTCGGCTGACGCTCGAACTGTTATAAGAGATTTGCGAGTCTTTATAGGGACATACGCAGTTGGCACATTCCATTCTGACCGCAGCCCCGCGTTTAGCTCTAGGTCTGACAAGGAGGCCATGGGAAGTTTGGGTCCTGCATTGCGGTATCCTCTCCATGCAATCCCGAGGGAAATTCGGTTGTGGAGAGGAAAAACGGAGATTTGAAGCAATCTTTAACAGCAAGAGTATTAAGTTCGGTGGTAGTTGTGTCAATCACTTATACGGGGTTCAAAGAGCCCTTAACAATATGCCAAGAAGTTCCCTAGGAGGTGTCACTCCTTATGAAGTCCTATTTGAGATGAGAATGTGGGTACCTGATCTCAATTTTGAAAGCACAGTGGCGGATGATAAATCATTTGACATCAATAAACGTTTGGCTGTTTTACAGGATCTGAATGAATTCCGGGCACTACAAAGCAACGTGCAAGTAAAACGCACCACCACTGGGGAAGTCAAATCAGTCACAGCAAGACCTGCCTGGATCCCTAAAGTCGGGGATCTGGTCAGAGAAATAATTGTGGACAAGAAAGAATTTGGGCCATCATACAGAAAGCCTGTACCTGTCCTGGCTGTCAAAGGAACAAAAACAGTACTTCTTCCGCCTCTTCCCGGCAAAAAAGAAAAGAGATTTGTCTCCATCGATCTGATAAAACCACACTATGTGGCCTATACTGAATAGTAGGCCCCGTGGGCTCCTGGGTAGCCGACGCTCTCCTCTCGCTACCATACAGGAAGTTCAGACAGAAAGACTCATAACATTTGAAGAGTCACCAATACAAAGTAATTGAGTTTTCAACAATGAAATGGAACTCGTTCCTGTTGAAACAGAACATCAAAACACAAATGAAAGACAAATATCAATTCGGCCTACCACCGAAGACTACATCAATATGCCTCTACAAGAGATGTCTGCCAGTTCAACAAAACCTGCTGAGCTACCAAAGATAGATCGAACTGCATCTGGCTACTTCATAGATTTTGATACCTTCTCTCTGGATCCCAGTGAACCTGAGACAACGCCAGCTGCAGTTTCCCATAAGCAACAACTTCATGATTTCTACACTTTTCTGAAAAAGACTTACCTAGTATCACCTTGGCTCGAATATATGATGATACAAAGCAAACCATTACAACACATGCTTTTACAACGCGGTTTTTACAATGTAACTACCATTACATCTCATGTTTTTACAAAGCATACCATTACATCGCATGTTCATAGGAATACACGAAAACTACCATTACAATGCAATCCATTGCAATGCGCACTAATACTACGCATACTATTACTACGCATATTGTTTTTTTCTCAAATATTTTCCTTTTTTTTTTTAAAGTATACCTAACCCCTGGAACGGGATGCGAGGGAAATAGGGATTTTGGGTGGGGGAGTGTATTAATACTCGGGTATTAAAATAAATATACTCGTGTACTTTAGAATGTTCTGATCCTATTAACCCCTTTACCGCGGCGAACATTCCACTGCGGTGCGGCACTTCAAAGGAGCGGGCGGGACCGCGTCGGCCAACGGACGTGCGCAGCACTACCGAGGTAGTGCTCGCGACGGCCGTTGGCCGACGAACGCAGCGAAGGGGTTAAATATCCGAATATTAATATCAAAATGTAAACAATAGTTAAAAAGTACAGGAAAAATAATCTTTACAGAGTACAGACAGAGAAAAAGAAAGATTTTAAAGCCACCATTTTGAACAACAAACAAATGAAAGTCCATCAACTATTTTTATGAATACCCCTCATTCCGCAACTTGACAAAATGGCTGAAATGTCATGAATATATGATTTAACAAATATTTTGAAACATAACAAATTAATTATACTTTCTGTCAGCTTCTGAATCACGCGGAAAAACTGTTTTCAAAACATATTTTCTTTAAATTATTGTTTACCCTCAAAAAAACGTATAAAAGCAGCCGTCCACCATTTTGAGCACAGTGGTAAACTGACTTCCACGGTGACCACAAGCATTTTACGAGCCAGAAAAGAATAGAGCATTTGATAAGCCAAACAGTGCCATCTACAGACAGAAGTAAGGGGCTGATTACGATGGTGGAACGATCGCCACCGCCGGGCTGGCGGTGAGGTCCGTCGGCCCTGCGGTCCGTGATTCTCTGACCGCAGGATTACGATGGCGGTGGGATCCAGACCGCGACCGCGGCGGAGGCAAAGCCTGTCTGCCACGGAACCGCCACAGGCAATCGTTACGATTGCCTGGCAGAGCGGTCAGCATGCTTACAATGGTGGCGGAGTCTAGCAGGCTCCGTCCGCCGAATTACGATGCTGGCGGAAGCCAGCCTTTCCGTGGCGGTTGAACCGCCATTGAAAGGCTTGCGGGGATTGGTTTCGGGGGCCCGTTGCGGGCCCTCCTTGTGTTGGTGGGAGGTGTGGGTGCACTGCGGGGGTACCCATGGTATCCCCCTGCATTTCACTGCACCATGTGGCAGGCACAGTGTAGTGCCTGCCACGTAGTGCAGTGAAATGCACAACATGCTCTTTTCGACATCGTGGCGGTGCTGCTGTCAGCAGCCACCGCCGCAATGTTAACGGTGCGGAATCTGACCGCAGCGGTCCCATCCTAATCAGGTAGGCGGGACCGCCGCATGCATGGCGGACGGTCCCAAACACCGCTACGATGGCGGGCGGATCAAGTCCGCCAGCCATCGTAATCAGCCCCTTAGTGTGCAATATAAGTATTTAAGGAACACAATTTTAACACATAATTCAGAAATACTAACAAGTATTTTTTTAAATGTTTTCCAGCGTTTGCTGAATTTCAAAACCAGCAAAAAATTAAAAAGAGATACTACCCAGCAAATAAAACCTTTAATCAGTAAGTAACAAAAAATTATAAATTTTTACGAGAAATAAATAAAAATAGGCTTGTTAAAAAAAAAAAATATATATATATATATATATTCATTTTAAATTTAAAGTATTATGTAAAAAAAGAGCAGGGAAGAAATTGTCAGAGAAAGAACTGGATAGTGATGGGGTTCAAATTTACTAGTCCTACTCCGACCTGTGCTGGCCTCAGGGAAGGTGATGGATGGTGGTGGGAGCAAATTTACTATTCCAATTCCGACATGTGTTTGCCTCAAGGAAAGAGCTGTATGGTGGTGAGGGGCAAATTTACTATTCATACTCCGACCTGTGCTTACCTGAGGGAAAGTGTTGGGTGGTGGTGGGGCAAATTTACTATTCCTACTTCAACCTGTGCTTGCCTTAGGGAAAGTGTTGGATGGTGGTGGGGGAAATTTACTATTCCAACTCCGACAGGTGTTTGCCTCAGGGAAAGTGTTGAATGGTAATGGGGGCAAATTTACTATTCCTACTCCGACCTGTGTTTACCACAGGGAAAGAGCTGGATAGTGGTGGGGGGCAAATTTACTATTCCTACTCCGACCTCTGCTGGCCTCAGGAAAAGTGTTGGATGGTGGTGGGACTTAATTTATTATTCCTACTCCGACCTCTACTTGCCTCAGGGAAAGTGTTGAATGGTGGTGGGGCAAATTTACTATTCCTACATCGACCTGTGTTTGCCACAAGGAAAGAGCTGGAGAGTGGTGGGGGGCAAATTTACTATTCCTACTCCGACCTGTGTTTGCCTCAGGGAACGTGTTGGATGATGGTGAGGGGAAATGTACTATTCCGACTCTGACAGGTGTTTGCATCAGGGAAAGTGTTGGATGGTGGTGGGGGCAACTTTACTATTCCTACTCCGACCTGTGCTTGCCTCAGGGAAAGTGTTGAATGGTGGTGGGGCAAATTTACTATTCCTACTCCGACCTGTGTTTTCCACAGGGAAAGAGCTGGGTGGTGGTGGGGGCAAATGTACTATTCCTACTCCGACCTGTGCTGGCCTCAGGGAAAGTGTTGGATGGTGGTGGGGGCAAATTTACTATTCCAACTCCGACAGGTGTTTGCCTCAGGGAAAGTGTTGGATGGTGATGGGAGCAAATTTACTATTCCTACTCCGACCTGTGTTTGCCTCAGGGAAAGTGTTGGATGGTGGTGGGGTAAATTTACTATTCCTACTCCGACCTGTGTTTGCCTCAGGGAAAGTGTTGGATGGTGGTGGGGGCAAATTTACTATTCCTACTCCTATCTGTGCTGGCCTCAGAGAAAGTGTTGGATTGTGGTGGGGTCAAAGGTGTAGTTCGCAAATTAAAGCTGGTAATTAGTGAAACAGTTATATTAGCATAAAAATGTCAAATATTTGAAATGCAAACAATAAAACTTTTTTTTTATCATTAAATCTTCTCCACAGAATAAAGGATAAACAACACCAACAGAGGAGGACATACCCTCACAACTATGTAAGTCACTTACAAAACTAAAATGTCTTTCAATTATGTTTAAAAAGCAAAATCTCTTTTTTTGCAGGCTAATTGGAAGACTGATTATTCCAAAAAGAATCCAAGAAACACCCTAAAGTCACCAATCAGATAAAGGACAGCCCCACAAAAGAAAATCATCGTTACTTGGTAGACTTTTAGCCATATATTATTTTTTTTTAAGTTTGAAGAGCACAAAAAATATAAAACTCACAAACCAAAGCAAAATGTCAGAAAAACAGCAAGCCAAACTAAATAAAAATATATCCAAAATATGTTTTGGTATAATTTGCAGTTTTAAAGTGCACAAGCATTGACAAGCATTAATCTTTTACATTGCAGGGTAATAGTAAATCTTACAAAATCCATAAATTAATTTTTATTTTTTAATCACTTTTTTCAGAACCAATAAAGCAAGAAAAAGGGCCATATTGAACAACAGGCTAGGAAATAAAAACCAACCACCGACGACAACAGAACTTCCTGAATTTTCAAAAGAAAACCCTCAAAAAGGTAAGCTTTACAAATAATTCTAGTGTATTTAACCTTAACCTTCATTCATTTGTAGGTAAAAACAAACAGCAAACTATTCAATTAAACTTCAACAAGCAAATACAATAAAATCAAGGTTCAAACTGCCAAATATTCGTGCTGCAAAATATTGTGCATTAACTTTTCACTAACATGTCATTTTTTAATAGGAAAACAACAACACTTCAAATCAATTAAACACTATTTTTCTCTTTTTCTCTTTCTTCAGATAATGGCATCCAAAAAACAAGCCAATTACATCAAGTCCAGCAGAGGAAACAGACTATTAAGTCACAGTGGCTAGGTTTATTGTAAGGAGAGATTAACTGAGCCCAGGTGTCATTGGAGGTGTGTGCAATATTACTCATCCCATTGAACAGGCAGAGTGGTTACTCTTGGTGACTCTGTTGAAAGGACCACAGAGCATAACCACTCAGCCTCTGCAATGGAGATAGAGGTTCGTGAAAATATCAATGAAATTAAAGCACTAGCATCCACCTCCAATGAACCTTGTCGCTCAGTTTTGAGGGAGGTTTCACAACACATTCCAACACATGTAGCAAGTTGTATGCCCACAATCCCCAACATATGCAGAATTATTCAGCGTAAAAAACAGGCAAGTAACCCCCTACGTGTAACACTCCAAACCATTTCTGACATTAACATTCCACCTGAACTTTCTGTAACCATTACTAATGAACCCTTTCTTTTACATGACAACAAAAGCCCTCTTAAAAGAATACTAATCTTTAGCACACCCCATAATCTTGTTAAGTTGGACAGTAGTGATATTTGTATGATGGATGGAATGTTTAAATCCACACCCCATCTATTCACCCAAATATACACTATTCATGCCTATATTGATCAAACAGTAGTTCCCTTAGTGTACAGTTTACTCCCTGATAAACACACCTCAACATATACTGAATTTTGTCAGTGATAAAAGCTAAAACCGTGAACAAAAGTCCTAGAAAAGTGTTAATTGACTTTGAATTATCTATGATTAACACAATTACCAAAATGTACACGGATACCCAAATTCAAGGATGTTTTTTCACTTTTCACAGGCTTATTGGCGAAAAATACAAAAAACATCCTTAGTGGGGGATTATATATCAGACAGCAAACTACAATGTGAATTAAAAAATTAACTGCACTTTGGGATCGATTCCGATCCCGGTCGGAGGCGCACCTAATACCATTCGGTCGGGAAAAAATCCAGGCGAATGCCTGTTTCCCGACCGATCCGCACATACGTCCGAGCGAGCAAGTACGATGCGCACAACTGCCCAAATCCCGACCGAGTCGTACTCACCCAATACAGGACCTGAACTCAGACCGAGGCGGATCCGGAATCGTAGAATCGAGCCGCACGGAAGCAAAAATGCAGCCCCGTCCGGCCGGACAAGTACGATGCGCTTCCCGTACGCGCCGAACCCGTCGCTATGCACGGCACGTCAAAGCATCCGGGAGAGGCGCACATAAGCTCCTATTCGCGCCACAACACGATCCACGGCTACGAGACGAACACGCCAGCGACGAGGACGAGGCGAAGCAAAAGAAAGACGAGCGAGGCGAGACCAACCATGAATCCCTTCGTGCCGATCCTACCAATATTCTACCTCTATTATCGGAACAGGCACAGACGCGTACGGCGCAGAAGGTAAGTCAGACACCAACAACAAAAACAAACTACACGTACCCGACACATCACACACAGAGGGATGCAGAAATACCTACACCAGCAACAGCAGCACCAAAGGGGCGGGATGGCCCTCACCAATGCCACACATACACATAGGGGCCTGTATGCCTACCACTACTACCACCCCTACCCAGGGTGGGCTGGATGCCTGTCACTACTACCACCTCTACCCATGGGGGCTGGATGCCTACCACCACTACCACCCTTACCCAGGGGTGCCAGATGCCTACCACTACTACCACCCTTACCCAGGGGTGCCAGATGGCTACCACTACTACCACCCTTACCCAGGGGGTGCCAGATGCCTACCACTACTACCACCTCTACCCAGGGGGTGCCAGATGCCTACCACCATTATCACCCTTACCCAGGGGGTGCCAGATGCCTACTACTACTACCACATCTACCCATGGGGGGCTGGATGCCTACCACTACTACCACCTCTACCCATGGGGGTCTGGATGCCTACCACTACTACCACCCTTACCCAGGGGGTGCCAGATGCCTACCACCACTACCACCCTTACCCAGGGGGTGGCAGATGCCTACCACTACTACCACCTCTACCCAGGGGGGGCTGGATGCCTGTCACTACTACCACCCCTACCCATGGGGGACTGGATGCCTGTCACTACTACCACCTCTACCCATGGGGGCTGGATGCCTACCACTACTACCACCCTTACCCAGGGGTGCCAGATGCCTACCACTACTACCACCTCTACCCATGGGGGGCTGGATGCCTGTCACTACTACCACCTCTACCCATGGGGGCTGGATGCCTACCACCACTACCACCCTTACCCAGGGGTGCCAGATGCCTACCACTACTACCACCCTTACCCAGGGGGTGCCAGATGACCACCAATACTACCACCTCTACCCAGGGGGTGCCAGATGCCTACCACCACTACCACCCTTACCCAGGGGGTGCCAGATGCCTACCACTACTACCACCTCTACCCATGGGGGCTGGATGCCTACCACTACTACCACCTCTACCCATGGGGGCTGGATGGCTGTCACTACTACCACCCCTACCCAGGGGTGCCAGATGCCTACCACTACTACCACCTCTACCCATGGGGGCTGGATGCCTACCACCACTACCACCCTAACCCAGGGGTGCCAGATGCCTACCACTACTACCACCCTTACCCAGGGGTGCCAGATGCCTACCACTACTACCACCCTTACCCAGGGGTGCCAGATGCCTACCACTACTACCACCTCTACCCAGGGGTGCCAGATGCCTACCAGTACTACCACCTCTACCCAGGGGTGCCAGATGCCTACCACCACTACCACCCTTACCCAGGGGTGCCAGATGCCTACCACTACTACCACCTCTACCCATGGGGGCTGGATGCCTACCACTACTACCACCTCTACCCATGGGGGGCTGGATGCCTGTCACTACTACCACCCCTACCCAGGGGTGCCAGATGCCTACCACTACTACCACCTCTACCCATGGGGGCTGGATACCTACCACCACTACCACCCCTACTCAGGGGTGCCAGATGCCTACCACTACTACCACCTCTACCCATGGGGGGCTGGATGCCTACCACTACTACCACCTCTACCCATGGGGGCTGGATGCCTGTCACTACTACCACCCCTACCCAGGGGGTGCCAGATGCCTACCACTACTACCACCTCTACCCATGGGGGGCTGGATGCCTACCACTACTACCACCTCTACCCATGGGGGGCTGGATGCCTGTCACTACTACCACCTCTACCCAGGGGGTGCCAGATGCCTACCACTACTACCACCCTTACCCAGGTGGTGCCAGATGCCTGCCACTACTACCACCTCTTCCCATGGGGGGCTGGATGCCTGTCACTACTACCACCCTTACCCAGGGGGTGCCGGATGCCTACCACTACTACCACCTCTACCCAGGGGGTGCCAGATGCCTACCACTACTACCACCCTTACCCAGGGGGTGCCAGATGCCTACCACTACTACCACCCTTACCCAGGGGGTGCCAGATGCCTACCACAACTACCACCTCTACCCATGGGGGCTGGATGCCTACCACCAACACCACCCCCACTCATAGGATGGACAATGCATGACACAACCAGCACACTACAACCTAGGGAATGCAAGAAAAAGACATCCCCCAACACCATGACAAGCGTGTGTAGACTGTGTCAAATGCCTACAACACTGAACATGACTTTGAACATACAATGTGACCCCTATCACATGTGCCACACATATATGTGTGTGGCCCCCACAATGCAAGCAGGCCATGACCATTGTGGCAATGGGGATCAAAACCCCATCATCACAGTGAGCAAAGTGTAAGTGTGGGAACCATAGCTGAAGCACATTTTGAACATTGTGGCAAAGGGGTCCAAACCCCCATCATCACAGTGACCAAAAGGTAAGTGTGGGGTCCATAGCTGAAGCACATTTTGAACATTGTGGTAATGGGGTCCAAACCCCCATCATCACAGTGACCAAAAGGTAAGTGTGGGGTCCATAGCTGAAGCACATTTTGAACATTGTGGCAATGGGGTCCAAACCCCCATCATCACAGTGACCAAAATGCAAGTGTTGACAAACAAAAAGCTGCAACTGCCAAACTGCATGGATGATTCCTGGTCACAGAACATAAAACACATCAGTGGCAAAGTAGTGCATGTGTCCCATTGCAACATAGATTGGGGGAGGCAAATACTGCAGTGCAAATAAGACATACCTTTGGCCATGTGCAGACAAACATCACCCATGGGGGCTGACACTGTCAACATTCATCAATGACACAATGACAGAAGTGACCATCAGAATGCAGACCCACATATTTGCACCAATGGGCACACAAATGCAGATACCCTGTGGAGACTGTAGATGTGAGGTGAACAGATACTATACCATGGCAGCAATGGGACACACAAACCATGGTCATTGTGCTGACCGATGACCTAGGAGTCCCAGGGACAGCAGGGGAACCCCACCAAACAACATACAGCCAATGGCACAACAAAGATATGCCAATGCAGTGGTGCAGATGCACAAACAGGCAGACCCACACTGCACAACAAACACAACAGGTGAGGGGGGGTGCCAGTGTCCCCAGGCAACCACACAACACATGAGGAGGCCTGCATACCAATCACACAGATGTGCATACAGTGCCACACAAAGGTAACTCATGGATCCAAATCCCCTATGTGGGCAATCAGGCATTGTCAGATGAGAGGGAGCACAAATCACACATGTCACACAAGCATGTAGGAACAGCAACTGACACAGCAAGACACAGACACACCACAGCACTACACCCAGGGCCCCCACAATGTGGTGACCCTGGGCTGCATTACAATCCCACTGTGATGACAAAGCTAAATGTCGTTCACACTGTGAACCACAGTCATGTGTCCTGAGCAACAAACTACCATCACACCTACACAAGCACAAATCAATCAGCACGGCCAGTAAGCCAAGGCCAACATGGAGGCAGGGGTCTAGCCGGGCAACAACTCTCATCTGCACACACTCAACACCACACACCTCGACCTCCAACAATGTGCAGCAGTGAAGCACACATGCACTGGTGACATTGCACATGCACCCATGACAATCCCAGGGTGGTGGGTGGGAACCAAGGTGCAGAAACACATCACACATGGCCACTCAACAAGACTCCTGAATGTCTGACACACTGCACACTACGCTGTACATGGACATGACGGCAATACCACACCAACCAATGGGATCCCAGCCACAGTCACACACCAATGAAGAAGCCAAGGTCACCCACAAAGAACACACATAGACAACTACCAAAATTGCAGCCCGGACCCTGAGGAGTGCCAGCAGTCACACACACGTGTCACAATCACTGAAAGATAACACAAACTGGAAATCACATGACAGGTGTAAACAACAAGTGCCAAGGGGAATCCTGACTGTGACCCATCTGCGTCTGCACACAAACTCAGCCCTGACAGCAAACACACCTATGGGTGACACCCTGATGACCAGTAATGTGCCATGCACCCACATCACAGAGAATCCAGGGACAAGACTTGGGGGAACATAGGTCAACTCAGCAAGCATCACAAACAGGTACAACACTAGGGATCCCAGCATGCACAGCAAAACGGAAGTGAACACACAGACATGCACATACAACACACACCTTGGGCGCAGGCAATGTCACAGGAGTACACACTGCCATGAGGGGACTCCACTCCTGTGTGAGGAAAGCTGTGCCATATGTTGCCTCAGTAGGGCTCCATCATGTCAGCTGAGCACTTGGTCACACAGTCAACAATTAGCACCAAATGAAGGCTCCCCTCACATCAGCCTGGTCATGGGAGTGCCAACGAAATCATCAGCACAGATCCAACACACTTGTATAGCAATGTTGCACTGACAACACAGATGAGTCCTTCCCCATTAATGCACAAACCTGCATGTCCAGTGGAGATGGCCACACGGTCAGGGAAGTAGACTAATTGAACAATGGCAGGCACAACAGATGTGCAGGGGTGGAAGCCACAGATGTGAAATTGCTAATGTAAGTAGGAAATCCCATTGCCAAATATTGAACACATGACACCCTCAGATGCTGCTAAGGATGACATGGATACACCACAGGATAGGACACATTCCCCCTGGACCACATGTGTTCCTGCACAGTAACACTTCATTATCATGAGACCAAATATCACCATCACTGCAGCAAGGGCATGGTTAGCATCATCAACAACATGTACATCAGAAGCAAAAGCACTAGAGAACAGAAAGGTGCTTTATTCAGCATATGTGGGTCTAACAGTTGATGTCCAGCAAACAATTAACAAAGGCCAATGGCCAGTCCAACATGAAAGTCAAAACAGGGTGACAGTGGCAGATGTCACCCTACGCATGCCTGCACTGATGAAAACAAGGGACAATCCCCTCGGAGGGGCATACGGGGGGCAGGCCAGGCACCGCAGGGACAGGATCATGGCTCACCAGAAGGAGGCAGGGAAGGGGTGGTGGGTGCTGGAGAGCCACTGACAACTGCAGTGGAGGTGTCTGACATGGTGTGTGCCGGCACAAGTGGGGGCATGACTCTGATGGTGTGGGTGCCGGCAAGACTGCAGGGGACCGTGCAGATGGAGTGGACAGGTTCCCCACTGCATTGCCCAAGTCATACAGGGTGGTAGTGGACTCCACTGCAGTGCCTACCTCCAGGGGAGGAGAATGGGGATCAGGTAAGGTGGGCAGGACAGAGGGGGAGGACACCGTCTCCACACCAGTGGCACAGACAAGCGCAGTGGGGGATGTGGGGCCGGAAGAGCAAGTGGCAGGGGGAGAAGGCCGGATCCTTTTGGGGATGGTGTATCTGTGGGTGGGGGAACCTGGGGCAGGGTGTGGTGGGGGCACCTGTGGAGTGGGGGCCTGAGGGATGGAGGAAGGAGACTTGGTGCCTGAGCTGCAGGGCGGTAGCGGGGTCTGGCTCTTCCGGGTCCGGGGGGACTTGCGGGTGGGGGCGTCAGTCGGTCTGTGCCTGGGGGAGGGTGTCCGGGGGTGAGGGGCACTCCGCTCCGTGTGGGTGGGCTTCCTCTTCCCCCTGAATGCTGTATCAGCTGGATCGGAGGGGAAGAGGCCGAGGTCACTGAGGAAGAGCCGCTGGGTCTTTGGGGTTGCAGGTGAGGCAACGGAGGGGGCTTTGGAGGGAGAGGCAACTGTGGACTGCGCAGTGCTCGTGGATGCGTGTGTGTGTGACTGGGCCCCATCCCCTGTGAGTGTGGTTTCAGTCCCCTGACTGTGCGTGCGTGTGCATCTTGTCTGTGGCGTGTGTGTCTGTGCTGCTCGTGTCTGTGCTGGTGTGTGCCTGTGCCGGTGTGTGTGTGCTTGGGACAGGTAAGGTGCTGGGGAGTGTGGATGGGGTAGAGACATGAGGGGTGAGGGACTGTTGGAGGAGGGACACTGCTGCCATCAGGGAGGAGTCCATGGACCTATTGCCCCTCTGTAGGGCAGACATGCCCGATGAGATGCCCTCCATGAACGACACCAGCTGAGTCAACAGAGTGGTGTGTGCATGGAGGACACTCAGCATCGCTGTCTGACCTACATGGAGCTGGCGAAGGAGGTACACAGACTCCTCACTCAGGGCAGCAGGGGACACAGGGGCAGGGGGTGCGGTGCCTGGCCCGAAGGAGACATGCTCCCGAACATGGGAGCCTCCACGGACCTCGGGAGTGGGAGCCGATGGGAGGGCGGTGGTGGTGGTGGTGGCGGGGACAGCAACACTAGCTGGGGTGTGGTGGCTGCTGACACCCGCCTCCATAAGGGAGTCATCCTCCGAGCTGCTGTGGTCCTCAGCTGAGGTGGATGGTGCTGAGGACTCCTCGGTGTGGCTCCCCTCACCCTCTGTGCCACTGGGTCCCTCCGACCACTCCTCGGCTGCTGACCCAGTCTGGCTCTGCGGCTCCTCCTGGTCCGTGGAGCTGTCCCCTCCTGTGGCCGTGGATGTATCTGCAAACAATAGGGAAACAGACAGACATCAGTCACCTGCACCGAACGCACACACCACAGTAAGTACAGCACAATACAGAGCAAGGCCTGGCATCCTTAGTTGAACATTGCTTAAATTGCCCAAACAGAATAGGAGAAGCCAATTGTCAGTCTGATCGTCAACCATGGCACTCACATCCCACCTGGCCTTGCACCCATCTGTCTGGCGTCCGTTGGCTGGCAATACCCCAGTGTGGACACATGCACCACCTACACAGTAGTTGGACGGTGCAGAGAACACGGTGAAGCATGTGAACATGCACACATCACAACTCTTGCCACTGAGTCAGTACAGGTGTCCGGATGAAAGTGATGCCCAGAGTCAGATATATAAAATGCATGTGATGCATACCAGCGACAGACACCATGATGCACCCATGTGCTGGTAGCCATTGCCACTATGGTGTGCATGTAGCACATGTCACTCCCCTGCAGGATCACTCATAGGAAGTCACATGCCATGGCACAGGCATGCCTGCTAAGTCATACATCACTGTCTCCAGTCACATGGGCAGGGCAGCCACACAACAACAGTCTGCACTGTGTCACAATAGTAGGTCATGGGGAATGCAAGTCCTGGAGCTGAACAAGTGCACATGTACATCCCCCACACACCACATCATCTGAACCCTTATCTGTCCAGGTCATACCGATTGGACATATGGGAGACCTGTAACACAACCCTCTGAACCTGAGCACCTCACAATCTGCTGTGAATGGGAGCCAGCTGCCTGAACTTCACATTCGCATACCCCAGTCTGCACGGTCAGGTGATCAAACACCTATGTGTCACACAAGTATCGTCTCCTATGGTCACATCTCCGGTGGCATGCTGAGCCCCAACCGGGAAACACCCCAGCAGTCCTGACAACGAAGCCACAGCACACTGACACAGAGGCAGACACCTGAGGGGACATATCACTGAGCACAACGGGTCAGCTGATACACGGGAGTGGGAGTACAGAGTGTATTGTATGGCCTGGAGTAGGCATGACTGTCCTGCCCCACATGAATGAGGGATGAGCCCTGAACAGTAGGCAGCTGGCTAAGTATGTGTGACACACATGATATACATACTCCTGGGGCCCAAACATTGTTCCCACCCGCAGCTTGGGTGTGTGCCAGTTACCCCAGGCACATGTGGTGGGTCAGCTCAGCAATTGGACCACATATCAAAGTAACACGCAGATTACATGTCAGAACACAGGCATTGTGTAAGCAATGGACCCACCCATGATGCCCACCACAGTTAGGGAAACAGATGCTGTCCCCCACCTTGAGTCAAGCAAACTGCAAGGACACAGTACCCAAGTGACACAATTCCCTGACTGCAAGGGACACACCTGGGTATCAGATGAGGAGTGGGCAGTGCACAATTGAGGGACATGGGTCCTGGACCACATGACTGATGTGCTGTGGAAGTTTAACCAGGCCAGAGGAGGGCACATAGCATGGCAGACAAAGTTCACAATGCAGTCATGGACTCACCCCCTCCGTGCTGCTCCCTGGCCTTCAGCTGCCCATCCAGATCAGGGAAGACCACCGCCAGGATCCTGAGCATGTGGGGGGTCAGGGTCCGGTGTCCGCCCCTCCTGCGAGGAGGCGACAGCTTCAGCTGGACCCGTGCGATCCTCCGGGTCCAGCCCCGAAGGTCCTGCCACCTCTTCTGGCAGTTGCGGATCCGGCGCTTGTAGTCCCCCACGGATCTCACTGTCCGGACGATGGTCAGCCATATCTTCTGCTTCTGGTGGGCATCAACCTGTGAGGATGACAAAGTGAGAATGCTATTACTACACATGCAACATATCCGTGCATTACACAGTTGTGTATACATGTCTCAATCACAGGGGCACATGATGTACACAGGCAGTGCAACGATGGCCATGGACAGTATGCCAGCAGTTACTACATGGTATCATTGCCTGGGAAGTAAAACCTTGTTTAAATGCACTGTCACTGCACTATACCTGTCCAGTGCATGTAACTACACACTATGGGGGGTGACAACTACTTGCTAGTCAGACAACATGCACATTTAGGAAGGCAGTGGACAGAACACTCACCTGCTCCCCTGCTTTCCCATACAGCTTGCTGTACTGTGGAAGGAGGCTGTCCAGCAGGGCCTGGTTCTCCTCAGTGCTGAAGGCTGGGGCTCTCTCCACAGTACGTGCCATTGCAGGGTCCAGAGGGTGCAGATACAGCAGCAGTGGTGGTGGCAGATGTCGTCCTGGAGCATGTAGTGCAGGCAAGTGAGCTCTCAGGGGAACAGCCAGCATTATATGTGTGCTGCAGAGGCAGTTACTGTCCCATGTGTCCAAAGTGATAGGTCCAAGTCGTTAGCATCTTCTGAATCTGGCCAATCCATGGAATTGCACCACTTACACACGCCCACAGCATCCTTCAAAAGTTCAACTTCATGACACCCATGAATTTGCAACATTGTTATGGGTGACCAACTGAATTTCCAGCATCAGACTCGTTCAAGATTTGAAAACGCGTCCGTTGCCAGGCCAGGCCATAGCCAATGGGTGCGCACCGATCGGTCCATTGCTGTTCAACGCGTACCTAGGATACAACGCGTACCCGCACACATTGAATGCAATGGGCCGGCCGGGCACACCGATCGGTCCATTGCTGTTCAACGCATACCTAGGATACAACGCGTACCCGCACACATTGAATGCAATGGGCCGGCCGGGCACACCGATCGGCCATTGCTGTTCAACGCGTACCTAGGATACAACGCGTACCCGCACACATTGAATGCAATGGGCCGGCCGGGCACACCGATCGGTCCATTGCTGTCCAAAGCGTATGGCGAATACAACGCGTACCCGCACACATTGAATGCAATGGGCCGGCCGGGCACACCGATCGGCCATTGCTGTTCAATGCGTACCTAGGATACAACGCGTACCCGCACACATTGAATGCAATGGGCCGGCTGGGCACACCGATCGGTCCATTGCTGTCCAACGTGTATTGCGAATACAACGCGTACCC
Source organism: Calotriton arnoldi (assembly GCA_963921515.1). NCBI lineage: Eukaryota > Metazoa > Chordata > Amphibia > Caudata > Salamandridae > Calotriton > Calotriton arnoldi. The sequence continues at coordinate 1,252,167 of CAWUFW010004167.1, forward strand.
GCACACATTGAATGCAATGGGCCGGCCGGGCACACCGATCGGCCATTGCTGTTCAACGCGTACCTAAGATACAACGCGTACCCACACACATTGAATGCAATGGGCCTGCTGGGCACACCGATCGGCCATTGCTGTTCAACGCGTACCTAGGATACAACGCGCACCCGCACACATTGAATGCAATGGGCCGGCCGGGCACACCGATCGGTCCATTGCTGTTCAACGCGTACCTAGGATACAACGCGTACCCACACACATTGAATGCAATGGCCAATGTGTGCGCACCGATCGGTCCATTGCTGTCCAACGCGTATTGCAAATACAACGCGTACCAGCACACATTGAATGCAATGTCCAATGTGTGCGCACCGATCGGTCCATTGCTGTCCAACCCGTCCCTGTACATGTCACTGGCATATGTCACCATGCCTGTCACAGGTGAACATATGCCAGCCACATATACTTCCCAGGGAGTGAGGGGCACACCTACAACACCACAGCCTGTCCAAACTATATCCTAAGGCATGTAAGGCTGCATTACCTATTCCGTGTATGGGGGTGAACATGTTGTTCTGTGGGTGTCACTTGGGGCAGCCACCCCCAGGCTGTGCACGTGTTCATGGGGACAGTATCCTTGGTGTTTCGTGTACATGACCACTGTGATGTGCAACTGTTCATATCTGAGCATGTGGCATGGTCACATTTCACGGTGGTGTATGTGTATGTCATGTCACATGCCCCTTGAGTCCCATGTGGGACGGTATGTTTAACCCAGGGTGACCCATTGGCACAATAGTGATGGTCCTCCACAGTCTGTGTGCATGTTGTGTTTACAATGTCTCGGATTTCATGTGCACAATGGGAGACAGTCTCCACATCCACGTTGTTTGTGCATGGACTTTGATGTTGTGCGTGTGTGTGTCACAGACGTCCATGTCTGTCCTGCCGAGGCAACAGGGACCACAACCTGTGGGGGTCATGGTTGTTTTGCTGTGGTGTATACATGATACGCCATGTCATGCCAGTGTCCATGTGGCAATACAGGGTCCCTGGGAATCTACCTGTCGTTGAGCTGTGATGCCTGGGGCACATCTGTCCTCACATGTCACTGTGGGGTGTGTTTGTAACGTGGCAGCAGGAGATGGGAAATGTGACACGTCCTCATGATACCCAATGGCACAACCTGGGACTTATTGATGCCACTTGTTGAACTGTGATGTTGGATGTTGGCCATGTATGTGCCATACATGTCCTTATGGAACTGCACACATCATGTACTTGTGCCTCATAATGATGTATCGTGTGATATTGAGTGTGTACAATGCCACATATGTGGGGTGAGTGACAATCTTTCTTTCTTCACCTATGCACTGCAGGGCACCAGCTGTCCATAGACCATTCCCTGACCTGGCAATGATGGTGGAACGTGACAGCATCCGACGGTACCGCTTTACCAGGCAGCTGATTGATGATTTGGCAGTGCGCTTGGCACCACACCTGCAACCTGGCCGCCGGTACCCTACAGCGCTGACCCCCAAGGTGAAGGTGATGGCAGCCCTACACTTCTTTGCCACCGGTACCTTTCAACACACTCTGGCGACTGCTGGTGGGATGTCACAGACCATGTTCAGCAGTGTGCTCCGCGATGTATTGGAGGCTATGTTGATATACCTGAACCAGTACATCTATTTCCCTAGACTCCAGCAACTCACTGACGTGAAGAGTGACTTCTATGCCCTGGGGAGGATGCCGCATGTCATTGGCTCCATTGATGGGACACATGTGGCTTTGGTACCACCACAGGCCCAGGAGCAGGCATACAGGAACCGCAAGCACTACCACTCGGTCAATGCACTGGTGGTCTGTCTTGCAGATATGACCATCTCACATGTGTGTGCCCATTTCCCTGGTTCTGCACACGATGCCTACGTGATGAGGAGTAGTCGCATCCTGAGGATGATGTCACAGATGCGGAACCAGCGTGCCTGGCTTGTTGGTGTGTAGTGACTTTGTACCATTGTGTGTGATCTGCAATGTAGTGTTCCACCCTCTTTTCCAACTCAGCTAATGTGCAATTGTCTGTATGTAGGTGACTCCGGATATCCCAACATGCCGTGGTTGCTGACGCCCCTCAGGAACCCTGTGACACCAGCCCAGATGCGCTACAATGAGGCACATGGTCGGACGAGGAGAGTGATTGAGCGGACATTTGGTCTCCTGAAGAGCCGCTTCCGCTGCCTGGACAAGACAGGAGGGTCCCTCCCATATGCCCCGGCAAAGGTGTGCAAGATTGTCATCGTCTGCTGCATGCTACACAACCTGGCAGTGCGGAAGGAGTTGCCTCTCATCCTGGATGACGATGACCAACGTCCGCCACCTGTGGAGGATCCTGGACTGGACCACGATGCCAGTGATGATGATGATGATGATGGTGATGTCTGCCCACAGCTCATCACCAACTTCTTCAGCTGAATGTAAGTATCCAGAGATGTCATGTAACTGATGTGAGTTTGCATGATATGTGTTGGTGGTGCTCTGGTGCTGTTTGAGTGTGTCCATGTGCTACATGACTGTATGCGTGTAGCGATGTGTCCTTACAGGTAGTCTGTACTCCCCAACAGTGTTGACATGCTAACTTGGTTCTGGGTGGGTATCTTGTGACATGTATTGGGCATGAGTATTGCAGTTCTGTCCTGTTCTTCAGTGCTTTTGACTGTGTGTCATTTCTGTCCTTCACAGGGTACTTTCAGAGTCGTTTGGTCAACTGTGATCCCCGACACCGTGATTCAACTTCCAGGGTGGTAGCTGTCGTGTCCCTACAGGTGATGTGCACCACACCCATGGACTTCCTTCCTTCTACACTTGTTGACTGTGTGCCCGCTGCCAGGTGGGAGTACCTTGCATCTGTGGTGGTTACAACATGTTGCAAATGTGTAATAAACCTGTGCTTCACTTTGTGATGTGCGTTGTCTGTGGTCACACATCTGACTGACATTTGCTTACTGCACCAGTGGGCTAGTTAACACAGACTGTGAATAGGTGTTGGGTCTGTGCAATGCAACGTATTTCCTGGCAACATCAGTGTAGGTGATGAGTCAGATGGCCATGGTGTGTATGTGTTGTGTAGCCCTGGTGGTGTGCCTCCCTCATATGTGTGACGTCGCCATGACTCACATGCCGGTGTTGTACTTGCTGTAGCAGTTAGCATGCACAGTGTCATTTCCCAGATCATCATCGCCACTTCAGAGACAACGTAGGAATCACAACAGAGGCAAGTATGGTGTATTAGTGAGTTTATTGACATACATGTGTGAGTATAGTGCACAGGATGGTGGGTGCTGTACATTGTGATAGTAAACCAAAGTTCCTAGATGATTTGGAAGTCCTGGTAGCAGAAATGTCCAGAGTAAAGTCCACAGTCATCTGAGTCATTGGTCCAACTTGAGCTCCCCATGTCATGTGGGAGAGTTGTGTTGCAGTCAACAGGGTGAACAGTTTGCGCACAAAGGTGATTATCCAGAACAGGTTTTGGCTTCCTGGGGGTTGCACATGGCCATCGGCCTCTCACTTGCCCCTCCTCGGAAGGCCCCTCTTCTTTGGGCGGGGACCCTCAAGTGCAGGCTGCTGCGGTGCAGGGGACTCTCCACCAGAGTCATCCTCCCTCCCTGTGGCAGTTGCAGTTGTTTCAGCACCAGATGTTGTGGGCACACAGGGAGGTGTTGACTGGTTGCTGCTCAACTGGCGGAGGCATTGTAATATGTCCCTATGCACCGCCGTCATCTCTTGCAGTGTGTCCCACTTGGACTCCACGCGGGACATGTGTGAGTCCAAGCGGGCATGATGGGCAGCCTGCTGCTGTTTAATGTCCCTGAGGAGCCCCACTACCTGGCTGAGCTCTCTGGTGCTGGACTGGTACGCATCGGCTATGCGTGCCAGTTGTGGGTCATCATGCAGTCCAGACCCCTCTGCAAGCAGTGACCTATGTCTCCCACCCCTCCCACCACCCCTGGTGACACGTGCAGTACCTGAGGTGGCATGCACAGGTGACCCTGGGCCCCCTTGGGGGTTGTTGGTGGTGTTGGTGTCCATGGCCCCACGTTGGTCCAGGGTCCCTGTGCTGGTGGTGGTGGTGCTCCTTGGTCTTTCCATGTCGGCAGGGGTGGTATGTGTGTTGACAGTCATTGGAGGGGTGGGTGCAGGGGGTGCAGCTGGTGGTCCTGCTGGTGCTGCATGATGACTTGCTCCGGAGGTGCCAGGTTGGTCTTCTTTATCCGAGGAGGGCAGAGGCTGTTCCACACCAGTGAGCTCTGTATCCTCTTGAGCCTGGGACGGGGACTCCTCAGCGTCTGCTGCTGTGTCCCCATCATCACCTGTTTTTGGGAGACACACACAATGTATGTTATGTTTCTGCAGGCATCAATGGTTGACACACCTGACAGTTGTGACTGTGCCTCTGGATGCGGGCCTGTACATTGCATTGTCCTAAGTTGTCACAGTCAGGGGTTAATATTGGTGTAGCACATTGTCATGCATTATTTGGGCATTTCTATGTGAATGTTGGGGTGTGTACATGGTCTGCATTGGTTGTATTTGGTTGACATCCGGCCCTCCTTCCCACCCAGCCAGATATCCCAACATGGAACGTGCTTCCATTGCAGGGAGTGCAAGTTGTCTTTCAGGATGTCAGTCAGTGGTGTCCTGCTGTTGGTTGGTGCACAGTTGCCAGCAGGGCCTTGTGCTCCCCACAGCAGTAGCCAGTGTCAGCCATCTTGTCAGTTGTTTTCCACTCCCTGTGATGTGGGCATGGTTCATGGTGGTGTTGATGTGCGCATTGTGAGGGTGAGCAATATCTGTGACTACCACTCCCATCATGCTATTGCCTCCACCCCCCTTCCCAGCATGCCCATACTTCCTTCCTTTTGAGTGTACTTCACTGTGTGTGGGTGTGACAGCAATGGCAAGATGGCTGACAGTGGTGTCCTGCTGTTGGTTGTTGGCCAGTTCCCAGCATGGCCTTGTTCTCCCCACAACAGAGCACCAGTGTCAGAGATCTTTGATGGGGCTTTACACTCTCTGTGAGGTGTGCATGCTTTAGTGTGAGCTTGCTGGGCCATGTGGGGGGGGATGTTGAGCTGTGACTAGCACTCCCATCATGCTATTGCCTCCACCCCCCTTCCCAGCATGCCCATACTTCCTTCCTTTTGAGTGTACTTCACTGTGTGTGGGTGTGACAGCAATGGCAAGATGGCTGACAGTGGTGTCCTGCTGTTGGTTGGTGCCCAGTTCCCAGCATGGCCTTGTGCTCCCCACAACAGAGCACCAGTGTCAGACATCTTTGAAGTGGCTTTTGACTCCCTGTGAGGTGTGCATGCTTCAGTGTGAGCTTGCTGGGCCATGTGGGGGGATGTTGAGCTGTGACTACCACTCCCATCATGCTATTGCCTCCACCCCCTTCCCAGCATGCCCATACTTCCTTCCTTTTGAGTGTACTTCACTGTGTGTGGGTGTGACAGCAATGGCAAGATGGCTGACAGTGGTGTCCTGCTGCTGGTTGTTGGCCAGTTCCCAGCATGGCCTTGTGCTCCCCACAACAGAGCACCAGTGTCAGACATCTTTGATGGGGCTTTACACTCTCTGTGAGGTGTTGATGCTTCAGTGTGAGCTTGCTGGGCCATGTGGGGGGGGGGATGTTGAGCTGTGACTACCACTCCCATCATGCTATTGCCTCCACCCCCCTTCCCAGCATGCCCATACTTCCTTCCTTTTGAGTGTACTTCACTGTGTGTGGGTGTGACAGCAATGGCAAGATGGCTGACAGTTGTGTCCTGCTGTTGGTTGGTGCCCAGTTCCCAGCATGGCCTTGTGCTCCCCACAACAGTGCACCAGTGTCAGACATCTTTGAAGTGGCTTTTGACTCCCTGTGAGGTGTGCATGCTTGGGTGTGTTCTTGCTGGGCCATGTGGGTGGGGTATGTTGGGCTGTGACTACCACTCCCATCATGCTTTTGCCTCCACCCCCCTTCCCAGCATGCCCATGCTTCCTTCCTTTTGACTCAGCTTCCCTGTGGGGTTGTGTGCCTGTGCTGACAAGATGGCTGACAGTGTTATCCTGGGGTTTGTTTTGCTACAAGTCCCATGTGTGTCCCTTTGCTTCACACTGCATGACCCAGGCTTGTGGTTCTTTGTGGGTTATTTGATTGGTGTGTGAGGCAATGCTTTCTCCCAGGTGAGTTGTGTGTAGTTTGTGTTAGGGGGTGTGTGGGTGGAGCTGCTGGTGACTATGGTCAGTGCTGTGAGTCCTCCTTCCCACCCAGCCAGATATCCCACCATGGAACGTGCTTCCATTGCAGGGAGTGCAAGTTGTCTTTCAGGATGTCAGTCAGTGGTGTCCTGCTGTTGGTTGGTGCACAGTTGCCAGCAGGGCCTTGTGCTCCCCACAGCAGTAGCCAGTGTCAGCCATCTTGTCAGTTGTTTTGCACTCCCTGTGATGTGGGCATGGTTCATGGTGGTGTTGATGTGCGCATTGTGAGGGTGGGCAATTTCTGTGACTACGACTCCCATGATGCTATTGGCTACACTGACTTGCCCAGCATACACAGTATTCCTTCCTTTCAGTGAGCTTCCCTGTGAGGTGGTGTTGTGGTGGTGGCTACATGTCTGACTGTGTTTGTTGGTTAGATCTGTGCCACTGCCTGGCTCTATTTGTTGTTAGGTTTGTACATGTCATGACACAGTTACATTTCACTATGAGCTGGCATGTATTGTGTTTATCTGGCTGACATACACATTTTGGGATGATCTGTTTTGGTTGGTGTGTATTTGCTAAGGGTGCATGGTTTGACTCTCCCCTTGACAGTGATGTGTGTGTATTGTGGCACAATATTGTGTACATTTGTTGTGTACTCACCAGGCTCTGGGATGTTTTCTAGTCCATAGACGCTCACTGGTGGTAGGATGGCCCGCACCTTCTCCTCCCAGGGCCTGAGGTATACTGGTTTGGCAGGAGGGCCACTGCCGGTGTGTTGGCTCAAGAGGTCGTCCTTCTTCAACAGCTCCTTGACCCTCCTGCGCATGTCATACCACCTGTTCTGGATGTCTACATTTGTGCGCAAACATGGTGATTGTGCGTTCACCCTGTCGATGATCCTCTCCCACATCTTGGTTTTCTGCGCAATGGGTGTCTGTTGGACCAATGTACCAAACAGCTGTGGCTCTACCCTGAGGATCTCATCTACCAGGACTTCCAATTCACTATCTAGGAACTTGTGATTCTTCTTTGGGGGCATGGTGTTGGGTGGTGCTGGTGTGTGATGTGTGTGTTGGTGTGCAAGTGAGGGTGTGTGAGTGTGTGTTTTGCTGGGTGTATGTCAGGGTGCTATTTGTTGTGGTGCTGCTGGTGTGTGGCTTGTGTGATGGATGAGCTGTGAGTGTGTGTGTGGTTGCTGTCTGTTGGTGTTGAGTGCAGGCAGGTAATTTGAATTTGCAAAGGATCATGGTAGGGATTTGTGTCCTTTATATGGGTGGAGTTGTGGGTGTGTCTTTGTTCCCTGTTTCCCCCCCCAGTATTTATTTGCTTTGTGATTGCTTGTTTGGCCTTTTTTTGTGGTTTTTTTTCCTTGGGTCTTTTTGTGCATGTAGGAGATGTTCTTGTGACCGAGTCGGACCCTCCAGTTGTCTCGTGCGAGCCTCTCAGATTTGTTCACGCTGTGTTTGTGCTGTTTTCTGTGCTGCATACGCGTCGGTCGCGGGGTTTTGGGTTGCTTCGGCTCGCAATTTTGAATACGTGTCGGTCGTGCGGCTTGGGCTCCGTGCGACTCGGTCGTGTTTTCCACGTGTTGCATCGTACTTGGCGGGTAGGAGTTCGCGGGTACGTTTCGTTCGGGATTCTTTCTAGTGCGTGTCGGTCGGTTCGATTCGCGTGCTTTTCCGGCCGGATGGCTCTTTTCCGCGCAGCTCGGTCGTTCGGCTTGTGTTCCGTACGAGTCGGTCGGATTTAGCACGCTTCTCATCGTACTTTGCGGGACGGCCTGCACGGGTACGTGTCGGTCGGTATTTATTCCGGCTCCGAGTCGGTCGGTACGTTTTCCGGCCCGAATCGGAATCGGCCCCTTTGTTTTGTTCCTCCTGACAGTGTAGATGAATACTACACATCTATTACTGAATCTGAATACTTTCCTGCAAACGAAGACAAATTGGCACCCTTTCTAAATTACTTTGAAGACACATGGATTGGCCATCTAAGCAGGTCAGGTCGCAGGAGGAAGCAATGTTTCCATGTGAAGTGGTGGAACTGCTACTCGACCTGCTTAGAGGGAGGAGCAAAAACAAATAATGCCATAGAGGGATGGCACAACTCCTTCAAACAAGTCTATTGGTAAACCACATCCTAACTTCTATCATTTTTATGGAAATTTTGAGGAAGGAGCAAAGTTTCTAAGAAATGAGAATTTTGCAATCATTAACTGGTAGTCTGAGCCCTCGAATTTCTAAATAAACAAAGGAAATGTCCAAGCGACGATTGGGTGCAATTTAACAATTTTCGTTGATGGTGGCTTCAGACTACCTAGATAATATTGCACATATCCTCCATTTCTAATCTACCCTATCTCCTATAACTCCTTACTTGACTGTTTTGACAAAACAAACCCCTGATTCAATTGGTTTAAAAAGAAAAAAAAATTAAAAAATTAAGGGGGTCATTATGATGGCGGGCTGATCGCCTCCGCCGGGCCGGCGGTAGTCACCGCTGGCCCGGCGGGGGCGATCCGCCCACCATCCACACAGCAAAGACCCCCCGCCATATTATGATGGCTGGGGGGTTCACGGCGGACGGAAAGACCGTCCGCCGCTTTTCCGCCGGTCGACTCGTCGACCGGCGGAAAACAAGGTAATATGGTGGCGGTGTCTACAAGACACCGCCATCCATATTACAATGCCTGCGGTGACCAGCCTTTCCATGGCGGCGTTGCCGCCATGGAAAGGCATGTGGTCTTTGCCTTCGTGGGCCCGTAGCGGGCCCCCAGGAAGTTGGGGGTGCACATGGGGGGTACCTATGGTACCCCACTGCATTTGTATGCACAAGGTGGCAGGCACCGCGCGGTGCCTGTCACGTTGTGAATGCAAATGCACGACGTGCATTCACAGCATTGTGGTGGGCGGTGCTGTGAGCACCGCCCGCCACAATGCTGAGAATAGGGTGTCCCACCGCCACGGTGGCAGTGGCATCCTAATGTCAGGTGCGGGACCGCCGCACCCCTTGCGGACGGTCCCGCATTCCGTTACGGTGGCGGGCGGACGTAATGGGCCCCTAAGTCGGGTTTCTTACCTTCAGTTGTCTTCTTTTTTCAACTCTTGGACATATACGTACAATCTAGAATTTCACCAAGCGTCTTGAGCAGACCTTTAAACCATTGCAAATACTCCATAATCCGTGCATTATTCCACGACCCTATTTAAACTAACATAAAAGGGCACAGTTCTGCAAAGCCATATTTTTACAGTTAAAAAAAAAACTGTAAAATATATTGTGCACACCAACAAAAACGCACCCCAAAAAAAAATCCCGAAAAATAAATCTTGTTTGGCAATAAACGCAACAAAATTCCATCGATGCAATCCAATCTCGCTCGAATTCCATTTTTAAAAAAAACATGAAAAAGTAGTAAAGTTTCAGAAAAAACCACCTCCGAAAAATCCATCGTTGCAATCCTCTCTCGACCAAAGTCCATTCGAAGAAAATCCATATAGCAATGGTTTAAAAAAGGCCAAATATGTTTTTTTCCATACCACGAAGTATTTCTCCATGTTCCTACGACCAATCCGGAAAACCACGACGATGCATTCACATATTTTCTAAAAAACACGTCACAACAAAAATATTACCAAAAAACATTACTTTCATGACACTTTTGTTTAATAGAATAAATAATCTTTTTTTAAATTAATTTTATTAAACAAAAAGTGTTCCGAAAGCAATCAACCCCGACGTGGGCCAAAATTAATTCCTAAACAGGTAGCAGTTGCTTTTTAAGTTAAAACACACAAAATCAACAAAATACACCTTTCCTATTTCTTACTTCCTCTCTCCTTACAATAAACTTTACCACCATTAATCTATTTATAATAATTAAAATTCGCCTTACCTGGACGCAGCTCTCCCTTGCATCTAAACCAGGGCGCAACGATCCTCGCAATGACGTAAGTTACGTATACGCGGCAACGTCATCTCTTTCCGTTAAAAAGAAAAAAGGACAATTTTACCCATTCACTTCAATGGGAAACCATGGGAAAACCTACAAAGAAATTAAAAAATATATGTTATAATACATACAAAATTCTATGATTATTTATAAAAAATAATATTACAAATAAAATATTTTTCCAACATTTTTTGCATATTTATTTATTCTGTTTCATATTTTTTATAAATTCAATAAAACAAATTACAATACTTTTAATGTGTCTATTGATTGTTTTTTATATTTAATATTTTTTAAATTCAAAATTTACTTTTATAGATTTTATTTCTGTGTTTATACATAGCTATGTTGTACAATTAAGCACCATTAATTTTTACTAATAATATAAATATCTTTTATTTATATTTTAACTAAAAATATTTAGCATGAAAATATCAAAGTATATTTTAAGTATATATTACATTTTTACATTTACATCAACTCACCACCCTCCCCAAAATCACTCTGTTTTTATGTTCACATTAATTTTTTTTGTTTTTTAATTATAATTATTTCAAAAGTTTAACAATTTATAAACTTATAAAATTAATAATAAATAATACTCAAGTATTTAATTCGATACTTGAGTATTAATATACTCCCCCACCTTAAACGCCTCTTTCCCTTGCATCCCGTCCCAGAGGATAGGTGCAAACGACTTTTTATATATTATATCTTTTATATTTTTAAATAATTTACTATCTAAATATCTTTTAAAAATCCTAATTTTAAAAAAATTCTGAGTAGTAGTACTTTAATTCCAGAGTATTAATATACGCCCCACCTTTATTCAAATTTTAATTGTATATATTTTTATATTTTACTATCATTAATTTAAAATATTAAATAATACTCTTTATTTTAGAAATAAACCTGATTATTATTACTCTCCCCTCCCAAAACACCTATTTCCCTGACTTTACATGCAAAATACTTTTCTTGAAAAAACATTTTTCTTTAATTTACTTTTAAATTAAAATAAATGTTAACTAACAGTAATACAAAATTTCTATTAATTCTCAAATATCAATATTAATACCTGAATATATTTTTAATTTTCTTCTAATTAAAATGTGCATTTTTAAATATATTTGTTAAAAACAATTCTTGAGTATTTAAACACTCCCCCATCAAAAAGCCCTACTTCCCATAGAACATATCCCAGAGGATATGTGCAAATTCTTTTGCAATAATTTCCAAATATTAATAAAAAAAAAAAAAGTAAGTAAAACTGATTATCATTGAATCCACAAATATTAAATTACTCATACTATTAAAAATAATAAAAAATAACAACTTACCTCAATTAAAATGATTACTTACCTTACAATGCGTTGTAATGGCATGCGTTGTAATGGCATGCGTTGTAATGGCACATGTGTTGTAAAGGCATGCGATGTAATGTCACCTGTGTTGTAAAAGTTGCGATGTAAAGACATTACGATGTAATGGCTGCGTTGTAATGGACATCTCCCTCTTGGCTCCAGCTCTGGATAATAACTGGAATATTGTTTTTTCTGTTCTGGATTGGTCTAGTGATTGTTTTTTGCTTACTCATGATTGGATATTATCTCCCAGAACGCTCTGCAGTATCAAATGAGAACTTGGTCCTGAAACCTCATACGTCATTTCATCGTGAACAAAGAGACCTGTCCTTCATGAACATTACAGCTGTTCCAATTCCTGAGGGTATAGTTTGGGACAAGGTTGATTATGATGTATTTGGTCCCACTGAACGTTTGAAAATACCTCATGCATTTAAAATTTCTCTAAATGATATCATTACCTCCAGCACATTTTCTGTGATTGGGATTTTGAAACTGTAAATAATATGTTGTCTGATTTAGGACAATCCGCTGCATTTTCAAACACTGAAATGTTAGAGGACATATCTGACTTTGACACTATGGGGTCGATTCCGATTCGGGCCGGAAAAAGCACCGACCGACTCGGATCCGGAAATAATACCGACCGACACGTACCCGTGGCGCCCGACACGCCAAGTACGATGCAAGGCGTGAAAAATCCGACCGACACGTACCGAAACCAAGTCGACCGACCGAGCCGCACGGAAAACAGCAATCCGGCCGGAAAAACACGCGAATCCAACCGACCGACACGCACCCGGAACAAATCCGACCGAAACGTACACGCGAACTCCAAACCGCAAAGTACGATGCAAGGCGCGAATACCACGAGCGAGTCGGACGGAGGCCAAGCCGTACGACCGACACGCATACAAAACCGAGCCGAAGCAACACAAAACACCGCGACCGACGCGTACGCAGCATAGAAAACTGCACAAACACAGCGTGAGCGAAGCGGAGAACACCGTACGAGACAAATGCAGGGTCCGACTCGGTCACAAGAACGTTTCCAACATACACAAACAGCAGAAAGGAAAAATCACCCAAAAAAGGCCAAACAAGCAATTACCAAGCCAATAAATACTGGGGGGTGGGGACAGAGAACAAAGACACACCCACAACTCCACCTATATAAAGGACACAAATCACAACCATGAGCCTTTGCAAATGCCATTCCACTGCCAGCACCCAAGAGAAAGCAACCACACACCCACAGCTCATCGCTCACACAAGCCACACACCATCAGCACAACAACAAATACCTACCTCACATACACCCAGCAAAACACACACTCACACACCCTCACCTGCACACCAACACACACATCACTCACCATCACCACCCATCACCATGCCCCCAAGAAGAATCCCAAGTTCCTAGATAGTGAATTGGAAGTCATGGTGAGACGAGATCCTCAGGGTAGAGCCACAGCTGTTTGGCACACTGGTCCAACAGACCCCCATCTCCCAGAAAACCAAGATGTGGGAGAGGATCATCAACAGGGTGAACGCACAATCACCATGTCGGCGCACAAAGAGCGACATCCAGAACAGGTGGTATGACGTGCGCAGGAGGGTGCGGGACCTGCTGAAGAAAGACTACATCAACAGCCAATACACCGGCAGTGGCCCTCCTGCCAAGCCAATATACCTCAGGCCCTGGGAGGAGAAGGTGCGGGCCATCCTTCCGCCAGTGAGCGTATATGGGCTAGAGGACATCCCAGAGCCTGGTGAGTACACAACAAATGTACACAATATACTGCCACAAAACACACACATCACTGTCAAGGGGAGAGTCAAACCATGCACTCATAGCAATTACACAGCAACCAGAACAGAATCATCCCAAAATGTGTATGTCAGTCAGATAAACACAACACATGCCATCAAAAAAGTCACATCCAACTGTGCCAACACATGTACAAACACAACTACAACTACAGCTAGGCAGTGGCACAAATAGAACTAACAAACACATCCAGACATGTAGCCACCACAACAACACCAACACACAGTGAAGACCACTCAAAGGAAGGAATTCTGTGTATGCTGGCCAAGTCAGTGTAGCCAATAGCATCATGGGAGTCGCAGTCACACATATTGCCCCCACAACTGTCCCATCAACACCACCCTAAACCATGCTCACATCACAGGGAGTGGAGAAGGACTCACAAGATGGCTGACACTGGCTACTGCTGTGGGGAGCACAAGGCCCTGCTGCCAACTGTGCACCAACAAACAGCAGGACACCACTGACTGACATCCTGAGAGACAACTTACACTCCCTGCAATGCAAGCACGTACCATGGTGGGATATCTGGCTAGCTGGGTGGGAAGGAGGACTTGCAGCACTGACCATAGTCACAAGCACCTCCCCTCACACACACCCCAACACAAACTCCACAGAACCCACCTGGTAGAATGCAATGCCCCCATCCTAACACAAGATCCCACAAAGAACCACCACCCTGGGTTATGTTGTGTGAAGCACAGGGACACTCTTGGGACTTTTAGCCAAACAACTGCCAGGACAACACTCCCAGCCATCCTGTCAGCACAGCCAGCCCACCCCACAGGGAAGCAGAGTCAAAAGGAAGGAAGCATGGGCATGCTGGGAAGGGGGGTGGGGCAATAGAATGATGGGAGTCGTAGTCACTGATATTGGTCACCCCCACAACTGTCCCATCAACACCACCCTGAACCATGCTCACATCACAGGAAGTGGAGAAGGACTCACAAGATGGCTGACACTGGCTACTGCTGTGGGGAGCACAAGGCCCTGCTGGCAACTGTGCACCAACAAACAGCAGGACACCACTGACTGACATCCTGAGAGACAACTTACACTCCCTGCAATGCAAGCACTTTCCATGGTGGGATATCTGGCTAGCTGGGTGGGAAGGAGGACTTGCAGCACTGACCATAGTCACAAGCACCTCCCCTCACACACACCCCAACACAAACTCCACAGAACCCACCTGGTAGAATGCAATGCCCCCATCCTAACACAAGATCCCACAAAGAACCACCACCCTGGGTTATGTTGTGTGAAGCACAGGGCCACTCTTGGGACTTCTAGCCAAACAACTGCCAGGACAACACTCCCAGCCATCCTGTCAGCACAGCCAGCCCACCCCACAGGGAAGCAGAGTCAAAAGGAAGGAAGCATGGGCATGCTGGGAAGGGGGAGGAGGCAATAGCATGATGGGAGTCGTAGTCACAGCTCTACATCCCCCACCACATGGCCCAGCAAGCTCACACTCACGCATGCACATCCCACAGAGAGTGGAAAGGCCCATCAAAGATGTCTGACACTGTTGCTGTGTCGTGGGGAGCACAAGGGCATGCTGGGTACTGCACACCAACCAACAGCAGGACACCACTGTCAGCCATCTTGCCATTGCTCTCACACCCACACACACTGAACTCCCCACAAAAGCAAGTAAGTATGGGAATGCTGGGAAGTGGGGTGGAGGCAATAGCATGATGGGAGTCGTAGTCACAGACATAGCTCACCCCCACAACTGTCCCATCAACACCACCCTGAACCATGCTCACATCACAGGAAGTGGAGAAGGACTCACAAGATGGCTGACACTGGCTACTGCTGTGGGGAGCACAAGGCCCTGCTGGCAACTGTGCACCAACAAACAGCAGGACACCACTGACTGACATCCTGAGAGACAACTTCCACTCCCTGCAATGCAAGCACGTTCCATGGTGGGATATCTGGCTAGCTGGGTGGGAAGGAGGACTTGCAGCACTGACCATAGTCACAAGCACCTCCCCTCACACACACCCCAACACAAACTCCACAGAACCCACCTGGTAGAATGCAATGCCCCCCATCCTAACACAAGATCCCACAAAGAACCACCACCCTGGGTTATGTTGTGTGAAGCACAGGGACACTCTTGGGACTTTTAGCCAAACAACTGCCAGGACAACACTCCCAGCCATCCTGTCAGCACAGCCAGCCCACCCCACAGGGAAGCAGAGTCAAAAGGAAGGAAGCATGGGCATGCTGGGAAGGGGGTGGAGGCAATAGCATGATGGGAGTCGTAGTCACTGATATTGGTCACCCCCACAACTGTCCCATCAACACCACCCTGAACCATGCTCACATCACAGGAAGTGGAGAAGGACTCACAAGATGGCTGACACTGGCTACTGCTGTGGGGAGCACAAGGCCCTGCTGGCACCTGTGCACCAACAAACAGCAGGACACCACTGACTGACATCCTGAGAGACAACTTCCACTCCCTGCAATGCAAGCACGTTCCATGGTGGGATATCTGGCTAGCTGGGTGGGAAGGAGGACTTGCAGCACTGACCATAGTCACAAGCACCTCCCCTCACACACACCCCAACGCAAACTCCACAGAACCCACCTGGTAGAATGCAATGCCCCCCATCCTAACACAAGATCCCACAAAGAACCACCACCCTGGGTTATGTTGTGTGAAGCACAGGGACACTCTTGGGACTTTTAGCCAAACAACTGCCAGGACAACACTCCCAGCCATCCTGTCAGCACAGCCAGCCCACCCCACAGGGAAGCAGAGTCAAAAGGAAGGAAGCATGGGCATGCTGGGAAGGGGGTGGAGGCAATAGCATGATGGGAGTCGTAGTCACAGACATAGCTCACCCCCACAACTGTCCCATCAACACCACCCTGAACCATGCTCACATCACAGGGATTGGAGAAGGACTCACAAGATGGCTGACACTGGCTACTGCTGTGGGGAGCACAAGGCCCTGCTGCCAACTGTGCACCAACAAACAGCAGGACACCACTGAGTGACATCCTGAGAGACAACTTACACTCCATGCAACGCAAGCACGTTCCATGGTGGGATAACTGACTGGCTGGGTGGGTGGGAAGGAGGGCCGGCTGTCAACCAAACACAACCAATGCAGACCATGTTCACACCCCAGAAAATACATAGAAATGCCCAAATAATGCAGGACAATGTGCCACACCAATATCAACCCCTGACTGTGACGACGTAGGACAATGCAATGTACAGGCCCGCACCCAGAGGCACAGTCACAACTGTCATGTGTGTCAACCATTGATGCCTGCAGAAACATAACATACATTGTTTGTGTCTCCCAAAAACAGGTGATGATGGGGACACAGCAGCAGACGCTGAGGAGTCCCAGTCCCAGGCTCAAGAGGATGCGGAGCTCACTGGCGTCGTACAGCCTCTGTCCTCCTCGGACGATGAAGACCAACCTGGCACATCCGGTGCAAGTCAACATGCAGCACCAGCAGGACCACCAGCTGCAGCACCAGCAGGACCACCAGCTGCACCCCCTGCACCCACCCCGCCAACGACTGTCACCACGAATACCATCCCTGCCGACATGGACAGAACAAGGAGCAACACCAGCACAGGGACCCTGGACCAACCTGGGGCCATGGACACCACCACCACCACCAACCCCCAAGGTGGACCAGCGTTATCTGTGCGTGCCACTGCACACACTGCACATGTCAGCAGGGGTGGTGGGAGAGGTGGGAGACAGAGGTCGCTGCTTGCAGACGTTGCTGGTGTGCATGATGACCCACAACTGGTACGCATAGCTGATGCGTACCAGTCCAGCACCGGAGAGCTCAGCCAGGTAGTGGGGCTCCTCAGAGACATGAAACAGCAGCAGGCTGCCCATCATGCCCGCTTGGACTCCCACATGTCCCACGTGGAGTCACACATGTCCCGCGTGGACTCACACATGTCCCGCGTGGAGTCCAAGTGGGATGCACTGCATGAGATGACGGCGGTGCACAGGGACATTTTACAATGCCTCCGCCAGATGAACAGCAACCAGTCCACACCTCCCTGTGTGCCAACAACATCTGGTGCCGAACAAACTGCAACTGCCACAGGGAGGGAGGAGGACTCTGGCAGAGAGTCCCCTGCACCGCAGCAGCCTGTACTTGAGGGGCCCCCCAAAGAAGAGGGGTCGTCCGAGGAGGGAAAAGTGAGAGGCCGATGGCCAAGCGCAACTCC
Organism: Calotriton arnoldi; assembly: GCA_963921515.1. Lineage (NCBI taxonomy): Eukaryota > Metazoa > Chordata > Amphibia > Caudata > Salamandridae > Calotriton > Calotriton arnoldi. The sequence continues at coordinate 1,269,785 of CAWUFW010004167.1, forward strand.
CAGGAAGCCTGAACCTGTTCTGGATGTTCGCCTTTGTGCACAGACTGTTCACCCTGTTGACGGCAACACTACTCCCACACATTGCATGGGGAGTACAAGTTGGACCAATGTGTCAGACAACTGTGGCCCCGATACTGGGGATCCTGTCTACCAGGACTTTCAATTCACCTAGGAACTTCGGATTGCAAGATTTATGTACAGCACTACCCATCCTATGCACTATTAACACAAATGTATCACAATAAACACACTAATACACCATACTTGCCTCTGTCATGATTCCAACGTGGGTGCTGTTATGGGGATGATGAACTGCAAAATTACACTGTGTATGCGAACTGCAACAGCAAGGACAACACAGGCATGTGAGTAGAGGCAACGTGACACACATGAGGGAGACACACCACCAGGGCTACACAACACATACACACCTAGGCCATCTGACTCATTGCCTACACTGATGTTGCCAGGGAAGACGGTGCAATGCACAGACACCACACCCATTCCCAGTTGTAGTCAAGTAGCCCACAGGTGCAGTAAGCAAATGGCAGTCAAATGTGTGACCACAGACAACGCACATCACAAAGTGAAGCACAGGTTTATTACACAGTTGCAACATGTCGTAACCACTACAGATGCAAGGTAATCCCACCTGGCAGCGGGCACACAGTCAACAACTGTAGACGGAAGGAAGTCCATGGGTGTGGCGCACATCACCTGTAGGGACACAACAGCTACCAGCCTGGATGTGCAATCACGTCGTCGGTGGACACAGTTGACCAAACGAATCTGAAAGTACCCTGTGAAGGACAGAAATGACACACAGTCAAAAGCAATGGAGTACAGGACAAAACAGCAAAACTCATGCACAATACATGTTACAAGATACCCACCCAGAACCAAGTTAGCATGTCAACACTGTTGGGGAGTACAGCCCACCTGTTAGCACACATCGCAACACACATCCAGTCAAGTAGCCCATGGACACACTCCAACAGCACCAGAGCACCACCCACACATCATGCCAACTCACATCATTGACATGACACCTCAGGATACTCACATTCAGCTAAAGAAGTTGGTGATGAGCTGTGTGCGGACATCACCATCATCATCATCATCATCATCGTCACTGGCATCGTGGTCCAGGCCAGGATCCTCCACAGGTGGCGGATGTTGGTCATTGTCATCCTGGATGAGAGGCAACTCCTTCCGCACTGCCAGGTTGTGGAGCATGCAGCAGACGATGATAATCTTGCACACTTTCGCAGGGGCATATGGGAGGGACCCTCCGGTCTTGTCCAGGCAGCGGAAGCGGCTCTTCAGGAGACCAAATGTCCGCTCAATCACTCTCCTGGTCCGACCATGTGCCTCATTGTAGCGCATCTGGGCTGGTGTCACAGGGTTCCTGAGGGGTGTCAGCAACCACGGCATGTTGGGGTATCCCGAGTCACCTACGGACAGACAAGTGCACATTAGCTGACTTGGAAAAGTGGGCGGAATACTACAGATCAGATCACACACAATGGCACAAAGTCAGTACACACCGACAAGCCAGGCACGCTGGTTCTGCATCTGTGCCATCATCCTGGGGATGCGACTACTCCTCATCACAAAGGCATTGTGTGCTGAACCAGGGAAACGGGCACACACGTGTGTGATGGTCATGTCTGCAAGACACACCATCAGTGCATTGACCGAGTGGTAGTGCTTGCGGTTCCTGTAGGCCTGCTCCTGGGCCTGTGGTGGTACCAAAGCCACATGTGTCCCATCAATGGAGCCAATGACATGCGGCATCCTCCCCAGGGCCTAAAAGTCACTCTTCACGTCAGTGAGTCGTCGCAGTCTAGGGAAATAGATGTACCGGTTCAGGAATAGCAACATTGCCGCCAAAACATCGCGGAGCACACAGCTCAACATGGTCTGTGACATCCCACCAGCAGTCGCCACAGTATGTTGGAAGGTACCGGTGGCAAAGAAGTGTAGGGCTGCCATCACCTTCACCTTGGGGGTCAGCGCTGTAGGATACGGCCGGCCAGGCTGCAAATGTGGGGACAACTGCACTGCCAAATCCTCAATCAGCTGCCTGGTGAAGCGGTACCGTCGGATGCTGTCCCGTTCCACCATCGTTGCCAGGTCTGGGAATGGTCGATGGACAGCAGGAGCCCTGCAGTGCAGAGGAGAAGTAAGCAAGATTGTCAGTCACCCCACATATGCGGCATTGAACACACTCAAGATCCCAACATACATTATTATGAGGCACAACTACATGAAGTGTGCAGTTCCGGAAGGACATGTATGGTACATACATGGCCAACATCTGTCAACACGGTCCAACAGGTGGCATCAATTAGTCCCAGGTTGGCCCATTGGATATCATGAGGCCGTGTCACAGTTCCCATCTCCTGCTGCCGTGTCACAATAACCCCCACAGTGACATGTGAGGACAGATGTGCCCCAGGCACCACAGCTCAACGACAGGTACATTCCCAGGGACCCTGTATTGCCACATGGACACTGGCATTACATGTAGTATCATGTATACACCACAGCAAAACAACCATGACCCCCACAGGTAGTGGCCCCACTTGCCACGGCAGGACAGACATGGACGTATGTGACACACACACGCACAACATCAAAGTCCATGCACACACAACGTGGATGTGGAGACTGTCTCCCATTGTGCACATGAAATCAGAGACATTGTAAACACTACATGCACAAAGACTGTGGAGGACCATCACTATTGTGCCACTGGGACACCCTGGCTCAAACATACCGTCCCACATGGGACTCACGGGGTATGTGACATGACATACACATACACCACCGTGAAATGTGACCATGGCACATGCACAGATATGAACAGTTGCACATCACAGTGGTCATGTACACGTAACACCCAAGATCCTGTCCCCATGAACACGTGCACAGCCTGGGGGTGGCTGCCCACAGGTGACACCCACAGGACAACATGTACACCAACATACACACAATATGAAATGCAGCCTTACATGCCTTATGATAAAGTTTGGACAGGCTGTCGTGATGTAGGTGTGCCCCTCACTCCCTGGGAGCTATCTGTGGCTGGCATATGTCCATCTGAGACAGGCATGCTGACATATGCCAGTCACATGTACAGTGATGCGTTGTACTGCAATGGACCGATCGGTGCCTCCGGCCGGCCCATTGCATTCAATGTGTGCGTGGTGCGCGTTGTACCCCTGTACGCGTTGAACTGCAATGGACCGATCGGTGCCTCCGGCCGGCCCATTGCATTCAATGTGTGCGGGTGCAGCGTTGTACCCCTGTACGCGTTGTACTGCAATGGACCGATCGGTGCCTCGGCCGGCCCATTGCATTCAATGTGTGCGGGTACGTGTTGTACCCCTGTACGCGTTGTACTGCAATGGACCGATCGGTGCCTCCGGCCCGGCCCATTGCATTCAATGTGTGCGGGTATGCGTTGTACCCCTGTACGCGTTGTACTGCAATGGACCGATCGGTGCCTCCGGCCGGCCCATTGCATTCAATGTGTGCGGGTACGCGTTATACCCTATACGCGTTGAACTGCAATGGACCGATCGGTGCCTCCGGCCGGCCCATTGCATTCAATGTGTGCGGGTACGCGTTGTACCTCTGTACGCGTTGAACTACAATGGACCGATCGGTGCCTCCGGCCGGCCCATTGCATTCAATGTGTGCGGTGCACGCGTTGTACCCCTGTGCAGCGTTGTACTGCAATGGACCGATCGGTGCCTCCGGCCGGCCCATTGCATTCAATGTGTGCGAGTGCAGCGTTGTACCCCTGCACGCGTTGAACTGCAATGGACCGATCGGTGCCTCCGGCCGGCCCATTGCATTCAATGTGTGCGGGTACGCGTTGTACCCCTGTACGCGTTGAACTGCAATGGACCGATCGGTGCCTCCGGCCGGCCCATTGCATTCAATGTGTGCGGGTACACGTTGTACCCCTGTGCGCGTTGTACCACAATGGACCGATCGGTGCGCACCCATTGACAATGGGCTTGCCTGGCAACGGACGCGTTTTCGAATTTTGAGCGAGTCGGTTGCTGGAAAATCAGTTGGTCACCCACAACAATGTTGCAAAATCATGTATGTCATGAAGTTGAAGATTTGAAGGATGCTGTGGGCGTGTTTTGGTGCTGCTATTCCATGGATTGGCCAGATTCAGAAGATGCAAACGACTTGGACCTATCACTTTGGACACAAGGGACAGTATCTGCCTCTCCAGCACATATATATTGCTGGCTGTTCCCCTGAGAGCTCACTTGCCTGCACTACATGCTCCAGGACGACATCTGCCACTGCACTGCTGCTGTCTCTGCCCCTCTGGACCCTGCAATGGCACGTACTGTGGAGAGAGCCCCAGCCTTCAGCCTTGAAGAGAACCAGGCCCTGCTGGACAGCCTACTTCCACAGTACAGCAAGCTGTATGGGACACCAGGGGAGCAGGTGAGTGTTCTGTGCACTGCCTTTCTGAATGTGCATTTTTGTGTGACTAGCAAGGCTGAAAGTCTGCACGCCACTGGCTAGCAGGCTCACTGAGTAGTTGTCACCCCCATAGTGTGTAGTGACTTGCACTGGACAGGTATGGTGCAGTGACAGTGCATTTGAACATGGTTTTACTTCCCAAGCAATGATACCATGTAGTGACGTCTGGCAAACTGTCCATGGGCAGCTTTGCACTGCCTGTGTACATCATGTGCCCCTGTGATTGAGACATGTATATACAACTGTGTCATGCACGGATATGTTGCATGTGTGGTAATGGCCTTTTCACTTTGTCATCCTGACAGGTTAATGCCCATCGGAAGCAGGAGATCTGGAAGGACATCGTCCGGGCCGTCCGGTCCGTGGGGGTCTACAAGCGCCGGATCCGCAACTGCCAGAAGAGGTGGCAGGACCTTCGGGGCTGGACCCGGAGGATTGCACGGGTCCAGCTGAAGCTGTCGCCTCCTCGCAGGAGGGGCGGAACACGGACCCTGACCCCCACATGCTCCAGATCCTGGCGGTGGTGTTTCCAGACCTGGATGGGCAGCTGAAGGCCAGACAGCAGCAAGGAGGGGGTGAGTCAAAGACTGCACTGTGAACTCTGTATTACATGCTTTGTGCCCTCCTCTGGCCTGGTTCAACTGCCACAGTGCAGCAGTCATGTTGTCCAGGAGCCATGTCCCTCTATTGTGCACTGCCCACTGCTCATCTGATACCCAGGTGTGGCCCTTACATTCAGGGAATTGTGTCACTTGGGACTGTGTCCTTGCAGTTTGCTTCACTAAAGGTGGGGGACAGCATCTGTTTCCCTAACTCTGTTGTGGGCATCATGGGTGGGTCCATTGTTCACACAACGCCTGTGTTTGGACATGTGATCTGCGTGTTACTTTGATATGCGGTCCACTTGCTGAGCTGAGCCACCACATGTGCCTGGGGTATGTGGCACACGCCCATGCAGCGGGTGGGAACAATGTTTGGGCCCCAGGAGTGTGCAGATTACGTGTGTCACACATACATAGCCAGCTATCCACTGTCCAGGGCACATCCCTTTTTTTTTTCCTTTCTGTGCCCCCTTGCTGCCCCTGATTGTGCTCGTTTTTCCTTTCTGTGCCCCCTTGCTGCCCCTTATTGTGCTCGTTTTCCTTTCTGTGCCCCCTTGCTGCCCCTGATTGTGCTCGTTTTTTCCTTTCTGTGCCCCCCTTGCTGCCCCTGATTGTGCTCGTTTTTCCTTTCTGTGCCCCCTTGCTGCCCCTCATTGTGCTAGTTTTTCCTTTCTGTGCCCCCTTGCTGCCCCTGATTGTGCTCGTTTTTTTTCCTTTCTGTGCCCCCTTGCTGCCCCTCATTGTGCTAGTTTTTTCCTTTCTGTGCCCCCTTGCTGCCCCTGATTGTGCTCGTTTTTTTTCCTTTCTGTGCCCCCTTGATGCCCTGATTGTGCTCGTTTTCCCTTCTGTGCCTGTTTCCCGCCGCTGCGCCTTGCGGCCCCGCCCCCTCACTGCCCATTCGCTGCCCCATTCCCTGCTCCTCCCTCCCACCTCCCCATTTATGGCGGCCGCTGCGTGGTGAAGAGAGCGACCCCTGACCTTGACTGGTAGGTCGCTCCCCCACCACACAGCTCCGTCTGTGTGCCCTGCTGCTGCCCCTGATTGTGCTCGTTTTTCCTTTCTGTGCCCCCTTGCTGCCCCTATTGTGCTCGTTTTTCCTTTCTGTGCCCCCTTGCTGCCCCTGATTGTGCTCGTTTTCCTTTCTGTGCCCCCCTTGCTGCCCCTGATTGTGCTCGTTTTCCTTTCTGTGCCCCCTTGCTGCCCCTCATTGTGCTAGTTTTTCCTTTCTGTGCCCCCTTGCTGCCCCTGATTGTGCTCGTTTTTTTTTTTCCTTTCTGTGCCCCCTTGCTGCCCCTGATTGTGCTCGTTTTTTCCTTTCTGTGCCCCCCTTGCTGCCCCTGATTGTGCTCGTTTTTCCTTTCTGTGTCCCCTTGCTGCCCCTGATTGTGCTCGTTTTTTCCTTTCTGTGCCCCCCTTGCTGCCCCTGATTGTGCTCGTTTTTCCTTTCTGTGCCCCCTTGCTGCCCCTCATTGTGCTAGTTTTTCCTTTCTGTGCCCCCTTGCTGCCCCTCATTGTGCTAGTTTTTTCCTTTCTGTGCCCCCTTGCTGCCCCTGATTGTGCTCGTTTTTTTTCCTTTCTGTGCCCCCTTGATGCCCTGATTGTGCTCGTTTTCCCTTCTGTGCCTGTTTCCCGCCGCTGCGCCTGCGGCCCCGCCCCCTCACTGCCCATTCGCTGCCCCATTCCCTGCTCCTCCCTCCCACCTCCCCATTTATGGCGGCCGCTGTGCGGCCGCGCGCAGCAGACGTGCGCAGCGGGCGCGCCGCTGGCGCGCCGAATGCGCACCTAAGGCAAGCCCGTCTGCGCCCGTCCGCGCCGTGACCGCGCCCAGCACCAGACCCCCTGGTCCGGGCATCCCCCGCGCCCGCCACATCAACAGATGCCGATACGACGCCAGCACCCTCCACGCACTCAACCCCGGAAAAGATCACGCCTGCTACCAGGCCACCCGAAGCGCACCCAAGGGCCCTTCACCTGCCGGAACTGCAGCTTCGCCAGCACCCGCCCCGCCAAACCACCGCCCAGGAAAGAACCCAACTACCTCAGATGCATCCTCCTCAACACCCGCTCCGCCCGCAAACACGCCATCGAACTCTGGGACCTTCTCGACTCAACCTCCCCAGACGTCGCATTCCTGACGGAGACCTGGCTGAATCCCGCTTCAGCCCTCGACATCGCCATTGCCATCCCGGACGGATACAAGATCACCCGCAGGGACCGCACCAACGGAGTCGGAGGAGGCATCGCCATCGTCCACAGGAACACCCTCAGAGTCTCAACCAACACCGACAACACCCTCAGCACCGCCGAACACATGCACTTCCAGATCCACACCGATCCCAACACCACCCTCAGAGGAACCCTCATCTACAGACCCCCGGACCCCGACCACAGTTCAGCGATTCCATCGCTGACTTCGTCAGCACACACGCCATCGCCTCCACGGACTACATCCTCCTCGGGGACCTGAACTTCCACCTCGAGAACAACAAGGACACCAACTCCACCACCCTGATCGACAACCTCGCCACCCTCGGACTCAGACAGCTCGTGACTACACCCACCCACGCCGCCGGCCACACGCTCGACTCCATCTTTTCCGCAAGCCCACACGTTTCCTTCAACCACACCTCCGAACCCCACTGGACTGACCACCACTGCATCCACTTCACCTACAGGAAGCCCACCACGCACCACCGCACCGAACAAATGCCTCGCCGCTGCTGGAGCAGAGTCATGGAAGACCAGCTAACCACAACCCTCGCCCTGAGCCCACCCGCCGAACCCTCCGACCCCGACACCGCCGCCCGCAACCTCAGACAGTGGATCGGCGACTGCGCCAACACCCTCGCCCCGCTCAAGAATCCGCCCAACAGCCACACCAGCAAGAAAGCCACCTGGTTCACCGAAGACCTCCAGGCCTCCAAGCGAACATGCCGAAAACTGGAGAAGATCTGGCGCCACGAACGGACAGCGGACAGCTACACCGCCCACAAGAGCGCCACCCGCAGTCACCATCACCTCATCAGATCCGCCAAAAGGGCCTCACTCAAAGACCGCCTAGACAACAACGCACACAACAGCAAAGAGCTCTTCAACATCGTGAAGGAACTCTCCAACCCCAGCTCCAACACCAACGACATCCAGCCGTCGCGAGACCTGTGCGACTCACTGGCCACCTTCTTCCACCGCAAAATCGCCGACATCCACGACAGCTTCAACACCACGACCGCCCCGGCAACCACCGAGACCACTGCCCCCACAACCACCAACCGCCTGCTCTCCTGGACCAACATCAACGACGAGGACACCAGCGAGATCATGAACACCATCCACTCCGGTTCACCGCTAGACCCGTGCCCTCACCACATCTTCAACAAAGCCAGTACAGCCATCGCGCCCCATCTCCGGAAAATAATCAACATCTCCTTCGAGACAGCAACCTTCCCGGAAAGCTGGAAGCACGCCGAGATCACCGCCTTACTCAAGAAACCCAAGGCAGACCCCAAGGACCTCAAGAACTTCCGACCCATCTTTCTGCTCCCGTTCCCCGCGAAGGTCACCGAGAAAATCGTCAACAAACAACTGACCCGCTACCTCGAGGAGAACAACATCCTGGACCCTTCCCAGTCCGGCTTCCGCAGCAACCACAGCACCGAAACCGCCCTCATCGCCGCCACCGATGACATCAGGACCCTGCTAGACAACGGAGAAACAGCAGCCCTCATCCTCTTGGACCTATCAGCCGCCTTCGACACGGTCTGCCACCACACACTACGAACACGCCTTCACGACGCCGGGATCCAAGAGAAGGCCCTGGACTGGACCACATCCTTCCTTTCCGGCAGAACACAAAGCGTCCGCCTCGCCCCCTTCCGATCCAAGGCCACCAAGATCATCTGCGGCGTACCCCAAGGCTCCTCCCTCAGCCCAACGGTGTTCAACATCTACATGGCACCCCTCGCCCACGTCGCCCGACTGCACAACCTCAACATCATCTCCTACGCCGACGACACCCAGCTGATCCTCTCCCTCACCAAAGACCCTCACACTGCCAAAGCCCACCTCCACGAAGGAATGAAGGCCGTCGCCGAATGGATGAGGACCAGCCGCCTGAAGCTGAACTCGGACAAGACGGAGGTCCTCATCCTTGGTTCCAACCCTTCAGCCTGGGACGACTCCTGGTGGCCAACATCACTGGGAACAGCCCCGCCACCCACCGACCACATACGCAACCTAGGGGTCATCCTCGACCCCACCCTCTCCATGACTAAGCAGGTCAACGCCGTTTCCTCATCCTGCTTCAACATCCTCCGAATGCTCCGCAGGATCTTCAAGTGGATCCCCACCGAAACAAGAAAAACAGTCACCCAGGCCCTCGTCACCAGCAGGCTGGACTACGGTAACGCCCTCTACGCAGGAACGACGGCTAAGCTCCTGAGACGGCTGCAACGCATCCAGAACGCCTCTGCACGTCTTAACCTCGACATCCCCCGACGCAGCCACATCACACCCCACCTGAGAGACCTGCACTGGCTCCCTGTCAACAAGAGGATAACCTTCAAGCTCCTCACCCACGCACACAAAGCACTCCACAACTCCGGACCAGCCTACCTCAACAGATGACTCAGCTTCTACACCCCCACCCGCCAGCTCCGCTCGACCAACCTCGCCCTCGCCACAGTCCCCCGCATCCGGAAAACGACCGCCGGCGGCAGATCCTTCTCCCACCTCGCCGCCAAGACCTGGAACACCCTCCCCACCAACCTCCGACAGACCCAAGACCTACTGGCCTTCAGAAGACTCCTCAAGACCTGGCTCTTCGATCAGTAGCAGCACCACCCCCTCTTCCCCCAGCGCCTTGAGACCCTCACGGGTATGTAGTGCGCTTTATAAGTGACATGATTGATTGATTGATTGATCCCTCATTCATGTGGAGCAGGACAGTCATGCCTACTCCAGGCCATGCAATGCACTCTGTACTCCCACTCCCGTGTATCAGCTGACACATTGTGCACAGTGATTTGACCCCTCAGGTGTCTGCCTCTGTGTCAGTGTGCTGTGGATTAGTTGCCAGGACTGCTGGGGTGTTTCTTGGTAGGGGCTCAGCATGCCCCTGGAGATGTGACCATAGGAGACGATACTTGTGTGTCACATAGGTGTTTGATCAGCTGCGCGTGCAGACTGGGGTATGCGAATGTGAAGTTCAGGCAGCTGTTCCCCATTCACAGCAAATTGTGAGGGGCTCAGGTTCAGAGGGTAGTGTCACAGGTCTCCCATATGTCCAATAGGTATGACCTGGACACATGAGGGTTAAGATGATGTGTTGTGTGGGGGATGTACATGTGCACTTGTGCAGCTCCAGGACTTGCATTCCCCATGACCTACTATTGTGACACAGTGCATAGTGTTGTTGTCTGGCTGCCAAGTCATACATCACTGAGACAGTGATGTATGACTTAGCAGTCATGCCTCTGCCATGGCATGTGTCAACTTATTGGTGGTCCTGCAGGGGAGTGACATGTGCTACATGCACACCATTGTGGCGATGGCTATCAGGACATGGGTGCATCATGGTGTCTGTCGCTGGTATGCATCACATGCATTTCCTATTTGACTCTGGGCATCCCTTTCATCCGGAAACCTGTACTGACTCAGTGGCAAGAGCTGTGATGTGTGCATGTCCACATGCCACACCGTGTCCTCTGCACTGTCCAACTACTGTGTACTTGGTGCATGTGTCCACACTGGGGTGTTGCAATCCAACAGACACCAGACAGATGGGTGCAAGGCCATGTGGGATGTGAGTGCCATGCTTGGCATCAGACTGACAATTGGCTTCTCCTGTTCAGTTAGGGCACTTTTAGCAATGTACAACTAATGATGCCAGGGCTTGCTCTGTGATGTGCTGTGCTCAAAGTGGTGTGTGCGTTTGGTGCAGGTGACTGATGTCTGTCTGTTTCCCCATTGTTTGCAGATACATCCACGGCCACGGAAGGGGACAGCTCCACGGACCAGGAGGAGCCAGAGAGCCAGACTGGGTCAGCAGCCGAGGAGTGGTCGGAGGGACCCAGTGGCACGGAGGGCGAGGGAGCCACACCGAGGAGTCCTCAGCACCATCCACCTCAGCTGAGGACCAGAGCAACTCGGAGGATGACTCCCTTGTGGAGGCGGGTGTCAGCAGCCACCACACCCCAGCTAGTGTTGCTGTCCCCGCCACCACCAGCACCACCACCGCCCTCCCATCGGCTCCCATTCCCCAGGTCCGTGGAGGCTCCCATGTTCGGGAGCGTGTCTCCTTTGGGCCAGGCACCGCACCCCCTGCCCTTGTGTCCCCTGCTGCCCTGAGTGAGGAGTCTGTGTACCTCCTTCGCCAGCTCCATGTAGGGCAGACAGCCATGCTGAGTGTCCTCCATGCGCACACCGCACTGTTGACTCAGCTGGTGTCGTTCATGGAGGAGCATCTCATCGGGCATGTCTGACCTACAGAGGGGCAATGGGTCCATGGACTCCTCCCTGACGGCAGCAGTGTCCCTCCTCAGACAGTCCCTCACCCCTCCTGCCTCTGCTCCATCCACACTCCCCAGCACCTTACCCGTCCCAAGCACACACACACCGGCACAGGCACACACCAGCACACACACGTCCAGCACACAGACACACACGCCACAAACAAAACGCACACGCACGCACAGTCAGGGGACTGAAACCAGACTCACAGGGGATGGGGCCCTGGTACACACACACGCATCCACGGGCACTGCGCAGTCCTCAGTTGCCTCTCCCTCCAAAGCACCCTCCCTTGCCTCACCTGCAACCACAAAGACCCAGCGCCTCTTCCTCAGTGACCTCGGCCTCTTCCCCTCCGATCCAGCTGCTCCAACATCCAGGGGAAGAGGAAGCCCCCCACACGGAGCAGAGTGCCCCTCGCCCCGGACACCCTCCCCCAGGCGCAGACAGACTGAGGCCCCCACCCGCAAGTCCCCCGGAGTGCTAAGAGCAAGACCCCGCCGCCGCCCTGCAGCTCAAGCACCAGGTCTCCTTCCTCCATCCCTCAGGCCCCCACTCCACAGGTGCCCCCACCACACCCTGCCCCAGGTTCCCCCACCCACAGATATACCATCCCCAAGAGGCTCCGGCCTTCTCCCCCTGCCACTTGCTCTCCCGGCACCACACCCCCGCTGCGCTTGTCTGTGCCACTGATGTGGTGAGGGTGTCCTCCCCCTCTGTCCAGCCCACCTTGCCTGTTCCCCATTCTCCTCCCCTGGTGGTAGGCACTGCAGTGGAGTCCACTACCACCCTGTCTGACTTGGGCACTGCAGTGGCGGACCTGTCCACTCCATCTGCAGGGTCCACTGCAGGCGTGCCGGCACCCACAACATCTGAGCCATGCCCCCAGTTGTGCCGGCACACACCATGTCAGACACCTCCACTGCAGTTGTCAGTGGCTCTCCAGCACCCACCACCCCTTCCCTGCTTCCTCCTGGTGAGCCCTGATCCTGTCCCTGCGGTGCCTGGCCTACCCCCCGGTTGCCCCTCCTAGTGGATTGTCCCTGGTTTTGTGCAGGCATGTGTAGGGTGGCATCTGCCACTGTCACCCACTTGTGACTTTGTTGATGGACTGGCCATTGGCCTTTGTTTATGTTCTACCGGACTTCTACTTTTAATGCCACATATGCTGAATAAAGCAACTTTCTGTTCTCTAGTGCTTTTGCTTCTGATGTACATGATGTTGATAATGCTAACCATGCCCTTGCTGCAGTGATGGTGATATTTGATCTCATGATAATGAAGTGTTACTGTGCAGGAACCCATGTGGTCCAGGGGGAATGTGTCCTATCCTGTGGTGTATCCATGTCATCCATAGCAGCATCTGAGGGTGTCATGTGTTCAGTATTTGGCAATGGGATTTCCTACTTAGATTGGCTATTTCACATCTGTGGCTTCCACCCCTTCACATCTGTTGTGCCTGCCATTGTTCAATTCGTCTACTTCCCTGACCGTGTGGCCATCTCCAGTGGACATGCAGGTTTGGGCATCAATGGGGAAGGACTCATCTGTGTTGTCAGTGCAACATTGCTATACAAGTGTGTTGGATCTGTGCTGATGATTCCGTTGGCACTTCCATGACCAGGCTGATGTGACGGGAGCCCTCATTTGGTGCTAATTGTTGATTGTGTGACCAAGTGCTCAGCTGACATGGTGGGGCCCTACTGAGGCAACATATGGCACAGCTTTCCTCACACAGGAGTGGAGTCCCCTCATGGCAGTGTGTACTCCTGTGACATTGCCTGCGCCCAAGGTGTGTGTTGTATGTGCATGTCTGTGTGTTCACTTCCGTTTAGCTGTGCATGCTGTGATCCCTAGTGTTGTACCTGTTTGTGATGCTAGCTGAGTTGAGCTATGTTCCCCCAAAGTCTTCTCCCTGGGTTCTCTGTGATGTGGGTGCATGGCACATTACTGGTCATCAGGGTGTCACCCATAGGTGTGCTTGCTGTCAGGGCTGAGTTTGTGTGCAGACACAGATGGGTCACAGTCAGGTTTCCCCTTGGCACTTGTTGTTTGCCCCTGTCATGTGATTTCCAGTTTGTGTTATCTTTCAGTGATTGTGACACGTTGTGTGTGGGACTGCTGGCACTCCTCAGGGTCCGGGCTGCAATGTTGGTTGTTGTCTATGTGTGTTCTTTGTGGGTGACCTTGGCTTCTTCATTGGTGTGTGACTGTGGCTGTGATCCCATTGGTTGGTGTGGTATTGCCGTCATGTCCATGTACAGCGTAGTGTGCAGTGTGTCAGACATTCAGGAGTCTTGTTGAGTGTCCATGTGTGATGTGTTTCTGCACCTTGGTTCCCACCCACCACCATGGAATAGTCATGGGTGCATGTGCAATGTCACCAGTGCATGTGTGCTTCACTGCTGCACATTGTTGGAGGTCGAGGGGTGTGGTGTTGAGTGTGTGCAGATGAGAGTTGTTGCCCGGCTAGGCCCCTGCCTCCATGTTGGCCTTGGCTTACTGGCCATGCTGTTTGATTTGTGCTTGTGTAGGTGTGATGGTAGTTAGTTGCTCAGTACACATGACTGTGGTTCACAGTGTGAACCACATTTAGCTTTGTCATCACAGTGGGATTGTAATGCAGCCCAGGGTCACCACATTGTGGGGGCCCTGGGGGTGGTGCTGTGGTGTGTCTGTGTCTTGCTGTGTCAGTTGCTGTCCCTACGTGCCTGTGTGACATGTGTGATTTGTGCTCCCTCTCATCTGACAATGCCTGCTTGCCCACATAGGGGATTTGGATCCATGAGTTACCTTTGTGTGGCACTGTATGCACATCTGTATGATTGGTATTCAGGTCTCCTCATGTGTTGTGTGGTTGCCTGGGGACACTGGCACCCCCTCACTTGTTGTGTATGATGTGCAGTGTGGGTCTGCCTGTTTGTGTTTGTGCATATGCACCACTGCATTGGCATATCTTGGGTGTGCCATTGGCTGTATGTAGTTTGGTGGGTTTCCCCTGCTGTCCCTGGGACTCCTAGGTCATCGGTCAGCACAATTATCATGGTTTGTGTGTCCCATTGCTGCCATGGTATGGTATCTGTTCACCTCACATCTGCAGTCTCCACAGGGTATCTGCATGTGTGTGCCCATTGGTGCAAATATGTGGGTCTGCATTCTGATGGTCACTTCTGTCATTGTGTCATTGATGATTGTTGACGGTGTCAGCCCCCATGGGTGTTGTTTGTCTGCACATGGCCAAAGGTATGTCTTATTTGCACTGCAGGATTTGGCTCCCCCAATTTATGTTGCAATGGGACACATACACTACTTTGCCACTGATGTGTTTGTTGTTCTGTGACCAGGAATCATCCATGCAGTTTGGCAGTTGCACCTCTTTCTTTGTCAACACTTACCTTTTGGTCACTGTGATGATGGGGGTTTGGACCCCATTGCCACAATGTTCGAAATGTGCTTCAGCTATGGACCCCACACTTACCTTTTGGTCACTGTGATGATGGGGGTTTGGACCCCATTGCCACATTGTTCAAAGTGTGCTTCAGCTATGGACCCCACACTTACATTTTGGTCACTGTGATGATGGGGGTTTGGAACCCATTGCCACATTGTTCAAAGTGTGCTTCAGCTATGGACCCCACACTTACATTTTGGTCACTGTGATGATGGGGGTTTGGACCCCATTGCCACATTGTTCAAAGTGTGCTTCAGCTATGGACCCCACACTTACATTTTGGTCACTGTGATGATGGGGGTTTGGACCCCATTGCCACATTGTTCAAAGTGTGCTTCAGCTATGGACCCCACACTTACATTTTGGTCACTGTGATGATGGGGTTTGGACCCCATTGCCACAATGGTCATGGCCTGCTTGCATTGTGGGTGCCACACACATATTTGTGTGGCACATGTGCTAGGGGGTCACATTGTATGTTCAAAGTCATGTTTGGTGTTGTAGGCATTTGACACAGTCTACACACGCTTGTCATGGTGTTGGGGGATGTCTTCTTCTTGCATTCCCTAGGTTGTGGTGTGCTGGTTGTGTCATGCATTGTCCATCCTATGAGTGGGGGTGGTAGTAGTGGTAGGCATCCAACCCCCCCTGGGTGAGGGTGGTAGTAGTGGTAGGCATCCAGCCCCCCCTGGCTAAGGGGGGTGGTAGTAGTGGTAGGCATCCAGCCCCCCCTGGGTGAGGGTGGTAGTAGTGGTAGGCATCCTGCCCCCCCTGGCTAAGGGTGGTGTTAGGCATCCAGCCCCCTGGCTAAGGGTGGTAGTAGTGGTAGGCATCCTGCCCCCTGGGTAAGGGTGGTAGTAGTGGTAGGCATCCTGCCCCCCTGGGTAAGGGTGGTAGTAGTGGTAGGCATCCTGCCCCCTGGGTGAGGGTGGTAGTGGTGGTAGGCATCCTGCCCCCCTGGCTAAGGGTGGTGGTAGGCATCCAGCCCCCTGGGTGAGGGTGGTAGTAGTGGTAGGCATCCTGCCCCCCTGGCTAAGGGTGGTAGTAGTGGTAGGCATCCTGCCCCCCTGGCTAAGGGTGGTAGTAGTGGTAGGCATCCAGCCCCCTGGGTGAGGGTGGTAGTAGTGGTAGGCATCCAGCCCCCCTGGGTGGGGTGGTAGTAGTGGTAGGCATCCTGCCCCCTGGCTAAGGGTGGTAGTAGTGGTAGGCATCCAGCCCCCTGGGTGAGGGTGGTAGTAGTGGTAGGCATCCATCCCCCCCCTGGGTGAGGGTGGTAGTAGTGGTAGGCATCCAGCCTCCCCTGGCTAAGGTGGTAGTAGTGGTAGGCATCCAGCCCCCCTGGGTGAGGGTGGTAGTAGTGGTAGGCATCCTGCCCCCCTGGCTAAGGGTGGTAGTAGTGGTAGGCATCCAGCCCCCTGGGTGAGGGTGGTAGTAGTGGTAGGCATCCAGCCCCCCTGGGTAAGGGTGGTAGTAGTGGTAGGCATCCAGCCCCCTGGGTGAGGGTGGTAGTAGTGGTAGGCATCCAGCCCCCCTGGGTGGGGTGGTAGTAGTCGTAGGCATCCTGCCCCCCTGGCTAAGGGTGGTAGTAGTGGTAGGCATCCAGCCCCCCTGGGTGAGGGTGGTAGTAGTGGTAGGCATCCAGCCCCCTGGCTAAGGGTGGTAGTAGTGGTAGGCATCCAGCCCCCCTGGGTGAGGGTGGTAGTAGTGGTAGGCATCCAGCCCCCTGGGTGAGGGTGGTAGTAGTGGTAGGCATCCAGCCCCCTGGCTAAGGGTGGTAGTAGTGGTAGGCATCCAGCCCCCCTGGGTGAGGGTGGTAGTAGTGGTAGGCATCCAGCCCCCCTGGGTGAGGGTGGTAGTAGTGGTAGGCATCCAGCCTCCCTGGCTAAGGGTGGTAGTAGTGGTAGGCATCCAGCCCCCCTGGCTAAGGGTGGTAGTAGTGGTAGGCATCCAGCCCCCCTGGGTGAGGGTGGTAGTAGTGGTAGGCATCCTGCCCCCCTGGCTAAGGGTGGTAGTGGTGGTAGGCATCCAGCCCACCCTGGCTAAGGGTGGTAGTAGTGGTAGGCATCCAGCCCCCTGGCTAAGGGTGGTAGTAGTGGTAGGCATCCTGCCCCCTGGGTGAGGGTGGTAGTAGTGGTAGGCATCCTGCCCCCCTGGCTAAGCGTGGTAGTGGTGGTAGGCATCCAGCCCACCCTGGCTAAGGGTGGTAGTAGTGGTAGGCATCCAGCCCCCTGGCTAAGGGTGGTAGTAGTGGTAGGCATCCTGCCCCCCTGGGTGAGGGTGGTAGTGGTGGTAGGCATCCAGCCCCCCTGGCTAAGGGTGGTAGTAGTGGTAGGCATCCTGCCCCCCTGGGTGAGGGTGGTAGTAGTGGTAGGCATCCTGCCCACCCTGGGTGAGGGTGGTAGTAGTGGTAGGCATCCAGCCCCCCCTGGCTCATGGTGGTCGTAGTGGTAGGCATCCTGCCCCCCTGGGTGAGGGTGGTAGTGGTGGTAGGCATCCAGCCCCCCTGGCTAAGGGTGGTGGTAGGCATCCAGCCCCCTGGGTGAGGGTGGTAGTAGTGGTAGGCATCCAGCCCCCCTGGGTAGGGGTGGTGGTGCGCATTCAGGCCCCTGTGTGCATATGTGGCATTGGTGATGGGCATCCCGCCCCTATGGTGCTGCTGTTGCTGGTGTAAGTATATTCTGCATCCCTCTGTGTGTGTGTGATGTGTCGTGTACGTGTTGTATGTGTTTTGTGGTTGGTGTCTGGCTTACCTTCTGCGCCGTACGCGTCCATGCCTGTTCCGGTAGTAAATGTAGAATATTGGTATGATCGGGACGAAGGGATTCATGGTTGGTTCGTGTCGTTCGTCCTTCTCGTTGCTTCGCGTCGTCCTCGTCGCTTCGCCTCGTCCTCGTCGCTTCGCGTCGTCCTCGTCGCTGCCGTGTTCGTCTCGGAGCCGTGGATCATGTTGTGGCGCGAATCGGAGCTTATGTGTGCCTCTCCCGGATGCTTTGACGTGCCGTGCGTAGCGACGGGTTCGGCGCGTACGGAAAGCGCATCGTACTCGTTCGGCCGGACGGAGCTGCATTTTCCCTTCCGTGCGACTCGATTCAGCGTTTCCGGATTCGCCTCGGTCAGGGAACAGGACCTGGTTTGGGTGAGTACGGCTCGGCCGGATTCTTTGCTGTTGTGCGCATCGTACTTACTCATTCGGTGTGCTGTACGGATCGGTCGGGAAACAGGCTTTCGCATGGCTTTTTTCCCGACCGAATGGTGTTGGGTACGCCTCCGACCGAGATCGGAATCGGCCCCTATGTACTGTTACCAACATTATGGTCATCATTTTTTACACAAATCCAGTATCACACGAAATGTTTTTACGTACCACCAATGGGAACATTGCCCAACACCACCAAAAGGTAGTTCGAAAATGTTTGCACAGAAGTTTTCTTATTTTTCAGGGTTTAACACTTCTGACCCGACCTCATATTACTATAAGGTTGCACCAACAACTGCACAGAAAAATATGCCAACTAACACCAAACAGATTTACTCTGCATCCTTTATTTCCCAACTGTCTGAACAAGGTTTCGACTTATGGAAGGACACTGTAGATATAAAATCAGTCTGGAGTTCAAACGAATGGCAGGTACAAGGAACAGAAGCACTATTTCAAGTGTGCATCATTCCACAGCAGATAATATTTCTGAATGAAACTGTGCAACATACTTCATGTCTTGGACTAGCCAAAAACAAAGAGGGTCATTACGATGGCGGATGGAAAAAAATCCGACCGCCATGGTTGCGGAAAATCACCATCTGCAGGTACCGCGGAAACCCCGCCGACCCTATTATGATCAACCGCCAAAACATTCCGTCCGCGGCGGTAGGAGCCATCGAAAAACCGCCCGTAGAGGGCAGAGAAAGTGAAAATTCAACCGCGATGGTCGGTAACATAGCGGAAACACATCAACACGCCGCCAGACACGCGTAGTGACCGCCAAAGATATTATGATATCCCCGATGTCACAGCGGTACGTTCCGCTGTTTCCGTCCGCCGCGGTCGCCAACAGGAACCAATGTGAGATCCGGCGGAAGCCCTGCAGCACAGCCATCGCTGCGGATGCTCCGCAAAAAAAATGGCGGCCAAGTCAATTTTTTTTAAAAAAGGCCAGCAAATGCACACAGGCAACTAGCCCTGCCAACAAAATAAGCAGAAACCTCCCAATGACACCCTCCCATGGCAAATTCAATTATACAAATCACAGGACAACCCACACAGCACACCTGACTGCATTACACCATCTTGACACACCCACATAGCTGAGCATAAAACCAGCCCCTTCCCTGTCCACAATCCTTTGCACTACTCCAGCCCTGAAGGAACCAAAGCCTGCAGCACATTGGATAGGCAAAACACCACACATCTCACCAGCACAGCAACACACACACACACCACCTACACCACCCTCACAACTGCACCCCAAAACATCAGCACAGCACACACCATGGCACATCACAAAATGCCAAAATTCACTGACACTGAATTGACAGTAATGGTAGATGAGATAAACAGAGTAGAACCACAACTCTTTGGCAGCATGGTCCAACAGACACCATTAGCCACAAGAACAAACATGTGGGCAAGGATAGTGGGCAGGGTCAATGCAGTAGGGATTGTGCCCCGCAACAAGAATGAAATCATGAGGCGGTGGCATGACCTGAAGAGTGTTGTCAAGAAGAGGAGGGCCAAGAATCGTGAGCTGGCTGATGCGACTGGTGGAGGCCCTCCCATCCCACCAAAACCGTTCACTGCGTGGGAGGAGAAGGTGCTTGCCATACTGCATCCAGAGAGTCTTGAAGGAATACCCGGGGGAGTGGAGGCTGGTAAGTACCAACTAATGTGTACCATGAAACTGCCATGTACTGTCTTGCACAACTACAAAGATACATCCCTGAGGCACAAGTACACACATCTGCACCCCAAAAACACACACAGGTCACACTGATTTTACATCCACCCCACCTCAAACATCACAAAGGTAGACCACATATACTGTGTTGTATGTGTCCAGGCAAACAGCACTACAACTTCCACCAGGCCCCCTGTCCCACAGCTGAGCAGGATGGACTACTCCCCACACCCATGTGGCAGCCATTGTGTGCTACACCCTCACCTAACAGGTAGGTAGCCCTCTTTACAGGGAGGAGTGTTTGGAATAGGGAGGCCTGCACCACAACTCCCACCAGGCCCCCTTGTCCCACAGCTGAGCAGGATGGACTACTCCCCCCACCCACATCCATGTGGCAGTCATTGTGTGCTACACCCTCACCTAACAGGTAAGTAGCCATCTTAACAGGGAGGAGTATTGGGAATAGGGAGGCCTGCACTACAACTCCCACCAGGCCCCCTTGTCCCACAGCTGAGCAGGATGGACTACTCCCCACACCCACAACCATGTGGCAGTCATTGTGTGCTACACCCTCACCTAACAGGTAGGTAGCCATCTTTACAGGGAGGAGTGTTGGGAATAGGGAGGCCTGCACTACAACTCCCACCAGGCCCCCTGTCCCACAGCTGAGTAGGATGGACTACTCCCCACACCCATGTGGCAGTCATTGTGTGCTATACCCTCACCTAACAGGTAGGTAGCCATCTTTCCAGGGAGGAGTGTTGGGAATAGGGAAGCCTGCACTACAACTCCCATCAGGCCCCGTGTCCCAAAGCTGAGCAGGATGGACTACTCCCCACACCCATGTGGCAGCCATTGTGTGCTACACCCTCACCTAAAAGGTAGGTAGCCCTCTTTACAGGGAGGAGTGTTTGGAATAGGGAGGCCTGCACCACAACTCCCACCAGGCCCCCTTGTCCCACAGCTGAGCAGGATGGACTACTCCCCCCACCCACAACCATGTAGCAGTCATTGTGTGCTACATCCTCACCTAACAGGTAGGTAGCCATCTTCACAGGGAGTTGTGTTGGGAATAGGGAGGCCTGCACTACAACTCCCACCAGGCCTCCTGTCCCACAGCTGAGTAGGATGGACTACTCCCACACCCATGTGGCAGTCATTGTGTGCTACACCCTCACCTAACAGATAGGTAGCCCTCTTTACAGGGAGGAGTGTTTGGAATAGGGAGGCCTGCACTACAACTCAGCTAGGCACTCTGCCGCCCGTGGCGGTCCCTGCCTTTTGCCGCCGCGCTGAGGAGGAGGGGGGGGTGCTGGCGATGAATTTTGCAGCCGCCGCCGCCCCCAAAACTCGTGCCGCCCGGGGCGCTCCGCCCCCCCCTTGCTACGCCAGTGCTACAACTCCCACCAGGCCCCCTGTCCCACAGCTGAGCAGGATGGACTACTCCCCACACCCATGTGGCAGCCATTGTGTGCTACACCCTCACCTAACAGGTAGGTAGCCCTCTTTACAGGGAGGAGTGTTTGGAATAGGGAGGCCTACACCACAACTCCCACCAGGCCCCCTTGTCCCACAGCAGAGCAGGATGGACTACTCCCCCCACCCACAACCATGTGGAAGTTATTGTGTGCTACACCCTCACCTAAAAGGTAGGTAGCCATCTTTACAGGGAGGAGTGTTGGGAATAGGGAGGCCTGCACTACAACTCCCACCAGGCCCCCTGTCCCACAGCTGAGCAGGATGGACTACTCCCCACACCCATGTGGCAGCCATTGTGTGCTACACCCTCACCTAACAGGTAGGTAGCCCTCTTTACAGGGAGGAGTGTTTGGAATAGGGAGGCCTGCACCCTAACTCCCACCAGGCCCCCTTGTCCCACAGCTGAGCAGGATGGACTACTCCCCACACCCATGTGGCAGCCATTGTGTGCTACACCCTCACCTAACAGGTAGGTAGCCCTCTTTACAGGGAGGAGTGTTTGGAATAGGGAGGCCAGCACTACAACTCCCAATAGGCACACCCTGCCCCATCCCTCAGCAGGAAGGAGCACTCCCTCCCACCCAGAAGCATGTGGTAGAAAGTCCACCCAAAAGATGCCAACTGTAGAGGTAAGTAGCCAGTGCATGCACCCCACCATTCCTCAACGAAAGCATTGAGCTAATGCCAACACAATGCCACACATCACAACAAAGTACACCCCAATTACATCCCAGTAGATAGAATGCAGACAGCGATGCGTATGTAACTGTGACAGAAACAGAACTGTGACTCAACTAAACCCATGTGTAAGCAAATCAGGGACCAAATATGCCCTGCACAGAATGCAATGTGCAAATTCCATTGGTGCTGAGCATGAAGGACCATAGTAACAATAAAAAGGCATGGTCTGTCCAGCAAATAAATACAAGCACAGAACATTACAAAGGTATCCATGAGATAACAATGTGACAATGTGTAGTACATGTGCATATGTAACATCTGTCGGGAAGAGTAATCATCCTCAATGCATCACATCAAGTTGCATGGCAGCCAGTTGTCAGATGACAACTCATCAGTTCCATACAAAGCGTGTCAAGTTGGGCATGGCATCCAATGACTTGTCACACCATGGAACAAGATGTATGTACCTCCACATCATGTCATGACGAACAACACTGTGCAGACATTCAACTCATGAAATACGTAACTGTGTGTTGCATAACATGTAAATAAGAGACATCAAACACAGCAAGCCATATGGCTGTAAGTCAATGACCATGTACCCTCTGTTCCACAGGTGACCAACAACTGACTGCAGAGGACAACAACCTCAACTTGCAGAGCCAGTCTCCACCCCCGGAACATGGACACTCGGATGCGGAGTCCCTGGATTCTTTGGATGAGGAGCTCCAAGCCGGCCCATCTGGTGTGCCAGGGCGCAACCGGTCACATGACCCCACTGCCCCCCCACCATCAGCAACAACAACAACGCTGACCCCTGCTGGAACAACCTGTGCCGCCACCACCAAAACCACCACTACTACCACCTTTGCCTGCAACATTCGCCCAGCCACAGAGGATGCCCAGTCAACACCAACAACTGTGGAGGGCAGGCGTGTGGCTAGAGTGGTGAGGCAACAGGCCAGTGATAGCAGGGCAGGTGGGAGGACAAGTGGGACTCCAACAACACCTGACACTGTGACCAAAGCCCTGGCTAACATCACCAGAGTCGTGGGTGCCTATGAACGAACACAGGCACAAATGGGCCAGGCCCACGAAGATGCCCTGGAGCTCCAACGTCTGCTGAGGTCCATGGACAACCATATGGGACAAATTGAGGACCTCATGGGACAGTTAGTGGCGGTACTGAGGGATAGGCCAGTGCCACATCACACACCTCCACCTCCCCCCGTTGTCCCGCAGGCTGACAGTTCATCATCCACCCCTGCGGGCACGGAGAGGGGTGACTCCTCAGACCCCAGTGGCCTAGCAGATGATGCCCCCCCGGCCAAAAGAAGGAGGGGCCGTCCAAACAAAAACTTGGGACTCACCCGTGACAAAGCACCTGCCAAACGCCAGTCAAGGAGCCAGCCATGATGGCAACACTCTTCACCCTGCCATTGACTTGGAACACTGTCCTTACCCACACTGCCATGGAAATGGCATCCGTCTGTTGGACTGTGTCACCACATCAATGTGGTGCCTACTTGATTGTCTCATCTACCATCACTGCCAACTCATAGATTCACCATTCACACTTATGTAAATATCCACTTCCCTCTCACATATACCCATTGACAATAAACAACAATAACGCACCAATGTATTTGAGTCTGCTCCATGTTTATCACAGTATGTGCAATGTTTACCATGGTTACAATATCACAGGAGCATGGATCCTCTGTAGGCAAGGGGAGGCAGAAGGGACCTAGCAAAAGACAACAGAACAAAAGTCACTAGTCAGGTGGTGGCATCACAGCCATCACACAACACATGTCCTCACTGTACAACAATATGCACACATAACAATGTGCAACAGTACCAACAGAGACATCCTGTAGCAGTTCCTACATACCCTGTATCCAACACATAGGCAGCCAGCACTGAGTCAACAACAGGATGCACTCACAAAGATCACATAGACCTCCACCCAAACACCTACATCAACAGACAATGGACCAGTTGTACATCGTCACCCACCTTCAAGTGAAGTAGCAGTTGATGAGCTGCTGACGCTGGTCGACACCTTCCTCCTCACCACTATCCTCGTCACTGGACATTTGTGGGATCGCAGGGGGGGCCCTGGCTGGTCATCATCGTCCAGGATCATGGGTATTCCTTTCCGTAAGGCCAAGTTGTGCAGCATGCAGCATGCTACCACTATCTGACACACATTCTTGGGTGAGTACATGAGTGCCCCTCCGGTCCGGTCCAGGCAGCGAAATCTCAATTTTAGGAGACCAAAGGTTCGCTCCACCACCCGACGTGTTCTACCATGGGCATTGTTGTAGCGGACGTCAGACGGTGTCCTAGGATTGCATAGTGGGCTCAGCAACCACGGTCTTTTGGGATATGCAGAGTCACCTAGGTGTGAAATAAACATAACTATTCAGTAATACAACTGTGGCAGAGGACAGCATGGCACACACAGCACACAACTTGACTCTGCCTACTCACCCACAATCCATGACCGCTCCGGAAGTAGATTGGCCATCAGCTGGGGCACAATGCTGTTGTGCAGGATGTATGAATCATGTGCGGAGCCCGGAAACCTGGCACATACATGCGATATGATCATATCGGCCTGGCACACCACCTGCACATTGATGGAATGGGAATGTTTACGATTCCGATAGATGTGTTCCAGTGCCTGTGGTGGAACCAGGCCAACATGTGTGCAGTCAATAGCACCTACAACATTCGGGATGTGGCCAAGGGCATAGAAATCCGCCTTTACATCCGCCAAAGCCGCACGCCTTGGAAAACTGATGTATTGGTCCTTGTATCGCATCATGGCCAACAGGAAATCCCTTAGCACCAAGCTGAAGGTGGGCTGAGACATCCCCCCTGCAATGCCCACTGTCTCCTGGAATGACCCACTGGCCAGGAAATGCAGTGCCGCCATCACCTTTGTTTCGGTTGTCAATGCTGTTGGGTATGTCCTGCCAGCCCGCAGGTGAAGATCCAACATGGCACACAGGTCTTGGATGTTCGTGCGGTCCAGATGGAATCTGCGTATCACGTCATCATCCTCAATGTTAGCCAGCAGGGTGACAGGACGATACACATTGGGTCGCCTCCTAGGTGAGATGAAAGGGGACACGTCAGTGCAACAGACCATGAGATGTGCACAACTCCGAAGCTTCTGATTCACACAGCGCAAACATTGACTGGCATCACAATGCACCATACAGTGCAAGTCAACAGTCGCGACACATAGAGAATACATTGTACTACACTTCTTCAGTATTACCACAGTGAGAACAACAAACATGGAAACTGTGTCTGTGAATGGTAATAGTCACATTTAGGAATCTGGTGCAAACAGCCGGGACAGTAAATGATACAGGACATGTGTGAAACAGAAACACTGCTGGCTTCCAAATGTCTGCTGTACGTGCCACACATTCTTGTGCAATCATTTAAATTTGACCAGCAGGCAGTGGCAGTGACGGGGGCCTGCCACGGCATCCTTAGAAAGTTACGGAAGGTCCTTCCCCTATTGCCCACCGAAGCTAAGAAAATAGTTGTCCAGGCCCTGATTCTTTCGCGGCTGGACTACTGTAACTCACTGTATCTGGGAGCCCCAAAGTCCACCCTAAGGAAACTCCAGGTGGCCAAGAACTGCGCAGCACGACTTCTGACAGGCTGCAGTAGCACGCAGTCAGCTAGCCCCAGTCTGAAAGCCCTTCATTGGCTACCAATAAAGGAAAGAATCTCCTTTATAGCCTTATGCACTGCTCATAAGACCCTTAGGGGCACAGGCCCCCGAATTAATCAGTCTCTGATCACCGCCTACCTCCCCAGGAAATCTCTTCGCTCGGAGAATTTAAATTTAGCCTGCACTCCTAAAATTAATAGGCAGCGGAGCGGGAGGCTGCTCCTTTTCATATAATATAGCTGGACTGTGGAACTCCCTCCCTCTCAATCTCCGACATGAAACTGCCCACCTCTCTTTCCGGAAGGGTCTTAAAACATGGCTATTCCAGAAGAGTAATTGCTAGCTTTCCCTTATCAGCCTTAACTGCCGCTAGCGCTGGGATGCTTCAGGGTAGCCATGCGCTTTATAAATGCTAATTAATAATAATAATCATGACATGGGACACATGAACTACACAATTTGTCCACTTCTGAAGGACTCAGCATGGAATGTGAGCCAATGCTAATCCACACAAGTCTAGAGACACTCACAGACATATTCACAAGCCTGTGCCAATATCCACTGTCATCAGTAGACATGCCATACATGCTGTTACCCACAATTCAAAGTCAGTCAATGTCTAATAATGACCAGTATATGGATATGCAGTCTTGACGTGAATAAAGACACAACAACACAACTGCACAATATCATCAGCAAGCACACAGATTGTCAATGTGGCACACATAAAGTGGATAAGGTACGTGATCCAAAAGGACTGTAGACAAACGTCAATCTGCACTAAAGTTGCACTATGACATGCAGTATGAAGCTAGCACTGCCCAGACACACAACTAAAGTAATACATTTGCCATGGAGCTAATACTCCAGCTGCTTGGACACGCAACAGTGACAGAGAAACAACCAACACCACCACCCGGACAAAGCCACACCACTGCACCTAAAAGTCAACGCATGAATATACTGAGTAAATACCCAAGACACAACAGCCTCATGCACATAACAACAGGGGATGTCATCGCACAACACAGGTACAAAAGGATGACTATCTAAAGCATCCTGAGCCACATACCACACAGCCTGTCAGGAACAACAAAGCGGACTCTCAACATTCCTCTTCAGACGAAGATGCTGGCTGTGCATCACTTGTTGGCCTCTGGTACCATTAGAACAACAAAAGTCTGAGTTAGATGGGTGCCACAGCCAGCCCTATCAAGGTATATCTCACCTGTCTTGGATGCCATCATTAGCTTGAGTCAACAGCACCATCAGTTCACCCACACAGCACAGGACCAGCTTGTGCCCCCGAAAGGCTACCACACCATAGCAGGCTTATCCACACGTGTCAGTTTAATATCACTGCACACATGTCCTAATTGTGCACCCTGCAAAAACTGCACACACTTACTGCACATGAAAGCACACGCAATGCTGAACTGTCCTGGCCAATTGTGGGTCACCTTCTACTGGTCACAGATGCCATGTCAAACTTACCAGTCAGTGAGCACCAGCACCACATTTGGCTACAGTCCCTCAGCAAGCCAACGATCTTCATGTGGACAAGGTCAATGCACCTGTCCTTGGTGAGTACCAACGTAACACACCACACACATAAAATCCTATATCAACATACTCACAGCTGTGGAATATACATGTGACAAATTCGAGGGGCGTGGCTTGAACACATGGCGGGGTAGACGCTGATCAGTGTAGCTCCTGCCCCCATACAATGAAATCCTGCTTTTCTCCTGGCGGAATACTGCCCATTTATGCCGATTAGGGGATCGGAACCCCCCCTGGTCCCGAGAATCCGGACCGAGCGTGGTTCCGCTTGTTGGCGGACCGGGAAAGCGAAGTTTTTCCCCTGGTGCGGCGGCGGCCGCACTTTAAAGAAAATGGCGGCGCGGACCGCGGCCTTCTGACTGCCTGCCTCCGGACGCCTGCTCCCGGCTGGCCTCGCCGCAGGGATCTGTGCACCGGGACCGGGAGCGGTCCGAAACTCCTGCGCCACTGATAGGCGGCCCTCGGAGGACACTGGCCCCCAGTGAGGTTCCGCGGACGCCTGCCTGCTGCGGCTTGACAGAGGACCCGGGGATGGGTGCCACGAGACCTCGGGGCTTCCAGAAGGCCGAGGTGGGCCTATTTTGACTCCACTCCTCCCTGCGAGGGTTGAGGATTGCGGGGACACGACCCGCTGGGGCGGCCGCTGCCGCAGAAACGTCGGACTCACCCGGGAGGGGCCCGCACATGAGGAGGCCTGTGCCTTGCTCCCCGTGACAGCGGCGAGGACAGGGCCTTGCTGGGGACATTACCGCTGCGGAGCCGGTGGGAGCCTGACATCCACCTTGTGCAGTGAGAGGCCCGGAGGGGTCTGATGTCCGGTGAGAGGGATGACCTGCTGGCCGGTTGCTGTTCACAGCACCTGGGGGCGCGCTCCACGCGGGTGTGAGACCTCGGGGGGACCGGTCCTGGCCTAACCCGACTGGGTGCTGGCCTGAACGGACAGCTGCCAATCCTGCGAGGGATCCGTGGGCAGTCTACGGGCCGCAGGGGACTGGGCCTCTGCTGGCAGGCGCACCCCCAAGGGTGGCCGATTCGCAGACTCCTGAGACAGTCTCCGGGGGTGGATGCCGACCTGGAGATTGATGCGATGATCGCACGGAACTCACGGTAAGAAGACACGAGGGGCCAGGGCTAGACCCCCTGCCAGACAGTAACTCCTGGGGGGGCCCTCGGGGACCTTGGGACCTGGCGTGAAACGTTCTCTGGGTTGCTCCTCTCGGCGACACCTGGCTGGCCGGTGGCCTGGCGAGTGGTGAGGGACCCGCACGCATACCTCCTGGGCCAGGACTGACCCGTGACGGCCCTCCTGAGCCTGGGGCAGCGGAGTAGAAGATTCGGGGACGGCCTTGAGGGGCCCGCACTGGATATGGGGAAGGACAGACCCTTTCGGGGAGCACAAGCAAACAAGATTATGCAGTATACGGTGCCAGGCCCCACATCGACGGAGCGCCTCGGACAGCACTCGGAGCGGGAACCGCCACAGGGATCAGCGGCCCAGGATAAGGCTGATATCCTAAAGGCCATCAGAGACTCGCGAGCGGCACTGGAATCCAAAATGGATGGTATGGCCATGGACATAAACCACCTGCGCCTGGACCTACGGAAGGTGGCGGACAGGGTCACTACCACGGAGGGGGACCTGACCTCCTTGCGGACGGAGGTTCAGCACCTGCAAGCGACGGTGTCTGCACTCGAGGAACATACCGCTCGCCTTGAGGACAGGGCGGAGGACGCCGAGGGACGCTCAAGGAGGAACAACCTCCGCTTTTTGGGTTTTCCGGAGAAAGCGGAGGGACCGGCGGCAGACCTATTCTTGGAGGACTGGATCGT
Source organism: Calotriton arnoldi (assembly GCA_963921515.1). NCBI lineage: Eukaryota > Metazoa > Chordata > Amphibia > Caudata > Salamandridae > Calotriton > Calotriton arnoldi. Next base: position 1,299,008 of record CAWUFW010004167.1, read on the forward strand.
TTCCGCCCTCCCGGGTCTTCGACTATCCAAGATGTTCACAGTGGAGCGGGCCCACCGCTCCCTTGGTCCCCCCCAAAACCTGGGGCGCCGCCTAGGACGCTGATCGCTCGCTTGTTCAATTTCAGGGACCGGGACATGATCCTGCAGTTCATCCGCAAGAATGGTCCCCCAGGTTCGAAAACCAAGAGATCCATATCTATCCGGACTACACCAAAAAGGTACAAGACCTGCGGAACGACTTCCGGGGGGTCAAGCGGAGGCTGAGAGATCTCAACATAAAGTACAGCCTAATGTTTTCGGCCCGCCTCCGAGTACAACATGTGGATAGGATCCATTTCTTCAACACCCCGCACGAGGCCACGGACTGGATGGATTCGATGGGCCTGGAAGGACGGGATCAACACCACGGGTGGCAGGGACAGAGGAGACGGAGCGGTCGACAACAGAATCGGCACCGCCGCACTGGAGGACAACGATCCCGGTCACAGGGAGAATCAGACGGAGGTCGCATCATGGTGGGGCCGGATGGCACCCTGAGAGAAGAGGTGGGAGGCATACCGACACAAAACCAGTTTTCCCCATTGTGCCTCGTTCAGGAAACTCAATCGGAACCGGACGGCGCTGCCGACCCCACTGCCAGCGGCTCATGAGCTGCCTACATGCAAGTAAGAGGGCCGCCATTTGAGAGGCGGTGGGTCGGCGAGACTGTACCAGACACTGTAAGTACGGCCCCTACCGGTGCGGCGGCCTGATTCTGCTACGGGCCTTCAGAGGGAGATCCTCATTTGAAAGGACCATAAGGGGGGGGAGAGCGTAGCTGATGAGACGAGGCGTTATTCCGCCGTACTGCAGTTTTGGCACTCCAGCAGTAGTGTACTGTGCTGGCCTGGCTAGGCCGTTGGTTGGGCGGGGCTGCGCAGTACCAGGCAGTCTGGTTGTACAACAAGAACTGGGATAGCTTTTTGTTGACTGCTATTGTAGCTTACAATGTTGCGGGTGGGCTTTAAGGGGAGGGTGATGGCTATGGGGCGGAGCACTGAGTCCTCAGACCACAGGTGGGCTATGAGAATGAGGTTCTACTGCCTGAGGGGGGGAAATGTTCACATTGTTTGTTCTATTGTTTTTTGAGGGGAAAGTTTTATGCCGGGTCACCAAAGGTCAGGAGAGTTCTAGGAGAGGATTGGGGGTCCCCAACACTACGCCTTACAGTTCATTCCCTTTTGCATTATAGGTCTTGTTCACCCAGACTTTTCTACTTATGGCAGGAGACCAACGGACCTATAACTTTATAACATGGAATGTTAGAGGGCTCAACAATAGGATTAAACGGATTCGGGTAGCTACATATCTTAGGCGCTACATGATAAGCGTGGCTTTTTTACAAGAGACACATCTCTGGGGGGATTGCCTGAAATTTGTTCAACGGCGATGGCGGGGCCAATTTTTTGCGACCTCCTACTCGGGGTTTGCCAGGGGGGCACTTATATGGTTGGCGCCTGGAGTCCCCTTTAAGGTCTTAAAGTACTGCCCTGACCCCGACGGCCGCTACGTGGTGGTAGAAGGGACATTGGATGGGGGGCATATGTGTTTAGTGAACGTCTACGCCCCAAACACCGATGATGGAGAATTTTTGGGGACGGTCCTGGGGAAACTAGACTTGGCACCGGCTCTGGAACTGATTATAGCTGGGGACTTTAACTGTGCCCTTGATGGGGAACAGGATAGACACCCCCAAAAGTGGATGCTAAACCCAAAACTCGCGAAGCCATGCGGCAAATGCTCAGTAATTATCACTTGCTGGATATCTGGCGGCACCGCAATCCTGATAGCCGGGTGTACTCCTGTTATACTCCGGCGGCGGGTACGTACAGCAGGCTGGACTATTGTTTCATACAGGAAGGGGCAGCCGGATGGGTTCTAGAGACGCAGTACCTGGCCCGCTATCTGTCCGATCACTCCCCCCTGCTGATGACCTACACTTTGGGCCGCCCTCGCTCCAAAATACCGTTATGGAGACTTAACACCGAAGCTTTGACAGACCCGGTCTATAAAGAAACGATTGCAGCAGGGCTGGAAGGCTATTTGGAGGCGAACTGGAACACGGCCAGCTTGAGGGCGTTTGAATGGGACGCGATGAAAGTGGTGCTGAGGGGAATATGTCTGTCCACAGAGGTGGGCGTGAGGAGAGTGTTAGAACGGGACCTAACAAACCAAGAGGACCGCTTAAAGGCTTTAGAGGCAGCCCTTCCCACGGACCCGGAGGGACCGGCCAAATGGACAGAACAACGACAAAAGGTGGGAGACCTCTGGGAGTCCCTGGGCATATACAATAGGTCCACAAGTAGACGTCACTGGTACACAGAGGGTGATAAAGCTGGGTGCCTACTGGCACGCTTGATCAGAGAGGAGTCTCAGCCTACCCCGATACTGGCCCTCAAGTCCGATCGGGGTCAGCTGGTCTACACCCAGCATGAGATCAATATGGTATTTGCCACCCACCTCTGAGCAATATATTCTGAGCCCAAGCTCACAATTGCCCCACAGACTTGGGAGGCCCACCTTGCGGGATGGACATACCTTGCCTGGACCCGGAAAGTCAGGGAACCCTGGGGGCGCCCTTTCGCGGGGAGGAGGTGAGAGCGGCGATCGCTTACTTGAAACGGCTAAATCCCCTGGGATGGACGGCCTGGCTGCAGAGCTATACAAAGAATTTGGGGAGTCCTGGTTCCTAGGCTCCTGGACATAGTTAGGGAGGCCGGTGAGACGGGTATATTACCCGCCTCCATGCGTGAAGCGCTGATTGTAATGATCCCTAAGCTGGGGAAGGACCCCTTACTTCCGGCCTCCTACAGGCCAATCTCCATGCTCAACGTCGATCTTAAGATTATTAGTCAGGTTTTGGCCAACAGACTTCTCCCGCACCTCCGACGACTGGTGCATGATGACCAGTCTGGTTTTATCCCGGGCAGAAACGCGCTCCGAAATATCCGTCGGCTGGCTCATGTCATGCAATCCCTAGAAGGCAAAGCCGCGCAGAATACTTTGGTATTCCTAGATATCGCGCAGGCGTTCGATTCGCTCCGATGGGAATATCTGTGGCAGGTGCTATCGAAAATGGGGCTAGGTGAGGGGTTCGTGAACTGGGTGAAACTCCTTTATACTCAGCCGGTGGCAAGGGTCCGGACGGGACGATTTGTCTCGGATGCGATATTAATTGCCAGGGGACGCGACAGGGGTGTCCGCTGTCCCCCTTGCTGTTCGCCCTGGCAATGGAGCCATTAGCATGCCATCTCCGTGAGGTCCTCCAGGGGCAGGGTATTCGAATTGGAGCCCTAGAGCATGTTGTATCACTGTACGCAGATGATGCGCTGGTCTACCTGCGGGAACCAACCCAATCGCTTCCAATACTGATGGAGGTGCTGGGCCAGTTTGCCGAGACCTCTGGACTATACGTCAATACTACGAAATCACAACTATATCCGGTCGGGTCGGAGGCCGAGAGGAGCGGGGTCCAGCTCTCTGAGATGGGGATCCCCTGGGTGCCGGATGCCTTACGCTATCTCGGGATTTGGATAAGTAGAGATAGGGAAGTTTTTTACCAACACAATATGGGGAGGATACTTAGAGGTCTCCGAGGCAGTGTTGCCTTCTGGAACACGCTCCAGCTCTCATTGATGGGGAAGATCGCCTTGATTAAGATGGTGATACTGCCCGATGTCTTTACACAATGCAGGGCTCCTTTTTTGAGCTCCCACACCAGGTATTCAAGGACCTTGATGCACTGCTCATACAACTACTCTGGAATGGAAAACGTTGTCAGGTAAGCCTGGAAGTTATGAAACGCACTTGGGGTAGGGGTGGCTTGGAAATCCCTGACCTAGAACTGTATTATTTTGCGTCCCAGTTGCAGCATGCAGTGGCCTGGCTCGATACGGACCCTTCTTGGGAACGTTCGCTCCTCGCCGACACGTATGGGGACCAGCAGTTGGGCGCGCTCCTATGGCATACAAAAGGGCACCCGACACACTGCCCTCCATTGGGCGGATTATTGGCGGCCCTATGGGCCAGAGTGGTAAAACGAATCATCCGGGCCCGACCGTTTGCCCCGGAGGCAGACGTTTGGCTAATGCCGCTTTTCGCGCTCATTGAGCGGGTCATGTCTGTTGACAAATGGAAGGCGGGAGGCTGCCTTATGTTGTTGGACCTCTATCCGGAACAACGGTTCATAACATATCAGGAAGCAATGGATTCTTTTGGGCTGGGATCGGGGCAGTTCTTGCAATACGCCAAATTAGCGGCGATGGCCCGATACCTATGGCCTACATTCCCGGAAGCCCCGGAACACACACACACCCTGGTCACAATGATAGCCATGGCGGGGGGGCGGAAACTTGTCACCCACCTGTACAGGGCGTTAAGGGATGACAGAAAGAGTGCACCTCTCAAAATAGAGAGAGGTGAGCCCGCAGGAGATTACACCACAGGAATGGGGGAAAATTCATGAGGGAGTACGCAAGGTGGCGGTTTCCAGTAGGTTCAAGCAGATACAGTACAATATGGTTCACATGACATATCTTTCACCCAAGCACCTAAATATTATCAACAGTTCAAGAGACCCGAGGTGCCCCAGATGTCACTACGCACAGGCAGACTTCCCACACATGGTTTGGTCCTGCCCGACGATCCAGGTATTCTGGACAGATGTCCTGGAGGATCTGTTTAGAATAACGGGGTGGAGGGTTCCCTTAGAGGTACGTACCTGTCTCCTTGGTCTGATTCCCCGAAACCCTAAACGCAAAACCAGCAGGAAGTTCCTGATGTTGGGGCTTGTGACAGCTAGGCGGCAAATAGCGATCCACTGGCTGACGCAACAGGGGCCACTGATAGTGAAATGGAAAGCAGATCTGCGGGAGTGGGCATTGGCGGAGGAGGGGCACATACGTAGTACCCGAAGGGATGCCAAACTCCAGGAAGTATTGCTGGCATGGGGGCTAATGGTCCAGGAGATAGGGAGAAGCTCCCCTAGTGCTACACAGACGGGGCCGACTGGAGAAAGTCCTATGGGGACTGTATCCCCCAGACAAGGGGAGAGTCAAGAGGATACCCCGAGTTGAGTTGCAGTTAGATAGACCTCTAGATGGGTGAGCCCGGCAGGGGGGAGGTGTAGGGAGGGGGGGATTGTTCAGATACAAGTTATTGAGATTACTACGGATGTTGTCCATACTAAATGACGGTTTGATTAATACTTCCGTGGCAACCCGCATTGAATGCATAAACGTCTGGTCGGGATAGTACTGCCTATTGTTCAGGGTGGTCCGTGAGATACAACTGTTTACACTTGTGGAGTATACCATAAAACTGCAATATAGATATTAATGTAAAAAAAAATAAAAAAAAATACATGTGACAAATTCACATATGACAGGCAGACCAACATGAGCACATATCCTACACAATGACACAAGTAATGCTGATGACATTTTGCATATATGGTGACAAAACATACCTAAATGCATACAGACAGGCCAAATGATTAAGGAGGCACATATTTAAAAGTGTGCCGGTGATGTATGTTACAAGCTTCAGTGTGTATAGCACACACATGTCCATGTGGACATATACTCTTGGTTTTGCTACAGCGAACAATAACCTTACATGAATGCTGAAATAGGTGATAACAAACAAACTGCAGTGTGACATATGTGGTGAGTAATGGAGACAATGCTGAAATCTATGTACAATCATGTACTGTGTAGCGACATATTGTGTGAAATATGAATATGTGTGTGAAAATTTGGCTCAGATACGAAATTTGGCTGGCAATGGGGTGAGAGACATGAACTTTGGGAAAAATGTTTGGGTCAGATATGAAATTGTGTAGGAGTAATGTGCCCCATTAGTCCTTTCAGTGTTGCATTTGGTGTTAGATATGAAGTATAGTCTCTCATTACGAACTATAGCTCATTTCTATTGAATCAAGTTCCATGTTTAATTGAAAGTGACCACTGTTCAAAGTACAGATATGACCCATGATATTGACACTACACGATGTGTCCATTGCTGCATTGAACGAGCTCTAAGAACACCATCACGCCCATAGTCAACAATGTCATGCTGCACCCTCGCAGTAGCCTCCGCCTGGCACCAGCGGTGTGTCACCGCCATGTCCCGAGACAGCATGGCAGGATTGCTAGGCAAATACACATGGCTAATGGCAGATGGCATGCTCCGCCACCCAGATCCCGGTCACTCATGGCAATGCATGGTTCAGGAATAGCGGGAACTACCGCCTGGCGCCAGCGGTGTGTCACCGCCATGGCCCGAGACAGCATGGCAGGATTGCTAGGCAAATACACATGGCTAATGGCATGCTCCGCCACCCAGATCCCGGTCACTCATGGCAATGCATGGCTCAGGAATAGCGGGAACTACCACCTGGCACCAGCGGTGTGTCACCGCCATGGCCCGAGACAGCATGGCAGGATTGCTAGGCAAATACACATGGCTAATGGCGGATGGCATGCTCCGCCACCCAGATCCCGGTCACTCATGGCAATGCATGGCTCAGGAATAGCGGGAACTACCGTCTGGCACCAGCGGTGTGTCACCGCCATGTCCCGAGACAGCATGGCAGGATTGCTAGGCAAATACACATGGCTAATGGCGGATGGCATGCTTTGCCACCCAGATCCCGGTCACTCATGGCAATGCATGGCTCAGGAATAGCGGGAACTACCGCCTGGCACCAGCGGTGTGTCACCGCCATGTCCCGAGACAGCATGGCAGGATTGCTAGGCAAATACACATGGCTAATGGCGGATGGCATGCTCCGCCACCCAGATCCCGGTCACTCATGGCAATGCATGGCTCAGGAATAGCGGGAACTACCGCCTGGCACCAGCGGTGTGTCACCACCATGGAGCATGCCCATCCAGCCAATGGGAAGCGCAATCGCGGTTGCCTGATGCAACTTTGAAAATCGCGGTAGGCGTGCTCCGCCACCGTGGGGCTGGTCATTGGCTGCACTCGTAAGATGCACCACCGCGGTACCGCACGCCTGTCCCCTGCGGTGTGTCACCATCATGTACCATGCCCTTCCAGCCAATGGGAAGAGCAATCGCGGTTGCCTGATGCAACTTTGACAATCGCGGTAGGCGTGCTCCGCCACCGCGGAGGCGGTCATTGGATGTATTTGAATGAGGCACACCTGGAACACCAATTGCAGCAGCTTAGAACCACAGAAACGAGCCCTGGGGGCTATATATGTGTGTGAGGGAGCCACACATTGCCACAGCTCACTGAGCCTGCTGCCTGAGACCCCTCGCCTGCTGCTGCCGCCAGGGACTGCTGCCTGAGACCCCTCGCCTGCTGCTGCCTCCAGGGACTGCTGCCTGAGACCCCTCGCCTGCTGCTGCCTCCAGGGACTGCTGCCTGAGACCCCTCACCTGCTGCTGCCTCCAGGGACTGCTGCCTGAGACCCCTCGCCTGCTGCTGCCTCCAGGGACTGCTGCCTGAGACCCCTCCCCTGCTGCTGCCTCCAGGGACTGCTGCCTGAGACCCCTCACCTGCTGCTGCCTCCAGGGACTGCTGACTGAGACCCATCACCACCAACAGCCGCTGCTGCTCTCTCCTGCCCACAGTGATGGCGAGGACTGAGAAGATCCGTGCCACTCCCTTCACCACCGAGGAACTGGAGCTCCTGGTGGACGAGGTGCTCAAAAAGTATCCAAGGCTCTTTGGTGCGCCTAATGTCGTGGTGAGTAACTCAGAGTGTGAGTGAGAGTGCAGGGTGGGGGATACATGAAGTTGATCTGCTGCAGTATGTGCGTGGGAGTGTGAGGGTGGGTCAGGCACTGCCTAGCATGCTGTTTCCAGGGGGAAGGTGTGTTTGGCCTATTCAACAGGTTTCCCTGCCTGCACATGCAGATCAGAGGGAATTATGATGTCTTGTCAGACATGCAGTGAGGCTGCACCTTTTCATTTCACGAGTCAGGATAGTGATTGCCAGTCTGCATGTCTATATGTGTCCCTGATGTCCTTCACAGGCCCATCTGTGGCCTTAGCTAGTGTTGCAGTCCAGAGGGTAGTGAGGCCATTGTTTAGACCTCTATATGTGCCTCTTCTCAAGTTCTGCGCCATACTCAGGACCTGAATCCCCCAGGGTGGTCATTCACCTATGACACGGTACATTCAAACATTATTGTGCCCAGACTCTTCCGTCCCCACCAGCATGTGCACATACTAGCATGTGTTGGCACTGTTTGTGTTTCCAAATCATCACTCCATGTACGGGATGAGCTGCCCCACGTTGGACCTCTGTGTGACCCCAAATGACCTGCACATTCACTGCCCAATCTGACAGTGACAGAACACTGAATGTACAGAGTGTCACATATGTGCTTTTCCTCTTGAGTCTCCATCAATGTGCCATTACAGAGATGTAGATTGCACACAACAGGGCTTGTGATGAGGGTCTGCGTTCGTGAGGTCATGTCCCTCAATGTGACATCAATGACACAGTGTGGCAGTTGAAGGGCAAGTGCTTTGTGGGCTGCGCAGTGTTGGGCACAGTGAGTATTCCCAGTCACATATGTAGTGATGTCATGCATGTCTTGTTATTCCCAGAATATTGCATTAGATGTGGTCAGCATACACATTTAGCTCTCTGCTGGCGTCATGCATGGCCAGGAGATGGGCATGGACTATGCCCACCCTCATACCTGCATGCCTTAATGTGTGTTTCACACATGATGATGTTTGCAATTAGCAGATGTATTGTCGCCGCTGACGTAATGGCAGAATTTGGGATGAGTCAGTGTCATGGTCCTGCACTGGGGATTGGTGGTTGGTTACACTGAATGTTGCCCCCTCTTGTCTCCCATGTCTACAGCTAAAAGTCAACCAGCGCAAGGCCGTGTGGAGGGCCATTGCATCAACGATGCGTGCACTGGGTGTCTCCAAACGACGGCGCTCCTACTGTCACAAGAGGTGGGATGACATCGCACGGCTAAGCAGGAACGTGGCAGAGATGACACTGGGGCTGATCCCTCAATCCGGAAGGTTGGCGCGGCGCAGCATGACACCACTAATGGGATGCATTTTAGCAGTGACGCAGCCTGACCTGGATGCACGTCTGAAGGTGCATCAGCAGCAAGCTGGTGGTGAGTATTCTGTGAGTGTGACTCTGGTTGTTGTTTGCCAGCATGTGCTCCAGGCCTGGGCCAGTGCAGGGCTGTGATGTTGCTAGTGTGATGCAATGGTGTGTAAGTGGCCGCGGTGTGGGGTGCAGTTGTCATGCATTCCCCCTACATGTACCTTCCCATGTCATTGGTGTAATGGGCCTTGACTTCACATTTGAAGTTTTTGGCTTCTGGTAACATCTTCATTGGTGTCGTCACGGACATCACATGTCAGGGTCCATCAGAGTGCATGATCTGAGTGTGCCATTATCAATGTGTGCATTGCCTGACGTCAGATTAGTGCTGGCTAAACATCTGACACCGATGTGCAACTGTAGTTGTGCCCCAAGATACGACATGGTGGATGGCATGTGCCCATGGACATTGGGCCCGATTCACAGAACTAACTTACGACAAAATCCTAAACTTACTACCATTTTGGTATTCACAGAATGAACTTACTCATTTTGGTATTCACAGAATGAACTTACTCATTTTGGTATTCACAGAATGAACTTACTCATTTTGGTATTCACAGAAGGCACTTACACATTTTGTATAACTTACACATTTTGTGTAACTTACTCATTTTGTGTAACTTACACATTTTGGTATTCACAGAAGGCACTTACTCATTGATGAGTAAGTGCCTTCTGTGAATACCAAAATGAGTAAGTTCATTCTGTGAATACCAAAATGGTAGTAAGTTCATTCTGTGAATACCAAAATGAGTAAGTTCATTCTGTGAATACCAAAATGAGTAAGTTCATTCTGTGAATACCAAAATGGTAGTAAGTTCATTCTGTGAATACCAAAATGAGTAAGTTCATTCTGTGAATACCAAAATGGTAGTAAGTTCATTCTGTGAATACCAAAATGAGTAAGTTCATTCTGTGAATACCAAAATGAGTAAGTTCATTCTGTGAATACCAAAATGGTAGTAAGTTCATTCTGTGAATACCAAAATGAGTAAGTTCATTCTGTGAATACCAAAATGGTAGTAAGTTCATTCTGTGAATACCAAAATGAGTAAGTTCATTCTGTGAATACCAAAATGAGTAAGTTCATTCTGTGAATACCAAAATGGTAGTAAGTTTAGAATTTTGTCGTAAGTTAGTTCTGTGAATCGGGCCCATTGTGTGTGGTTATGTTGGGGTCTGTGTCTGTGTTGGTGCCTTCTGCTGGATCATGTTGTGACGTTGGCAACATGTGAGTAGGATCTTTGAACCCTTCAGGGCGCTAGGTGTGCACAAAGGGATATGTGTGTGTTGTTAGACGTAGCCACCAACAGGCTAAATGGCTGTGTGTCCATCACATGGGTGGATTCTGTACAATTTTTCATCATTCCACGGTAATTTATATGTTTGTATTGAGGTTGCATAATGTTACTGCCCATGGTGTTGTCCAACATGGATCATTGTCCATCATTAGTGATGCTTCACTTGCAGATATTTGTTGACTTGATGCAGATGTTTTTATCCTCTCTCTCTCTCTCATGCAGCATCTCACATGGGAACGGAAGGACACGGGACGGACACCAGTGGTGAGGCATCAGGCACAGGTGATGCTCACCTGCATAGTGACACGGATGTCACCAGCGCATCAGAGGGGGACCGTAGTCATCTAGAGGAGTCCCTGCCAGAAACGCAGACCTCTACGTCATCTGACGACGGCGGTGATCCATCTATGGTTTTGTCCGAAGGAAACGGGGAGTCTGCCTCCTCGTCCACCACACAGCGTTCAGTGCCCACCCTCCCTGCTACTCCCACTTTTTCTGCCCGTGTTCGCACCACGAGGAAGGGAAGAGTGTCCTTCATCCCAGGCACCGCTGCCCCTGCCCCTGTCCCCCCTGCTGCCATCAGTGTGGAGTCTGTGGACCTTTTGCGCCAGCTGTGTGTGGGTCAGACAGCTCTTCTCAATGCCTTCCTGGACCATGACAAAAAATTGGCACAGGTGGTGGCTTTCATGGAGGGCGTGCATTCCGACGTGGGTGGGCTACACCGGACTGTACAGTCTCTGGCCTCTGCAGTGACAGCAGCCATTCAACTTGCCCAATACCATAGTCCAGCTCCAGTCCCTAGGCCCACCACCCTGCCAGTGGCCGCATATGATGATAGTGACCACACACCACAGACATCAAGGGACAGATACAGCACACGCAGCACACGGCAGCAGCAGCCCAAGCAGTCCAGGCCGCAGACACCATCCCCACAGAAAGGTAAACCCACACCAGAGCGCAGAGGCAAAAGCACTTCAGGCCACACCCAGGGCAAGGATGGCAAGGAGCAGGCCTCAGGCTCACATGCCTCAGAGGCATCCCCAGCCAAGGACTCACCTGTCCCAAAAGTGTCTCACAGAGACAAGCACACAGTTTCCTTGCCCAGTGACAAACAGGTGCCTGCTAAGGGTACACGTAAGAAGAGCTCCAAGGCAAGTTCACCCACAACATCTACTCCCATCCAGAGCCCTGTGAAGCAGGGGAAGGAGGCCACTGTAGGGGGGACACCGGGTAAACAGGTGATGCAGGGGCAGAGGCAATCCGGGGCCAAGCGTCCCAAATAATCCAGCACATCCCCAGAGGGGGGACCAGCATCTGCACATGAGCCAGCTTTTGTGACGAGTGTGCCTGTTGTATACACCCCACTTGGCATTAATCCCAGGACAGGGAAGCCATATCAAATCCCCAAGAAGCGGAAGGGAACCCCTCCAACTTCTCCCAGACACACTGGGTCTCGTGCAAGCATGAGTCCACCTCCAAGTGCCACCACCCCACCTGGTCCTAGCAGCCCTCCGGCTTCCCAAACCACTGCTGGCTCTACCACACATGGACCTAGCAGCCCTCAGGCTTCCCAGAACACTGATGGCTCTACCCCAGCTGGGCCTCTCTCTCCCCTAGCCAGTACCCCAACTGGCCCAGACAGACAGCCACCTCCCACTCATACTGCCAGCCAAGTCTGAGTGTTGGTCACCCTCACACACATGTCTCTCCCACAGTGGTACCATGGACTGCCCATTTATGACACCCTGAGTGTGTTGCTGACCATGGCAGGGTACTGTACCACACATTCCCAGTGCTGGATGTCATGTACTCACTCTGCACTTTAGAGTGGCCACTGGCCTTGCTGTTCACTGCTGTTTGCCCCTTGCCTGTGCAGCTTCTCATGTACCTCACCTGCACTGTGATCTGGCCACTGGCCTTGCTGTTCACTGCTGTTTGCCCCTTGCCTGTGCAGCTTCTCATGTACCTCACCTGCACTGTGATCTGGCCACTGGCCTTGCTGTTCACTGCTGTTTGCCCCTTGCCTGTGCAGCTTCTCATGTACCTCACCTGCACTGTGATCTGGCCACTGGCCTTGCTGTTCACTGCTGTTTGCCCCTTGCCTGTGCAGCTTCTCATGTACCTCACCTGCACTGTGATCTGGCCACTGGCCTTGCTGTTCACTGCTGTTTGCCCCTTGCCTGTGCAGCTTCTCATGTACCTCACCTGCACTGTGATCTGGCCACTGGCCTTGCTGTTCACTGCTGTTTGCCCCTTGCCTGTGCAGCTTCTCAGGTACCTCACCTGCACTGTGATCTGGCCACTGGCCTTGCTGTTCACTGCTGTTTGCCCCTTGCCTGTGCAGCTTCTCATGTACCTTACCTGCACTGTGATCTGGCCACTGGCCTTGCTGTTCACTGCTGTTTGCCCCTTGCCTGTGCAGCTTCTCATGTACCTCACCTGCACTGTGATCTGGCCACTGGCCTCGCTGTTCACTGCTGTTTGCCCCTGGCCTGTGCAGCTTCTCATGTACCTCACCTGCACTTTGGACTGGCTACTGGCCTTGTTGTTCACTGCTGTTTGCCCCTTGCCTGTGCAGCTTCTCATGTACCTCACCAGCACTGTGATCTGGCCACTGGCCTTGCTGTTCACTGCTGTTTGCCCCTTGCCTGTGCAGGATCTCATGTACCTCACCTGCACTTTGGTCTGGCCACTGGCCTTGTTGTTCACTGCTGTTTGCCCCTGGCCTGTGCAGCTTCTCATGTACCTCACCTGCACTTTCGACTGGCCACTGGCCTTGTTGTTCACTGCTGTTTGCCCCTTGCCTGTGCAACTTCTCATGTACCTCACCTGCACTTTGGACTGGCCACTGGCCTTGGTGTTCACTGCTGTTTGCCCCTTGCCTGTGCAGGATCTCATTTACCTCACCTGCACTTTGGACTGACCACTGGCCTTGTTGTTCACTGCTGTTTGCCCCTTGCCTGTGCAGCTTCTCATGTACCTCACCTGCACTGTGATCTGGCCACTGGCCTTGCTGTTCACTGCTGTTTGCCCCTTGCCTGTGCAGCTTCTCATGTACCTCACCTGCACTGTGATCTGGCCACTGGCCTCGCTGTTCACTGCTGTTTGCCCCTGGCCTGTGTAGCTTCTCATGTACCTCACCTGCACTTTGGACTGGCCACTGGCCTTGTTGTTCACTGCTGTTTGCCCCTTGCCTGTGCAGCTTCTCATGTACCTCACCTGCACTGTGATCTGGCCACTGGCCTTGCTGTTCACTGCTGTTTGCCCCTTGCCTGTGCAGGATCTCATGTACCTCACCTGCACTTTGGATTGGCCACTGGCCTTGTTGTTCACTGCTGTTTGCCCCTGGCCTGTGCAACTTCTCATGTACCTCACCTGCACTTTCGACTGGCCACTGGCCTTGTTGTTCACTGCTGTTTGCCCCTTGCCTGTGCAGGATCTCATGTACCTCACCTGCACTTTGGACTGGCCACTGGCCTTGTTGTTCACTGCTGTTTGCCCCTTGCCTGTGCAGCTTCTCATGTACATCACCTGCACTTTGGACTGGCCACTGGCCTTGCTGTTCACTGCTGTTTGCCCCTGGCCTGTGCAGCTTCTCATGTACCTCACCTGAACTTTGAACTGGCCACTGGCCTTGCTCTTGTCTGACTTTTGCTGCATGACAGTGTGAAATGTTAATAAAAATAAGATATTTACTCCTGTTGTCTGCCTTGTCAGTGTCCTTGCTAAATGAAAGGGTTACTGTGTGGGTATTGTTTACTGTGAGACATGCTCTATTTTCCACTTCAACATTGCCAATGTCTTGTTTCCTCTGATCATGTTGTTTCAACTTTTGTGTCCCAGACTTCTGCATCTGTGTGTTTTGGCTTGGTAGTATGTGTGTTTGCTGTGGACTGATTGACTTCCTGGGTGTGTTGTTGTGTGTGTGATGTTTAGATTGTTGTTGTGTGTGTTCATGGTGTGTCACTTATCTCTGTTTGTAACTGGTATGTGTGTTGTGCACACACTGCTTGGTGTGCATGCAGTGCTGTGAGTTGATGTTGCCTTGTCCTTGCCTGTTGTGCACCCCCTGATGTTTGGCTGTTGTAGCATGTTGATATCTTTGCCTGTGCATGTGTTGTGACTGATGTGGCTGTGTGCAGTGTTTGTGTTGTGTTGTGTCATGCAGTTGACAGTTGCTCTGTGTGTGGTGTTCTATTTTTCTGTCAGTGTGTATGTGTTGTTGTTGTGTTTGATTCAGGTGTGTTGCCATTGTGGTGTGCCTTACTTGTGTGTATGTCACATGGACTGAGGTCTATTGTGGTTGCCGTGCTTGTTTTATGTGCGTCCTTGGTGTTTTCTCCTCTCACATTTGATGTGTCTATGGTCATGGTTGTGCATGTGCAGACATGTGGTACACTGTGACACCATTTTGAGTGGATGGGTGTTGTGGTATGTCTGTCTATGTGTCATTGTAGGCCCATTTCTGCCTTTTGTTCTCCATTATTGTTTTTAGTGGATGTACTTCTTATATGTGTTGTGGTATGTTGTCTGTGCGTTTTTCATGACTGATGTGGTTGTGTACTCCTGTTGTGTCTGTGCTCCCATAGAATTTGCACTGTTTAGCTGCACAGGTCTTGTCTGTTGTTGTAGTAGTTCTGTGTGTGTGTTTTGATTGTGTTCAGTGTTTGACTGTTGTTTTTGTGCGTACAGTGGTACTGCCATACCTGTGTGTGTGATGTTTGTGGATACCACCCAGGGGGTGTGTTTGATTGTCAGTGTCTTGACTGGATGTTATTGGCAAGCTTCTGTGTGTTTGTCACTGGTGTTGTGTGCTGCAGGTGTGATGGGTGTGGGGGTTGTGTGAAGGTTCATACTTGTGTTTGACTGTCATGGAGTGCTGCAATGGGCCCTGTGTGTTGTGCTGCTGACATACTCCTGTGATGTATTTTGATTCAGATGTGTGGCTGATCAGGGTTGTACTTTATACCCTTCCTTTCATCCCTGTGCATATTCATGGGTTGCCTTGCTGTCTCCCTGAGTTGTTGCAGTGAGGTGACTGTGGTTTGACTTCACTCACTGTGACTGCCATGTGTGGATTGTTTGGCTGGGGTGGATGTAATGTGTTCCTTCCCTTTGCATGTGATATACACATTCTTGGTGTTCAGCTCCTTGCCATTCCATTTGTGTGCACCTCACTTTGGGTTTCCTATTTGTTGTCCTCCATTGATGTTGGCATGCGGTCTGTGTTTGTTGCTGTGTGTCAGTGTGTGGTATGTCTGTGTGACTTGCCAGGATGTGTGTCCATTGGAGTGTTTGTTCATTATCTGTGTGTGTTTAATTGGTGCTTGGACTCAGTTTACTTGCCACGAGTGTGGTGTTGTTGTGGTGTGTGTGTTCCCCTGGCCCAGTGCTTGTACGCTGTGTGTTGCTCTGCAGCCACACCTGATGAGGCTGTCTCCCTAGTTGTTTGTTGTGTGGTGCAGTGTGTGTGTTCACCTGGCTGCTTTTTGGCCATGTGGGGGCACAGGGAGATCACATGGCATGTCCCTTCATGGTGTGGGTGGGCCTAGTGTGTGGAGTGGGGAGGTGTTGCCCTGTGTACTTTGGGCACTGCCCCTGCCTTGCGCTGGCCCAGGCTACTACATTGTGTGCATTTTTACTCGTGGATTCAACGCTGCGGTCACGTGAACTGGGCATTATTTCAGGATCGCGGACATGGTGGCCGGGGTGTGGAGGGGTGGACTAGTGGCAGGTGGGACATGTGTGGCTACACCTGTGGTTGTGCTCCTGTCCCCACAAGGGTGTCTGGTGGGGGCAGGCACCTTACATCGGACATGGATTTGTGGATTGTGTTTGTTAGCGGAGTTGTGTGATGGCGTACCTGCGTAGGCGTACGCGACTGTCCATGGCTTGCTGTAGGTGGATCATGTACAGCGCCGGGAAGACGTGTAGTGCCGGGTCCATGGAGTTCGGCCCCGGGTCTCGATTTCGCGCTCCGCTGTGGTGCTTCCGTATGCTCTGAATGTCCGGTTTCTCCGCTGCGGTGGGCCTGGCTGTTTTGCGCATCCTAATTTGTACGGCGGGAGGGACGTCATTGCGTACGGCGGTGGCTCTGGATTGGTTGTCTCCGCCGCGGGCGCGTTTTGATTGCAGTGCGAGTTGCACCGCGGCGGACGGACAATGGGCTGTGTTTGGCCATTGTAATATGGCGGACGGGGGCACCGCTGCTCACAGGCGGAAAACAGCGTTTTCTCCCACCGCCAGCATCGCGGAGGTGCATCCGCCAGTCATCGTAATGGACCCCAAGGATTTGAACACACCTCGGATTCCCACACCATCACACATCAATTTTACATCACGTGGAGGAGATACAATAGATGACATTATACAGTACAATTCATCAGACCACAATTGGAAGGGATGGTTAGTTTGGCCCACAGACACAAACAGGTGTCAATTAAGATTTAGGGGTACAACCTAAGGGTTTAGTATCCATAGGCTATGTACAAAGAGAACATCCGGGGGTGGTGCATCATACAATGTTGGGAAGTTGTGCGTCGATTAGCTAAAAACTTCGACACTGTCCCAGGTGAAACAACACTTATCCTTACTCACAGATGAGGTGGATTTTAGGATTTTCTATTAGGTCCCCAAAAGCCACATCAGAAACGTTTCTTATACGCTGTTTATAATGAAATCTGGAAAATCTCTCTACAAGAAGCTGCAGAGAGACTTCATGAAATCGATAGGATTAACATAGAAAAAGCATTGGCTATAGTCGATAATGGTATGACTACATTAACATCCAGGATTTATTCACTGGGCAACATTGTATCTTCTGTTATAGATGCAGTAGAACAAGACTTGTCCATACTACAACACGGACAATCTCAACTACGTTCTATTATGTTGTTAGGCTGGACGCTGCAATCACTGTGCGCCGGTTATGTGCCTTGGAGATTTAGCAACAGTACGTCCCTATTCTCTGCATACAATCAATCAATCAGTCATTTGTAAAGCCCACTACATACCCGTGAGGGTCTCAAGGCGCTGGGGGGGGGCGCTACTGATCGAACATCCAGGTCTTGAGCATCCTCCTGAAGGTCAGCAGGTCTTGGGTCTGTCGTAGGCTCAGTGGGAGGGTGTTCCATGTCTTGGCGGCGAGGTGGGAGAAGGATCTCCCGCCCGTGGTTGTTCTTCGGATGCGCGGGACGGTGGCGAGTGAGAGGTCGGCGGAGCGTAGCTGGCGGTTGGGGATGTAGAAGGAGAGCCGTCTGTTGAGGTAGGCTGGGCCGGTCTTGTGGAGTGCCTTGTGTGCGTGGATGAGGAGTTTGAAGGATATCCTCTTGCTGACGGGGAGCCAGTGCAGGTCCCTCAGGTGGGGGGTGATGTGGCCGTGGTGTGGTACGTCGAGGATCAGTCGTGCCGAGGCGTTTTGGATGCGTTTTATTCGTTTGATGAGCTTGGTCGGGGCTCCCGCGTAGAGGGCATTTCCGTAGTCGAGTCTGCTGCTGACGAGGGCCTGTGTGACTGTCTTTCTTGTGTCTGTCGGGATCCATCTGTAGATCTTGCGGAGCATGCGGAGGGTGTTGAAGCAGGAGGAGGAGACGGCATTGACCTGCTTGGTCATTGAGAGCGTTGAGTCGAGGATGATTCCCAGGTTGCGTGAGTGGTCGGTGGGTGTCAGGGCTGCTCCCAGTGCCGTCGGCCACCGGGAGCCGTCCCAGGCTGAAGGGTTGGAGCCGAGGATGAGGACCTCCGTCTTGTCCGAGTTCAGCTTCAGACGGCTGGTCTTCATCCAGTCGGCGACGGCCTTCATTCCTTCGTGGAGGTTGGCTTTGGCGGTGATGGGGTCCATGGTGAGGGAGAGGATCAGTTGAGTGTCGTCGGCATAGGAGATTATGTTGAGGTCGTGCTGTCGGGTGACGTGTGCGAGCGGGGCCATGTAAATGTTGAACAGTGTCGGGCTGAGGGAGGATCCCTGGGGTACGCCGCAGATGATCTCGGAGGCTTCGGGCCGGAATGGGGGGAGGCGGACGCTCTGGGTTCTGCCGGAGAGGAAGGAGGTGGTCCATTCCAGAGCCTTGTCTCGGATCCCTGCGGCGTGGAGGCGTGCGCGTAGTGTGCGGTGGCAGATGGTGTCGAAGGCGGCGGAGAGGTCTAGGAGGATGAGTGCTGCGGTCTCGCCGTTGTCCAGCAGGGTCCTGATGTCATCGGTGGAGGCGATGAGGGCGGTCTCGGTGCTGTGGTTGCTGCGGAACCCTGACTGGGAAGGGTCCAGGATTCTGTTTTCTTCGAGGTATTGGGTTAGCTGTCTGTTGACGATTTTCTCGATGACCTTGGCTGGGAAGGGGAGCAGAGAGATGGGCCGGAAGTTCTTGAGGTCTCTTGGGTCAGCCTTGGGTTTTTTCAGTAGGGCGTTGATCTCGGCGTGTTTCCAGCTCTCTGGGAAGGTCGCGGTATCGAGGGAGAGGTTGATGACGTTGCGCAGGTGGGGTGCGATGGAGCTGCTTGCTTTGTTGTAGACGTGGTGCGGGAAGGGATCTGACGGAGAGCCGGAGTGGATTGTGCTCATGGTCTTGGTGGTGTCATCGATGCTCACGCTGGTCAAGGCTAGCAGGGGGTCGTGGTCGATGGTGTGCGGAGGGTCTGTTGTGTTGCTGTCTGTTGGGTCTGTCTGGGTGTTGAAGCTGTCGTGGATGTCTGCTATCTTGCGGTGGAAGAAGGTGGCGAGGGAGTCGCACAGGGCTTGTGACGGCGGGATGTCGTTGGTGTTGGAGCTGGGGTTGGAGAGTTCCTTCACGATGTTGAAGAGCTCCTTGCTATTGTGTGCGTTGTTGTCGAGGCGGTCTTTGAACGAGGTTCTCTTGGCGGTCCTGATGAGGTGGTGGTGGTTGCGGATGGCGTCCTTGTGTGCTGCGCGGTTGTCCGGAGTTTGTTCGCTGTGCCATTTCTTCTCTCGTTGCCGGCAGGCTTGCTTGGAGGCTAGGAGTTCTGGGGTGAACCAGCTGGCCCTCTTGCTGGTGTCTCTGTGGGGGGGGTTTCTTCAGCGGGGCGAGGGTGTTGGCGCAGTCTTCGATCCAGCGTCTGAGGCTGTGGGCAGCGTCGTCGGTGTTGGAGGGTTCGATGGGTGGGCTGAGAGCGAGGTTTGCATGTTGTTGGTCTTCGGTGATTTTGCTCCAGCAGCGGCGGGGGATCTGTTGGGTGCGGTGGTGTGTGGTGGGTTTCTGGAAGGTGAAGTGGATGCAGCGGTGGTCGGTCCAGAGGAGTTCGGTGGTGTGGCTGACGGAGACGTGCGGGCTTGAAGAGAAGACGGGGTCGAACGTGTGGCCGGCGGAGTGGGTGGGTGTTGTGACGAGTTGCTTTAGTCCGAGGTTGGCGAGGTTATCGATCAGGGTTGTGGAATTGTTGTCGTTGTTGTTCTCAAGGTGAAAGTTCAGGTCTCCGAGGAGGATGTAGTCGGTGGAGGTCAGGGCGTGCGTGCTGATGAAGTCGGCGATGGAGTCGCTGAACTGGGGGCGGGGTCCGGGGGTCGGTAGACGAGGGTGCCTCTGAGGGTGGAGTTGGGGTCTGTGTGGATCTGGAAGTGCATGTGTTCGGCGGTGCTGAGCGCGTCGTCAGTGCTAGTCGAGACCCTGATGCTGTTCTTGTGGACGATGGCGATTCCTCCTCCGACTCCATTGGTGCGGTCTCTGCGGGTGATCTTGTAGCCGTCTGGGATGGCTACGGCGATGTCGGGTGCGGAGGAGTCATTCAACCAGGTCTCTGTCAGGAAGGCGACGTCCGGGGATGTTGTGTCGAGCAAGTCCCAGAGCTCGACGGCGTGTCTGCGCGCGGAGCGGGTGTTCAGTAGTATGCATCGCAGGTGGGTGCGGTCTTCCTTGGCGGGTGGTTCGTCGGTTCTGAGGCTGGTGTAGCTGCAGTTCCGGCAGGTGAAGGGACCGTGTGTGCGTTTCGGGGCGGCCTTGACGCAGGTGTTGGTTCCGTCCGGGGTTGAGGGCGTGGAGTGTGCTGGCATCATAGTGGCGGCGGTCGTCGTGGCGGGAGTGGGACCAGGGATTCTGGCACTGGGCGCGGTCCAGGCGCGGACGGCGCGCCAGCGGCGCGCACGCTGCGTGGCCGCGCAGCGGCCGGCATATATGGGGAGGTGGGAGGAAGGAGCAGCTGGGAGGCGGGGGCAGCGAATGGGCAGTGGGCAGTCAGGGGGGCGGGGCCGCAGGGGACACAGCGGCGGGGGCGGTGAGGGGCGAGGGAGGGAACAGAAGGAGAAAAAAGGGCACAAAATCAGTGAAAAAACGAGGCACAGAAGGCAAAAAGGGCACAAAAACGAGTGGGGAACGAGTGGCACAGAAGGCAAAAAGGGCACAAAATCAGTGAAAAAACGAGTGGTACAGAAGGCAAACAGGGCACAAAACGAGGGGGGAACGAGTGGCACAGAGGCAAAAAGGGCACAGAAATACAGGGACAGCTAGGAATCAGTAGGCAAATACGGGCAGAGAGGCACGGGGGCAGCGAGGGGAACAGAAGGGAAAACCGGGCAGAGGGACACGTGGCAGCGAGGGGTACAGAAGGAAAAACCGGGCAGTGACACGAGGGCAGCGAGGGGTACAGAAGGAAGAAAACGGGCAAGGACTAGGTACAGGCAGCAGGGGAAGACAGAAGACAGACAACAGCAGTCACAGACTCAACAATGAAAGTCCAGGCAATACAGTAAAAACAATATGGGGTAAGATGAACAAACTTACGGCCTACCACTGGCCACCAGGGATGAGGCGCAGGTGGTAGCCTGCGGGTTCAGGAGGGCCTCGAACTTCCTCAGCAGTGGCAGCTGGGGCAGGGACACACAGGCGGAGATGTGCGGAGGGGGAGCGACCTACCTGGTGGGTCAAGGGTCTATCTAACTAAGAAGCATATAACAATGGCACAAAGGGGAGCAAAATATACAATGCTGCGTATTGAAAAACTGGACCAATTACCTTTTACTGTGGCAGAGTCACCATCCACACAATGGTTAATCCATGGCCATATAACATTACCGGTCACAACTTTCCAGTTTCAGTATTGCCTAGAACAACAACAGGCAGGCAGATATGAAGCGATGGGTAGGGAATTCATCAAGGAATCTTGGGAATTCCCATACAGATTTCAATGCAGGAGTGGGACATGGAAGTGTTTCTTAGAGGTCCAAACTGCGAGAACTCTTTAGGGGATCTCTCATATGCCAGGATATCATGCTTCACGGGGCCTGTAACGGTTCAGTTGCCAACTTATCCTGTCATTTGAGAGGATCCCCAGCTGCCGTGATTAATCCGGTGTTCAAGTTACTTTCAAACAGGAGTTACTTGATGCTGAATGAGCAAGGTTGTTATGGGATGCTTCCGGGCATCGCATATCTTGTCACTGTAAACTCCAGGGTTACTTGTTGTATACAAGTGTTGTTTCCACCAACCCACACAGTCAGGGATGTTATGGCCTTCGTTGAATGTTTCCTTTATACAGTTTGATACTCTGAGCCGAATGAAAGCCATGCTTTTACAGAAAACCGTGCTCCTAACCTCCGCCCGAGAGACTTTTGATCTCCAGGTCGCAAGGTCCTCAGCTGAGATACAGGCACAAGTACGAATTAACTGCCCTTTCCATTTCACAGAACTGGTACAACGTATCTTTAACATGTCTGCTACGACGGGTATAGTACACCTATTTAAGACCATAGGTTCTGGACTGTTAAGCGCCTTTCAGACCGTCTTCGGAGTGATTCCAAACTTCATACACTCCATATTCGTAAGAATTTTTAGAGGACTTCTGCTGATCCTGTTCCTAATAGCAGGAATCCTGATTGTAATTTTTCTGCTACACAATGGACGTCCCAGTCACCAAGGAGATGGAAAAAACGCTCTTGGAGCACCGATACCGTGATTGCATAGTACTCCATCTGGGCACACCTCGCCTTCACGAACTAAGTGAGTCTTTGTTCCTGTCATTTAGACCAGTCTGGATCTACTGTATTATGCCTGTCCTCTGATGCCTGTTCTGCGGACATGAATGCGTGTTGGACCTCTGTCTAACACTTCCATCGGTTGCACCACCGGACGTTGATGCTTTACTGGACCTGATAATGGCCCATGTACTGCTGTGTCCTCAGCGTATTCCTATGTTGATGTCGGCATTTTTAGAGCCACCACAGGATTCTTCAGCTCCTGTTGGAATGGATACCGGCTCCTCTACAAATACTCAGGCCTTGGATATCACACAGGTATCTATATAGGTTTGGAGCCGATCAGAGGAGTCTGCAGGACCAGACCGTAGCGTTTCGACCAGGAGGGGTGACATGATGGTTTCAAGGAATTGCGAAATTATATCCTGCCTCATTGAGAGTACGCTGCTATAAATAAATTTGGAAATATGACAGAGCAAAATACTAGGCAGAGGCACATTCAGTAGAAGAGCTGGGCACAACAGCCTCGCTTATACGCTCCTTGCAATCCTAACAATTTTATTGGTCCTTACCGGCTGCTACTTCATACTCAGACAGAAGAAGCCACTCCCAGTGTATAAGAGAACCCCCGTCCACCTCTGAGATTCTTTCTCAACTTAAATGGTCCTGATGAAGGTGACTATAATCTTAATCCACCAAAAGGTGCGTTGACCGACCATATGGGAAACCTGCCAATGACAACACACCAGTGGACAATCTTTAGAATAAATCATACCACATAACTGACGTTTGGGTGTATGTCATTTGAAATAATAGGATTTCCCTACGATAATGCAATTCCTTTTCGTGTGTGAATGTGTTGCGTGTATGAGATGGTTATGACTGGTTAGTATGATTGATGGATGGTTGTTAGTGGGGTTACAGCAAATCTATTTTATGATGTTATTTATTGTATCATGTATGTCACTTTGTCCTTGTTTCATGGTAATATTGTGATGTAGAGATTGTAGGTTTTGTGTTTGTGATATATTACATGTTGTTTACTGTTCATTAACAGCAAGAAATTATTGTATATTCTTGTTCAACTGAATTGATATGAACAAAAAAAAACTACTTATATAAAAAAACAGTTTATTAAAAAATATTTTGCACACTAAAGAAAATAAATATATATTTTTTAATAATCATTCTGGTTAAGTGCTGTGCTGTGTAACTGCCTTGTGTATGAGCCTATTGGAGGCCACTTACAAAGCAATATAGGTCAGACAAGAATTTTCCTTTACAGTATCACACAGCGGCTGTGGAGAATATGGAGGAACATCTGTGCTCAATTGACCTGATCTGTGAGGTGTTGCAGGGACCGTCGTCTGCGATTGCAGGCAACAGTGATGTTGTGTCTCCCAGCCAGTACACATAAACATTTGGCTCATCGTGTGCTGGGAAAAATGTGGCTTTTTCAAAAACAACCAAATTTGGAATTTTAAACAATAGACACTTTTTGCTGAGCTGCATGGCTTTCAGTCACTCATAGGTGTTTGAACTATATACACGAACATATTTTTAGTATACACTTCTATCGATTAAACTATTATCCTAGCATTTTTTAAGAATATTTATTGCAGGAGCGCCTGGCTTCTTGGAGGTCGGTGGTGAACCAGGCAGCCTTCAGGGGGCGCTGTTTGGCGGGGTGGCGGAGGGGTGCGAGCTTGTCGGCGCAGCTGGAGATCCATCGGTGAAGTTCTTTGGCTGCGGAGTTGGCGTCGGTCGTGGTGGAGGGGGGGTCTTGGAGGAGGGTGGTGTTGAGGTGTTCCTCTGTAATCTTGCTCCAGTTCCTTCTAGGTGGGCGCGGGGCGGGTTTGGGTGCGGTGGTGGTGTTGAAGTTAAAATGTACGCAGTGGTGGTCTGTCCAGAGGGGCTGTGTGGTGTGGCTGAAGTGGATGTTTGTCCCTCCTGCAAAGTAGGGGAGGGGGGAGGGACATGCAGCTGGGAGGCGGGAGCGGGGTCGGTCACGGGGGAGGGGTCATGGGGCAGAGGCGGTGGCAGGAACGGGGGAAAACAGAACAACAAAACGGATGGGCACAAGTACAGAAGTACAGAAAATGAAAGCAACAAAATGGGCACAATGTTGAGTAAATGAAATACAACAAAAAAGGGGCCAAGCGCAGTCACGAGTACCAGCAGGGACACACAGCACAGAGCAGAGCGGTCTCGAACCCTACCTGGGTGGGGATCAGGATTAGAGGCGGAGCACAGCACAGCGGAGCTGCTGGGGAGAGAGCAGGCCTCAGACCGAGGGCCAGAGGTCTTGCTCGCGCTCCCCCACAATGGCCGCCATTAAGTAGGGGAGGGGGAAGGGACGTGCAGCTGGGAGGCGGGAGTGGGGGCGGTCAGGGGGGAGGGGTCACGGGCAGAGGCGGCGGCAGGAACGGGGGGAAAACAGAACAACAAAACAGATGGGCACAAGTACAGAAGTACAGAAAACGAAAGCAACAAAATGGGCACAATGCTGAGTAAATGAAATACAACAAAAAAGGGGCCAAGCGCAGTCACGAGTACCAGCAGGGGCACACGGCACAGAGCAGAGTGGTCTCGAACCCTACCTGGGTGGGGATCAGGATCAGCGGCGGAGCACAGCACAGCGGAGCTGCTGGGGAGAGAGCAGGCCTCAGACCAAGGGTCAAAGGTCTTACTCCTGCAGACGCCTTGAGAAAATCTGGCGGAACAGGAAAACCACTGAAGACCAGAACAACTACAGGAACACCCTGAAGGAATACCACCAGCGCATAAGAGCCACGAAGCGGACCTTCATCAAGAACAAAATCCACACCAAGGCAACTAACGCTAAAGAACTCTTCACCGTCAGACAGCAGTTCACCAAACCCCCCAGCGAAGCCACGGACGTCACACTATCCCAGGACCTCTGCAACAAGCTCAGCTACTACTTTCACCTGACAACTTCAGCGAACAGACTCCGGACACCACCCCCTCCCCACCACCGACAACCAGCCGACCATCACAACCTGGAATCCTGCTACCACTGAAGAAACTGCCACAACCATGAAGAACACCCACTTAGGAGCCCCCACGGACCCCTGCCCACCGCACATCTACCACAGAGCCGCCGCCACCATAGCACCCGACCATTAACGCCTCCTTCAAATCCGGCATCTTCCCCGATGACTGGAAGCGGGCGGAAGTCAAACCCCTCCTCAAGAAGCCCTAGGCCGACCCGACAGACCTGAAAATCTACCGGCCCATCTCTCTCCTCCCCTTCGCTGCCAAAGTCACCGAGAGATTCGTAAACGCCCAGCTGACCGCCTTCATCGAAGAGAACGCCGTCCTAGACCCCTCCCAGTCCGGATTCCGCAGCAACCACAGCACCGAGACCACCCTCCTTGCCGCCACCGATGACATCCGCATGCTACTCGACCAGGGCCACACTGCGGCCCTCATCCTACTAGACCTCTCCGCAGCCTGTGACACCGTCTCACATCGCACTCACGCAGCCAGACTCCACGACGCCGGGATAGGAGGAACCGCCCTCAACTGGATCCAATCCTTTCTCTCCGGCAGAACCCAGAGGATCAGACTCCCACCTTTCCTCTCCGAACTCACAGAGATCAACTGCGGAGTACCCCAAGGATCCTCGCTCAGCCCCACGCTCTTCAACATCGACATGGCCCCCCTCGCCGCCATCGTCAGACAGCACGGGCTCAGCATAGTATCATACGCCGATGACACCCAGCTCGTTCTCTCCCTCACGAAGAACCCCGAAGACACCAGACTCTGCTTCCAGGAAGGAATGAAGGACGTCGCAGCCTGAATGAACAACAGCTGCCTGAAGCTCAACTCGGAGATGACAGAGTTCCTCGTCCTCGGACCCTCCACCACCACTTGGGACAACACCTGGTGGCCCTCCGCCCTCGGGAGCACACCCACCCCATCAGACCACGCACAGAACCTCGGCATCATCCTTGACTCCTCCCTCACCACGACCCGCCAGATCAACTCCGTCGCCTCCACCAGCTTCAACTGCCTCCGCATCCTCCGCAAGATCTTCAAATGGATCCCCCCCGCATGCAGAAAGACCGTCACCCACGCACTCATAACCAGCAAACTGGACTACGGCAATGCCCTCTACGCCGGAATCAACAGAACTCTCCTGCACAAGCTCCAAACCATCCAGAACACTGCAGCCAGACTCGTCCTCGGAACCCCACGGCACGAACACATGACCCAACACCTACGAGACCTCCATTGGCTCCCCGTCAAGAAGAGATTAACCTTCAAGCTACTCGCCCACGCCAACACATCCCTCCACAACATCGGACCCAAATACCTCAACGAGAGAGTCTCCTTCCACATACCCAAAAGGAACCTCCGCTCTGCTGACCTCGCCCTGGCAGAAACCCCACGCATCCGCAGAAACAGAGCAGGCAGAAGAGCCTTCTCCTACGATGCTCCCAAGGCCTGGAACGAGCTCCCAGTCAACATCAGATGCTCCCCTACCCTGCACACTTTCAGGAAGAACCTCAAGACCTGGCTCTTCGACTGAACCGGAGCGGCACCCCCTCCCCCCCAGCGCCTTGAGACCCTCACGGGTGAGTAGCGCGCTTTATAAAACCCTGATTTATTGATTGATTGATTTTAAATACTATTTTTATGGATTTTTAAATTCTTTGCGTACAACGCCTACAATACGTTAGAATTTTTAGTATGTCATTCAGTCGGATAAGGAGTGGGTGTTATGTTTCATATAGGTGCCCCAATATCGGCTCAAGTAGTCACCTAGCCTTTCACCTATAATCTCCCCTACCATTACACTATATAACGGTTCTTGGGACTGACATTTTACCTAGTTACAGTACTGCTTACACGACGTAGAGTTTTCCATGAAAACTAGCCTCATCCATTATGCATGAGGATTCTTGGAAACTCAGCAGGACTACCATCTCCTGCATAATAACTATGTATCAGGGTCATTCCTTCTGTCATCCTAAGTCCGACATGACACAGCAAGGTAGAACGCCTGAGGGTACCACTTTGGGTATGTAAACACCATCTCTTGCTGAGGTAGAAAGAGGAGAAAAAGGCCTTCCATGCTGACACACTGACGCGAGACGCTGAGGTTCCTGCACACAGACACTCCAGCTCGCAGTGGTTTGACATTCCTTGCGGGGTGTCCATCTCGAAACCAAGACGGGGTCCCACAGTATCTCACTTCAGGTAATGGGGTTGACCTTATCCTAGAGGGATTCTTGGCTCTACACCTATATACATGCAAAGTACACTTAGGTACATCTAGTTAGGGTTGCATCATAGGAGTACGCATTTATTACTGTCATGTATTTTATATACTTGCCTGTATTCATTATTTTAGCACAATGGTAGAACTTTACCATCCTTTTACTCTGTTGGTGATTATAATCATTTACATCTATTTTTGTCTAATGGTTGTTTCAGCACATCTATTTTACACTAGAATGACACTGGTACAATAGATGCTTAAAGAAAATGTCCCCACAGTTTTTATTCTGTTTATCTCTCTGAGACAAAGTGAGCACGAGTGACTGAGCGAAAAGTATCGCACTGTTTCCACGGTCCTGAGGGATCAGGGTTGTCATGTTCGATGTTGCCAAGAACTATTCTCTCCTTGGTAAGAGGAGTTTACAGTGGCACTGTGAGCTAGCAGGTATACAGGTGAACATACTCTGTAGGGGTGTCTGGAATCAGTCTGAACACCAATCCCACAGTCTATGTTGTCTAAACGTGCAGATCCTATATAGGTTTATAGGAACTGCACGGCAAAACATGGTTTCAAAAAATTATCCACAATTGGTATATTTAATGTATCTGTAAGTCCCTAGTAGAGTGCACTACCTGTGCCCAGGGCCTGTAAATTAAATGCTACCAGTGGGCCTACTGCACTGATTGTGCCACCCAAACATGTAGCCTTTTAAACAGGTCTCAGGTCTGCCACTGCAGAGCCTGTGTGTGCAGTTTACACTGCCATGTCAAGTTGGCATTTAAAACCCCTTGCCAAGCCTTAAACTCCCCTTTGATTACATATAAGTCACCACCAAGGTAGGGCCTAGGTAGCCCATAGGACAAGGTGCTGTGTAAGTAAAAGGTAGGGCATGCACTTTTAAGTTTTAAATGTCCTGGTAGTGAAAAACACCTAAATGTGTTTTTCACTACTGTGAGCCTGCCCCTCTCATAGGTTAACATTGGGAATTCCTTATTACACATTTAAGCTCTAATTCCTGATTGAGAAGGAGAAGCTCTGTCATGTTTATTTTCATTGGAATAGTATTGATAAACCCTCTTTGCTGGC
This sequence comes from Calotriton arnoldi, assembly GCA_963921515.1. NCBI lineage: Eukaryota > Metazoa > Chordata > Amphibia > Caudata > Salamandridae > Calotriton > Calotriton arnoldi. Next base: position 1,327,717 of record CAWUFW010004167.1, read on the forward strand.
AAAGCTGGATTTAACTTTACTATTATAGAAATGACACTTTTAGAAAGATGGCATTTCTCTGCTCTTAAAGCTCTGTGTGCCTGCAGCCTGTCTCTAATACACATCTGGGGTGGGTGGCGGTTGTACTTTGTGCATTCCTTCTAGATGGCCACACACAAAGGAAGGGTAGATGTGACATATCATTTGAGATATCATCAGTGATGTCACTGACCATATCATGAGTGATATAATATGTACGGTCATAAGCAGGTAACTATTACTGCTGAATTTCACTAGTTTTGTAAAAGTGGAATCTAAACCTAACTATAACGTCCCGTAGCCTTTGGTTTTTTCAGTGAATTTCTAAAAAAAAAATATTCTATTGCCTAACTATAATGACCCTGTAACCTTTGTTTTTTAAAATGAATTCTAAGGTTTTTCAAATTCTATTTCCAAACTATAAAATCTCTGCACCCTTTGGTTTTTAAAGTGAATTTCTATGGTTTTCTAACTAGTAGTCATATTTGTAGAGTGGTGGAGAAAGGGGGCGGGGCTCTCAGGAATTCTGCTGTGTCGGACCCCCAACCAGCAGTGCACCAGGAGGAGCATTTGCAGAGTGGTGGAGAAAGGGGGTATGGCCTCCAAAGACCTCGTAGCAATTTCGCTGTGTGGGACTTACTGGAGGTAACACAAAGGCTTGTTGGCCCCCAAGGACACACTAGAGCCAAGTGGACTTCATCCCCCAACCAACAGTAAGCCAGGAAGCATGTTTGTAGAGTGGTGGAGAAAGGGGGCATGGCCTCTAAAGTCCTTTCAGTAATCACACTCTGTGGGACTTACTGGAGGTAACAGGAGGATTGTTGGCACCCAAGGGCCACTCAGCATCCAAGGCGACTTCATCCCCCAGCCAGCAGTGTACCAAGAGGCACATTTGGAGAGTGGTGGAGAAAGGGGGCATGGCCTCGGAAGACCTCTCAGCTGGAGTTAACAGGAGGGCTTATTGGCCTCCAAGGACCCTCTGGAACCAAAGGAACTTCATTCCCCAACCAGCAGTGCACCAGGAAACGTGTTTGCAGAGTGCTCGGAAAATGGGGCATGGCCTCCGAAGTCCTCTCAGCAATCCCATCTATTGGGACTTACTGGAGGTAACAGAAGGGCTTATTAGCCCCCAAGGACCCTCTGCAGCCAAGGGAGCTTCATCCCCCAACCAGTTGTGTGTCAGGAGGTGTGTTTGCAGAGTGGTGGTGAAGGAGGGCGGGGCCTCCGGTGACTTACTGGTCATGATTTTTAAAATTATATTTTTATTTATTAGGGGAGGGGAGTTGTGTGGCCCCCTTTCCCTGGGCCAATTTTGAACCCGGGGACCCCCTTCCCCAGGGCCCAGCCTTTTTATTTGTTTTTTTAAACTTAAAGTGAGGGGGGCTTGGCAGTAGGGACCCCATGCCCTTGGGCCCAGCCTCTATAGTGGGTACCCTGGTCCTACCCATGGCACCCACTCACCACTAATAGGGACCACAGGGGAGCTTGAAGGCCCCCGCAGTCCTTGCTGGCTCCCTGCCTCCTCAGGGAGCCGGCATTACTTTTACAGAGAGGGAGCTGCTAACATGCAGCTCTCTCTCTGTAAAAGCGATTGTGCTTATAGCAAGCAAGAGCATTTTTTATGCCATGAGGCCCCCCTATTTATAAATGAAAAAGCCCTGGGGAGGTGGTGGTCCCCAGGACATAAAGAAGCCCCAGGAGGGGGGGCCCATGCGCCCCCTCCTTAATTAAAATGCACCCTGGATCAGGCGAACCCGGGGCCCGGGGGCCGATTAGTAACAAAGTGTGGGAGCTCACACTTAATTTTTTTTTTTTTTGGGCAGGACCCACGGATCCCACTGAAAATTTTAAAAAAGAAAATGCTTTTTTTGGCCCCGTGGGACCCCCTCAGAGGCATAGGGGGTCAGGGTATCTCCATCCTGCCCCTTTTATTTTTTGTTTACGTGTTTTCTGTGTTTCGGTTCAAGCTGAGTCACAAGATGGCTGCCACTTCCTGGTTTGAAGTGCTGGCAGCCAATCAGATCTTAGCACGAGATCAGGAGGGGTCGCAGATTCTTTGTGTCCCTAATATTTCAAGACCCACTGGACAGATTTACTCCAAATCATAAAAGGCACTTCCCTTGATCAACATCTACCTTCCTGCCAAATTTGGTGTAATTCCGTTCAGAAGTTAGGGCTGTAGCTTTGTCTATATTTCCTAACAAAATTAACATGGGGAAAACGCATTTTGGGACCCCCTTTTTTGGGTCCTACCTCTAACTAACTACTGGTGACCGCCAGTAGGTCATATATATATAAATATATATATATATATATATATATATCGAGAGTCCTCGTCTGCAACAGTCTCCTCCGTGGAGAAAAAAACTAGCGTAGACCCAACTTGCGTGCAATTATTTGATTTATTTTCTCACAACAAATCCACCATGACACGTTTCGGCCGAATGCCGGCCTTGATCACATATATATATATATATATATATATGTATAATAGATATATGTATATATAGATATAGATAGATAAATAGATAGATAGAAAGATAGATGCTTTTTATAATAGTAAAGTAGTACATTTAAAAAAATAACCCAAAAATTGTACTGTAATGTAAAATATATATTTTTAATAATAGTGTTACATTATATATATATGTGTATAATATATAAACATACACACATATATATTATATATATGTGTGGTGTTTATATAAGTATATATTTAAATATAGAATTAAATATTATTTACATTTATTTAATTTACATTATATTAATGCTATACATTAAAATATGTAAGATTTACTATTTTAAACTATATATATATATACATATCTATTATACATATATACAATATATACATATATATACATATATTGCAGAAAAGACTGAGGCGCAGAAGCCCAAATGCTGGTAATTCCAACCGCTTTATTCCATGATAAAAGAGGCAGCATGCTCCTTTTCTGACGCGTTTCGGCATACAAGCCTTGATCACAGGTGAGCTATTTTATAATGTCAATTTATCACATGTCTTGCAGTCCGGGCTGCCTTCATTTACCAGAATGCACTTTGACTGTAAATACTTGTCTCGGCTGCAGTGAAATGTTATAATCTTGCATGAATGCGTTTTTCTTATCCCTTGCAATACATACAGAGTATGGAAAACAAAAGAGGGACAACGAAATGCATGAACCACTTACACCTCAGTGGCGTCCATTTTGTAACGTGCAGTCTTGGGTTAAAACAGTATTGTTACATCATACAATTGCACCCCAAGTCGACCTTTCAGGATATCCAATAGAGCAAATCATCATGTACAAATAAAATAATATATCAGTTTGTACTACGTGCTCTAAAAAGTTACCAACCAGCAGCGTTGTAAGTACGCTTAAACGATAATGATGCTGTGGGTCTGTAACACATTACCACTATGAGTGGCATAATCGTGGATTCTATGGAGGTACTGGCTTAGTGCCCATAACCACACCTCTGTATAGTACACCCTGAAAAGATACTGCACGAACCACTTACACCACTTAAATTACAGTGGCTTCCATTGTGTAACGTGTGGTTTAGGGTAAATCCGTATTGTAGCATCATACAAGTCTCCCCTAATTTCCCTATCCGAGTATCCGATGGAGCACAACATCAGAGATAATCATAATCTAGTATGCCTGTATATAGTACGTGCTGTTAATCAGTTGCTAACCAGTAGCATTGTGAGAACTAGCAGAAATTGAGGCTTCAATTCTGCTTATGTACTCTCCCTAGGAGTTGTGGCGGAGAATTGTGTGTAGTTACCGGCAAGTGCCCATAAGCATACTTCTGTATGTTCCACCTCAAAGGCGGTAATCCTCTGAGCCAGAGTACTGGCAGGAATACTGACTTAGTGTCAATATAGAACCTCTGCATTGTAAATGTTATTCATAGTGCTGGGAGGGGGGACGCTTAAAAGGCAACTGGTTGCTACGTGTGGCACATCATAGTGCCCGTAGGTAATACCTGATCATGGCATAGTGCCTAGAAATAAGAAAAGGTAAGAATACAGTCATCCTACTCTGTATTATTCAAAACCCATACCATAAAGCCGGTAGTCCACAAAAGGAAACTAAATAAACAATGAAAAAAGTGAGGTGATCTACACTCTAGTTCTGAACCCAAGATCTATAGAGATAAAGTTAAAACAATGGAAACAATCTCTTATCTGGAGGGTGTTGCCCTCCACCGTGATGATTGAAGAAAAGGTTAGGGGGGTACGCTGGAGCAGATCCTCTAAGTCGGCCCCTTCCTTTTCTCCTGTGATAAAAGAAAATAAAACCATGAGTTACTCTCACAGTGTGGGTTAAGATCTTTATAAAATTTGCACAGAAATTACTGCAGTTTTAAGCTTACAAGTATTTCAAACCGGTCTATACATCATAGAAATAAAAGCAAAGAAGAGAACTGACATTGGTAAACCCTATTCGTGTAAGTGGATGCTCATTTCCTCGTCCTGGTTAAGCCCGTCTGGGCTTTTGGTTTGTAAGTTAATTATATGCCAAGACTCCTTCTTACGTAACTGTAATACTCTATTACCTCCCCTGTGGTTCTGCTCAATCTGTTCTATAGCAAAGAAGGTGAGGAGGGAGTTATTAGAGAGGTGGGAATCTGCAAAATGCCTAGCTACCGGATAATGGGGGTCTTTATTGCTGATGGCTCTCATGTGTTCCAAGGCTCTTTTCTTGGTGGCTAATCTGGTGCTGCCTATGTATCTCTTCTTGCACGGACACTCAAGAATGTAGATGGTGAATATGGTTACACATGTCAGGAATTGTTTGATGGTTCTCTCCCCTGTCAGGGTGTGATATGTTTTCCTCATGGTGCTATTCTTGCAAGCTTTGCAGTGGACGCAGGGAAAGAATCCCTGGAGACCAAACTGTGTGCTTAGGTGTGTGTTAGTGATGTCTCCCTTTACCAGAAAGTCTCTAAGATTTCTTCCTTTCCTGAATGTGATACGGGGTCGGTCCAGTAGTGTATGGCCTATGGTAGAGTCACTGGAAAGGATATTCCAGTTTTGATTAAGGATTTTTTATATCTTTTTGGATTCTCTATTATAGGTGAGAATCACTCTGGTGGTGGTATCTTCCTCAAGGATAGGTTTGTCTTCCAATGTTTCTTCTCTCTTGATTTTGCTAACCTTCTCCTTAGCCTTTGCCAATACCCATCTAGGGTAGCCTCTTTCTCTGAATCTCGTAATCATGTTCTCTTGTTCTACTAGGAGATTTTCCTGTGTGCTACAGTTTCTCCTTGCTCTCAGCAGCTCTCCAAATGGGATACTCCATTTGAGAGTTTCAGGGTGGCTGCTGAAAGCATGGAGAAGACTCTTCCCTGCTGTAGTTTTTCTGTGTAGTTTGGTGCTCATTTGATTGTTCTTAATTTCTACTACTACATCAAGAAATTCAATCTGTTTTCTGCTCATGGTGTATGTAAGGTTAAGGTTAAAGGTATTGTCGTTAAGTTGGGCGATGACATTTTCTGCACTTTCCTCACTCCCTTTCCATACTATAAACAAATCCTCTATGTATCTGTACCATCTGAACACCCTGTTCTCACTGGGTTCAGTGTTGACTTTTTTAAGGACCTCCTCTTCCCACACGCCCAGGAACAGATTGGCAAAGCTCGGGGCAAAACAAGTACCCATGGCAGTGCCGAGGACTTGCTTGTACATGGTGCCATTGAACACAAACATATTATTCAGGAGACAGAATGTCATCAGTTTCAACAGCATTTCAGTGTGTTCAAGGTAGCAGATTCTGCAGTTGCTCAGAAAGTGCTGGCAACATTGTACACCAAGTGAGTGATTGATGATAGAGTAGAGTGAGTTTACATCCATTGTTATCATGAGATAGTCCTCTTCCCAGGTGATGTTACTGATTTTTCCCAGGAAGTCTTTAGTGTCTCTTATGTACGAGGGTAACATCTCCACATAGTCACGCAGAAAATGGTCTATCTATTTGGAAATGTGTTCAGAGACACATCCTATTGAGGAGACAATAGGTCTTCCAGGTGGTGTGTTGGGGTTTTTTGTGGACCTTCGGTAAAAGGTAGAAGATCGGTGTTCTGGGGTAATCACATTTTAAATAACAGTACTCTTCCCATTGGAGGACACCCTTGTCTCGCCATTCTGTAAGCATTCTCCATATTTCTACGATACTGGCATTGTACTCCTGTATATTAGTTTTGACATAGAACTTGGTGTCTTCTATTTGTCTTTGTGCTTCAGCTATGTTAGCAGATCTATCCCATAGCACAATGTTTCCCCCTTTATCTGCTAGGCCGATGACAATGTTTTCATCATCAGACAAGGATTTGATTATTTGCCATTGTTCTTTGGTAAAGTTAGTAGAAGTATTGTTTTTGTGTCGTTTTTGTTTCCGAAACTTTATCAGATCTTTCGTGACTGTCTCGGAAATGCATCGATGTTGTCATGTGGCATAACTGGAAGAAAAGTAGATTTGGGTCTAAAGTTAGTGTTAACCGGTTGGTCGGTCCTGGGTGTAGTGTATTCTTCAATGGGATCTAAGCCTGTCTCAAGGTATAGGTCCTGCATGGCCAGTAATGCATCCCTGTCTCTTATGCTCAGATCTGTATTCTGTTCAATTGTGTTAGTTTCATCGGTAGGAGTGCTCATGGTCTCTTTGGTTTGCTCTAGGCCCCCTTTAATAATGTGCCATTTTTTCAATTTCACTTTTCTTACAAATTTAAAAATGTCAATTCTAGTCTCTGGGTAGTTGAAGGAGTTGGTAGGGCAGAAGAAAAGACCTAAGCACAGGGTGCGTTTTTCAGTCGGGGATAGTGGTCTGTATGATAAGTTAATGATTGTTTTGTTTACCATATTATCATCCATTAGTTCTGTTTCTTCAGGCCCACTTGTTTGGTTCCCATAAGCCTCTTTCCTGATCCCCTGTCTCTTTTACTTCCTCTGTCGCTGTCGCTTTCTTCTTCTCCAGTTTCTTCCTGGCTTCTTCCTCTTCCCCGACGCCGTTGTCCTCACCCTCTTCCTGGAGTTTTTGCTGGTTGTACAATCCGTGGTGTCTGCCTCCCTGTACGTAGGAGGCGGTATTCGTCTAAAAAAGTCTGCTGTATTTTGGCACCTAGTTCTTTTTCGGAGGTTCTTTGTTGTATCAGAGGCTGTTCTCCTTCTGTGTCACTGCTAGTTATTGAGTCTGTGCCACTTGCATTTGCAGTTGTAATTTCTATAGGTTCTCCTAGAGACAGTTTTTCGTACAGATGGTCGTATTTATGACTATACGTCAATATTCTGCCGCTCTCGTAGTCTAAGCAGTCACGATGTAATTTGCATTGCTTACGAGCCTTTATGTCTTCTTCATAGGTCTTTAGTCTCGTTTTCAGATCATCAACATATTTTTTGATTATGTCTTGCTCTTTATGGCTTCTAAGTTCCTCTTCCAGTGATCTTAGTTCCTGTAATAGTGACTCTCTATCTTCCCATGCGTATTTCACCAGGATGGTGAGCATTTGTTTCGAACTTTTTGCTGAATTCTCCGCCCATTCCGCCAACATCTTGGGGTTGGGCGACTCATATGAAGGGGTAGTATAAATACGCAAACCTCTGGGCACCATGTCCTTGTCAATGTAGTCCTGTAAAGAAATGGCTTCCCACCATTTTGATGTTTCTGATTTCTTTATTTTCTCTAGTCTCCTCAGTTTGTCTTGTAAGGTCATGTCTTTTGCTTTTGTTTCTATTTTCTGCTGACCTTTATTGGGTGCCCTGGCAAAGAGGCTTAGGGCAGCCGCCCTTCTTTCAGATTCTTCATCCATGAGCTTGGTTTAGGGCTATAGATCAGTATGCTTATAAAACTAAAATAAATCAAAAATTGTGGACTTCGTATATTCACTGAATAGTGTCTGGTAGTGGCACCTCCCCTCCTTCAGTGTGGAGGTTCCTGCTGCAGTTGTGTCTTGATTGTTTTTGCGTGCTAAAGTCAGCAGCACGTTCTCGTTCTTACATAACATGTGTTATTATATGGGGTCTTAGGTGTATTGATAAATAGGACACTTGCATCGGTAATATGAATGTTCTATTATGTAAATCAAAATCTCAGAAAGAGTGTCCTGTAAGAGAGCCTTGCTTGATGTAGCGAGTTGTTCTTATTAGTGAATATGGGGGAGAGAGACGAGGAAGCGTGAATATCTGCTGGATTTTGGGTTCTGATAGTAGACTTAGTGCAGGGTTCACGAGTTCATCAATATCAATAACACCAACCAGATTGCACTTGGGAGTCAAGAAATAAATATAGTTTGGTGCAGTTACACGAAAGGTCCAGGACAATTGTTGTGCGAATTCATCAATATCAATATCACCAGCCAAATTGCATTCGGGAGTCAAGAAATAAATATAGTTCGATGCAGTTACACGAGAGATCCCGGTAACTGTTGTGCCCACACAGTCTCCCGCCCGCCGTACCCGTTTGTGGCCTCCTTTCCGATACCGCGAACAGGCAGAAAGGCGAGAAGGACACGTGTCCTTCGACCCTCTCCCTCCCCCTCCCAGTACACCTGTGCAGCCTTAACAGGAGTGCCTACCTTTGGGTCGAGCGTTTCGTGTCTTTTCCTTCGTCTCTTGAATTTCCTTCCTTGGGCTGGACGTGCGTGGGTGATTCCAAAGCCGCTCAGAGCCACTCAGTTATTCCTCCACAGCGGGACAGTAAATCCGACGATCTAATACACGTTCACTGTTCCGGACGTGCATTGGTTTTAATCTCTTGACTCCTTCAAAAGGTACACTCCTCCAATTGCCTCCCCTAAAGGAAAGACTCCGTATTACCATAGACAGTTACTGCCGGGCCCCGGGAGACTCAATCATGAATTCCTCAACTGTTGCTCCTTTCGTCTCCCCTTGCCCTGTGCAGAGGATCGCTCAGAGCCGGCGGAGCGCGCCGGGGCATAATTTCCCAAAATATAACTCCAATAAAGCGATCACTCAGAGTATTTGCTTTTCACCAGATGATGGTTTTTAATCCAGTAACGCATTTCGCTTGCACAGCACGCTTGATCACACACTGTATTGTGGGTAATGACTTGCAATACATACAGAGTATGGAAAACAAGAGAGGGACAACGAAATGCATGAACCACTTACACCTCAGTGGCGTCCATTTTGTCACGTGCAGTCTTGGGTTAAAACAGTATTGTTACATCATACAATTGCACCCCAAGTCGACCTTTCAGGATATCCAATAGAGCAAATCATCATGTACAAATAAAATAATATATCAGTGTGTACTACGTGCTCTAAAATGTTACCAACCAGCAGCGTCGTAAGTACGCTTAAACAATAATGATGCTGTGGGTCTGTAACACATTACCACTATGAGTGGCATAATCATGGATTCTATGGAGGTACTGGCTTAGTGCCCAAAAAAACACCTCTGTATAGTTCACCCTGAAAAGATACTGCACGAACCACTTACACCACTTAAATTACAGTGGCTTCCATTTTGTAACGTATGGTTTAGGGTAAATCCGTATTGTAGCATCATACAAGTCTCCCCTGATTTCCCTATCCGAGTATCCGATGGAGCACAACATCAGAGATAATCATAATCTAGTATGCCTGTGTATAGTACGTGCTCTTAATCAGTTGCTAACCAGTAGCATTGTGAGAACTAGCAGAAATTGAGGCTTCAATTCTGCTTATGTACTCTCCCTAGGAGTTGTGGCAGAGAATTGTGTGTAGTTACCGGCAAGTGCCCATAAGCATACTTGTGTATGTTCCACCTCAAAGGCGGTAATCCTCTGAGCCAGAGTACTGGCAGGAATACTGACTTAGGGGTCGATTCCGATCTCGGTCGGTAGGGCTCCGAATCGGATTCGGCTTTACCGGATCCGAGTCGGAGGCTTTGTTTCCGACCGAGTCGTACTGAGGTCCGGACGCCCAAGTACGATGCGATTGAACGCAAAATCGCTGACCGACTCGTTTCCGGGTCCGAACCGCTCCGTCCGACTCGTTCGCACTCGATTCGTACTGCGCAATGGAGACGTTTTATGACCGAGCCAGTACGATGCACGATCCAGACAGCCGGATCGAGTCGGAGCCTCCGACACGAAAAAGCTCTCGGAGGTGGACTTCAGGGGTCCGTGCCGGACCCCCCTTCACCCGTAGCCGTACGAGTCGGACACAGGGGGGACCCATGGGTCCCCCCTATACATGCGTGTACGGTGCAGATGGCACCAACGCGTACCCACTACAGGGGGCCCCCTTGTGCGCAACGTACCCATTGAGTCAATGGGAGCCCATGTACGCGTCGTACGACCGGCTCCCATTGACTTCAATGGGAGTCCGACCGAACCGAGTCCGGCAGCATAAGGCTGTATCGTACTCGCTCGGTCGGACTGCAGGGGTCCGGCTCGGTAGGAAAACAATCCGGATCCGGATCGGTCGGAGAGCTTTCCGACCCAGATCGGAATCGGCCCCTTAGTGTCAATATATAACCTCTGCACTGTAAATGTTATTCATAGTGCTGGGAGGGGGGACGCTTAAAAGGCAACTGGTTCCTACGTGTGGCACATCATAGTGCCCGTAGGTAATACCTGATCTCGGCATAGTGCCTAGAAATAAGAAAAGGTAAGAATACAGCCATCCTACCCTGCATTATTCAAAACCCATACAATAAAGCCAGTAGTCCACAAAAGGAAACTAAATAAACAATGAAAAAAGTGAGGTGATCTACACTCTAGTTCTGAACTCAAGATCTATATAGATAAAGTTAAAACAATGGAAACAATCTCTTATCTGTAGGGTGTTGCCCTCCACTGTGATGATTGAAGAAAAGGTTAGGGGGGTTCGCTGAGAGGTTAGATGTAACCAAATATCTTTCTGCGGCTTGTAACATAAAATACGTAATAACAATACACTGTTAAAGGCCAATTAGCTTTACCATATGCTTTTCAGAGTAAATAAGCCAGGTCTACTCTATTTGTAATAACTTTTCATAGTAAAGAGGCCAGAATTATAACATAGGGCATAGTATTTCCCTGCAATCCAATCAAGCTTAAAGCTGTTATATTTGGCTTGTCACCATAACCAGTTCAGGGTATTCAGTAAAAATATTGAGTTGGATATGTTGAATTACACTAGTATTGAGTTTTAAATATCGTGACACAGAAATATCAACAGCAAGAGTATTGTGGTCAAGAATATCGACTTTAAGGTAAGAAATATGGATTTAAAAATATAGAAGCCATTAATATTGTTTGCAAAAAATATATTTGTTTAAAATATCGATTTTTTAATTAGTGTTATGTATTTTAGTATATATTTTAAATGTATGTGATGTATTTTTTGCACAAGTATTGTTTATGTTTTTTAATATATGTGTTAAAATTTTAGTGGTTATTAATTTGTTTTTAATTAAATTTCGCGTTTTTTAGTTCCGTAGCGGGTTATGGGTTTATAGGGGAATAGGGTGGGAAGTAATTTAATTATAATAAATTAATGAATATTTTTTATTTATTAATATTTATTTAATTGAGATTTTATAATGTTAATTGTGTTTTTTGGGTACATTATAGGTGCAGGTTGTGAGGTTTATAGGGGTAAAGGGTGGGAAGTAACTAATTAATAATAAGTTGTTATTTAATATAAAATTAATTGACAATTAATCATGGACATTTTGTAATTATTTTAGGTGTGGGTTGTGGGGTTTATAGTGGTAAAGGGTGGAAAGTAATTTATTTTAATTAATTAATAATTTGTTGTTAATTAATATTAATTAATTAATTGACAATTAAATATGGAAATTGTGTAATTAATTTTAGTTGTGGGTTGTGGGGGTTTTAGGGGTACAGGGTGGGAAGTACTATTCTTAATTGATTAATAACTAGTTGATAATAAATTAATTGATCATTAATTAGGGTAATTGCTTAATAATTTTTTTTGTGTTTGTGTTTTGGGTTTATAGGGGTGGAGAGGAAATGAATTTTACTTACCAAGGGGCCGATTCCGATTCGGGCCGGAAATCTCTCCGACCGAGCCGGACCCGGAGAGATTTCCGACCGAATCGGACTCTAGCAGTCCGACCGAACGAGTACGATGCGCACGTATGCTATCGGACTCGATTCGGTCGGACTCCCATTGAAGTCAATGGGAGCCAGTCGTACGACGCGTACACGGGCTCCCATTGACTCAATGGGAACGACGCGAACAAGGGCGCCCCCTACAGCATGTTCGTGTCGATGCGGGTCGCGCCGTACATGCACGTGTAGGGGGGACCCATGGGTCCCCCGTGTGTGCGACTCGCGTGCCTACGCTTCCAGGGGGGTCCGACACGGACCCCCAAAGTGCGGCTCCGACAGCTCCTTGGAGCCGGACTGCGCGAATCGGTCGGAGCGGTCGCGATGCGCATCGTACTTACCCGGCCGGAGAACGTCTCCATAGCGCGGTTCGAGTCGTCCCCGTGCGAGTTGGTCGGAGCGGTCGGGTCCTGCGAACGAGTCGGTCGGAGATTTCGCGAGCGCACGCATCGTACTCGCTCGCCCGGACGCACGTACGATTCGGTCGGGAAATAGGGCTCCGAATCGGATCCGGTAAAGCCGAATCCGATTCGGAGCCCTACCGGCCGAGATCGGAATTGGCCCCTTAATAATTATTTGTTAAATACTAATAGTTATTTAATTGAATTGAATTTTTAATTGTGTAATTTTTTTTTACAGTTTAATTTTAGGTGTGGGTTGTGGGGATTATAGGTGTAAAGAGTGGGGAGTCAATTAAATTGTATATGTTTTAATTAGTTTTTTAAATAATAATATTTGTTTAATTGATCATTAATTATGTTAATTATGCAAATACATTTTTTTCATTGTGAGTTGTGTGGTGTTATAGCCTCGGAAGTAAATAGACTAAATTTATGTAATAAATGTTTTTGTTAGTAAATAAATTCTAAATAAAAATATTTATTTGTTTCAAAATTATTTTTTTCTTTTATTTCATATAATATTTATAGGTATTTGTGATATGTATTTAACATTATACTATGTGTGTGTTTTTTTAATTTTTTATATTAAATATATTTTTATTTTATTTTAATGTTTAACATGTTTATATTTTTTTTACTTAGGGGTCTATTACGATGGCGGTCGGATGTTCACCGCCAGGCCGGTGGTGGCGCCCGCCGGACCGGCGGTGGCAATACGCCCGCGAATGCAACCAAGAAAACCGCCGGTCAAATTAGGATGGCGGTGGTGACCGCGGCGGTGGGAAATTCCAACCGCCGCTTTTCCGCCGGTTGCCATCCGCACTCCTGCCTGGCGGGCGGAGTAGGACCAGGATAATGGTGGCGGTGCAGAGCAGGCTCCGCCTTCACGATTATGATGCCGGCGGTAGCCAGCCTTTCCTCAGCGGTCAAACCGCCATAAAAAGACATGCGGAGATTGTCTTCCGGGGGCCCGTTGTGGGCCCCCAATGTTTTGGGGGGGTGTGGGTGCACTGGGGGGGTACCCATGGTCCCCCCTACATTTCCCTGTACCAGGTGGCAGGCACTGTGCAGTGCCTGCCACGCAGTGCAGGGAAATGCAGGACATGCTCCTTTGGACATCGCGGTGGTGCTGCGGGCAGCAGCAACCGCCGCAATGTTAAGGCCCGCGATCCGACCGCCGCGGTCGGATTTCGAGAGCGGGTCATCGTAATTCAACCGGCGGTGATGTCGCGGTCCATGCGGGCGGTCTTTTCCCGCTACCATGGCGGTCGGGGAGGTTTTCCGACAGCCATCGTAATAGGCCCCTTAGTTTTAAAAAAAATAATTTTATTCTGTTGATGATATTTTGTTTGTTTTTAATTTTGAACTGACTGGAGTGAGAATAGTAATTTTTCCCCACTCCGCTATCCAACACTTTTCCTATTGATGCACTGACTGGAGTGGGAATAGTAAATGTTATCCCTCCGCTATCCAACACTTTCCCTACTGTTGCACTCACTGGAGTGGGAATAGTGAATTTTATCCCTCCGCTATCCAACACTTTCCCTACAGTTGCACTCACTGGAGTGGAAATAGAAATTTTTACCCCTCTTCTATCCAACACTTTCCCTACTGTTGCACTCATTGGAGTGGGAATAATAATTTTTACCTCTCCGCTATCCAACACTTTCCCTACTGTTGCACTGATTGGAGTGGGAATAGTACTTTTTACCCCTCCGCTATCCAACACTTTCCCTACTGTTGCACTCACTGGAGTGGGAATAGTGAATTTTATCCCTCCGCTATCCAACACTTTCCCTACAGTTGCACTGACTGGAGTGGGAATAGTAAATTTTATCCTTCCGCTATCCAACACTTTCCCTATGTTGCACTCACTGCAATGTGAATAGTAATTTTTACCACTCCGCGATCCAACAATTTCCCTACTGTTGGACTGACTGGAGTAGGAAATTTAAGTTTCAAGATTTTTTAAATATTTTAATGTTTTCATTTATAATAGAATGTTTTTTTAAATAGATTTTATGTTATTGGTATATGTACATATATATATATATACTTGTAAAAAAATATATATAATTTTAATATTATAAAATATGTTTAAATTATTAGTTTAATAATTGTTTTAAAGTATATATATATATACATATATATATATATATATAAAATCATATATGTGTTTTTAACTTTTTTAAATTAAGTTTATTTGTAATATCTGTTAAAATGTATATTAAATATAATTTATATTTTAAAAATTATTTTATCCTTTAATATATTTAATATTGATGAATTTATTTTATATATTTATAAATAACAATATTTTGTACAACTATATTTATGATATGGATATTTGTTCGATATTTTTGTACTTACCAATATTGGATGTCGATATCGTTGACATCGATATTTTGGTCACAATATTTTTGTATGGGGATATTTTGAGTGTCAATATTTTGTCAGTGTTCCCCGGCTCAGGCCTGCTGAACTGAGGGTAAGCTTCCTCACAAGGCAGCCATCAGGCATACAGTCATAAAAGTGCACATGTATACAAAATGCTATCTCTCCAAACAGGTCTTAACAAGGATTCCCAAAGTGTAATTTTTCCTTACTTATGGTTTGTTAGAGAGAGTAAGCAGCATCGTTAAAAAAATGCCTCATTTTGTATGGTCACCCCATTTTGTTCTGGGCTAAGGCTCTACTCAGTAGGGTACTGCTAACCAGGCTCCAGCGCATGTACTCTGAACCCTAAAACATGTTGAAATTGGCAACACTCCTGATTGGCACATTTTCCTTACCTACAAGTCCTATATTGTGCACCATTAAAGTGACTACGCAAAGCAAGTCTTTTGGGCTCCCCTGCAGCCTGAGTAGGAATGCCAAATTTACCAACTTTTTGCATCATGGTTGCACCACTTTTGTGGCTCATCCATGACGCAACTGCTAGTAGATATTTACAAAGCCATGTAAGGGATGATTTGCGCTGCCTTGCATGGCTTTGTAAAACAATGAAACGCAATGCAGCAGCTTACCCTGCATTGCGTTACATTTCATTCTGGGAGGTGTTCCATGGTGGAACATGGGCGTTCCCATGCATCTCCCCATGGATTTTACGCAAACCATGATTTACAAAGATTTGTAAGCCTAGGGATTGTGTTAAATCACTACGCCTTCGAGAGAATGGCATAAAGTAAAAATAAAAAATTATTTTCATTATTTCTTCTTTCTATGTGTGCTGCAATCTGCAGCACACATAGGGGCCGATTCCGATTCGGGTCGGAAATCTCTCCGACCGAGCCGGACCCGGAGAGATTTCCGACCGAATCGGACCCTAGCAGCCCGACCGAACGAGTACGATGCGCACTTATGCCATCGGACTCGAGTCGGTCGGACTCCCATTGAAGTCAATGGGAGCCTGTCGTACAACGCGTACGCGGGCTCCCATTGACTCAATGGGTGCGAGGCGGACAAGGGCGCCCCCTACAGCGTGAACGCGGCGAAGCGACTCGCGCCATACACGCACAGGTAGGGGGGACCCATGGGTCCCCCTGTGTGCGACTCGCGCGGCTACGCGTATAGGGGGGTCCGACACGGACCCCCAAAGTACGGCTCCGACTGCTTCTTCGAGCCGGACGGCGCGAGTCGGTCGGACTGCTCGCGGCGCGCATCGTACTTGCCCGGCCGGGGAACGTCTCCATTGCGAGGTGCGCAGCGCATCCGTGCGAGTCGGTCGGTGCGGTTGGGACAGGCGTACGAGTCGGTCGGCGAATTTGCACACGCTCGTATCGTACTCGTTCGCCCGGACGCACGTATGATTCGGTCGGGAAAAAGGGCTCCGAATCGGATCTGGTTCAGCCGAATCCGATTCGGTGCCCTACCGGCCGAGATCGGAATCGGCCCCTGTGTAAGAAGAAAATGCATTGAGGGATTGTTTTTCTGCACAAAAACAATTCTCCTTGTACTGCAGGCACACTTGCACCGTCGTGCAAGTGTGCCTGCATTGGCGCTAGGCTGCCTGTAGTGTGCCAGCGCTATGAGAGATCAGACATGCGCAGTATCTTAGTAGTTATGGCGCATTTCTGCTCTCTCCCTTTCAAGCAACGCAGAGCAGCAAGTTGCCTTGCTACACTGCGTTGCATGAAAGGTTAGTAAATCTGGCCCGCAGTTTAGAAAATGCCAATTCAAATTGACAAAATAAAACTTTTGCCAGAACTAAACTTTCCTTTTTAAGGCTTAGAATTCACCCCTGAAGTAGGCCCTACATGCCCATAGGACAGGGTGCATGGTATTTAAAAAGTAGGGAATGTGTACGTATGTTTTACATGTCCTGGCAGTGTGGTAAGGCTGGCTCTCCCATAGGAAAACATTGGGTTACATTACAACAACTTATAATGCTAAAGTTAACTTTGAGAATAGATGGAAAAATTAAACAAGGACTTATTTTAATGGAAATTTGAAATCAAACTTAATGATTTTAGATTACTATTTTGTAAATGGCACTTTTAGAAAGGCATTATCCTGCCTGAGCCAAATATGCCTTTCGGCCAGTGTTCTGTGTCATGCTTCCCTGTGGTGAAATGTGTATTTCTCCTAGACAGTGAACAACGGGCTTGGGTGTGGAGAGATGTTTTTCTCCCTGACAGGATGGCCATCTGGGCTGTGCCCAGGAACTTAGGGGCTCATTACGATGGCGGGCGGACAGCAGTCCACCCGCCATCATTGCGGTTCTGGGACAACCCGTCGGTAAGGCGGCAGTCCCGCTGGGTGAATTAGGATGTGCCCGCCACTATGGCGGGCACATCCTGGGCCTTTATCATTGGGGGCGGTGCAGCTGGCTGCAGCACCGTCCGCAATGATAAAGGTGCATGCACTGCATTTGCCTGCACCACTTGGCAGGCACCATGCGGTACCTGCCACTTGGTGCATGGAACTGCAGGGGGGGTACCATGGGTACCCCACAGTGCACCCCCCCACACACAGAGGGGGCCCACAACGGGCCCCCAAAGCAAGTCTCCGCCTGTCTTTTTGCAGCGGGATATCCGCCGCAAAAAGACAGGCGGAAAGGGATACAGTAATCCCTACGGCGGTGCCTGCACAGCACCGCCGCAATGTTGCCCTGGTTCCGGGTTCCGCAAGGGGGCCGGAAGAGGACCGCCTTGCGGAACCATGGTGGACGGACTTTCCGTCCACCGCGGAACCATTGTGATTCCCACCGCCATCCTAATTTGGCGGTGGGAATTTTCCTCATGATGGCGGAAGGACAGCCACCGCCGGCCCGGCGGTGGCGGTCCTTCCGCCATCGTAATGAGCCCCTAAATTAGCTTCAAAAGGTGCCTACCCTACCACAGAAAGACACAGCTTACACCTGCACCTGCTTCCTTACTTGTCCTGGTAGACAGCCAGGCACCAATCCCAGTGCGAGAGTAGCTGCCCCCAGTACTCATTTTGAGTGACCACAAGAAAGGGCTGGCTCATTATCATAGCCACACCTCTGGGTGGGCACTGGGAAGAAAGTTTCTGTCATGTTTGTTTTAAGTAGAGAAAGGCACTGTGGGATAACATACAGTAAAACACACAGGACGAGATGCAAAAGTGGGTATGGTCACCCCTGGTAACTGTACGTTTTTTAATTAGGGAGTGATGAGAAGTTTCCCCCACCCACAGGCTGGCACTAGCCCAGAGGTCTTCAAGCTTTTTTGCTCAGAGCCCCCCTAAGCAAAATTTTTTAGGTCGGGCCCCCCTCCAAAATTTATGGCTAGCTTTGGGGGAGCAGGAGGGACATGGCTGCGTGCATGGGGCTGGGCTTATGAGATGATTTCAGGAGTACTTTTTCTATAGCTTATAAACTGCACTAACTATGAGATTTATAAAACAGCAAATGCATCAAACAAAACATGTATTATCCCAAACACACTTATCCCCATAATTGGGGTGTTATAAGCCCATCACACTCTTGGACCCCAATGCAACTACACCTGCTGCACTAATCATAACTGCAGTCCTGAGTAGCAGGCAATCTGCTCTGCATCTTCTACCTCTTCCCCACCATGACGGACCATCCCCTCGGTCCTAATGCTAGATAGGAAAATAAGCTGCCATGCCCTTTTTTTAAAGGTACACAGTCATAATTGTGATGTAATGGGCCCCTGAATCCCCTGGGCCCCAGTCCTGCTTCATCTGCCTCCTTAATGATAACCAGTAGTGGCCACTTACACACCTGGCAGCAGTTCCAGGTTCACTAATGAATGGCCCTTTTAAAAAAAAAAAAAAAAAGAGAGACCACATATTGTTCCCTTCTTTTGAGAATCTCTCTGAAGAAGCTGTCTCAGGCAATTTGTAAACATAAAAACGAGTCCCCGTACAGTGCTCCCTATTCTGGGCCTTCTCTTTGACAATATCTATGATTCTCAATCCTTTCCTCTGTCTCCTAGACCATTAGTGTGAGGCCCCAGGGGTCGAGAGGATTAGGGCTCTGCATCTTTTTGCAATCCTGCTGGCCTTCTACCTGCCACCCCATGGACTCAGCTTTCACACAAAAACTGCCCCTGAATGGTTAATGCTGACTTTGAGGAGCCTCTGCCTGAAAGTGAAAGGTGTTGTGGTAGTGCAGAAAGTTAAAGAAGAAGCTAGCCTTCGTACCAGCTGTTTATTAAGTCCCTTAAAGTCAGGGCCACTGGAATTATGGGTTTCTGCAGCAGCAGCGTTTTCCAAATAATTATGAGTTTGCTACATAATCCATAATCTGCAGATTCCAACAAAAAAACTTGATTCTAGCTCAAACAGAACAAAAGTTACTTAAAAAGTGGCAAAGTGTTCCAGAGCAGTGGAAGTCCCATTGCAAAGATTGACTGGCAATCTTGTAGTTGCTTACTGCTATATTTGGGTGTTAAACTGGTACTGATGAGGTGAAATATTTCCCCTGACAGCGTTACCATGAGTTAAAATGACAAAATAATGAAGTAATGCTAACCACAAAATGTGCCACATTGTGCCATATAATTTACCTGTTCTTGCTGCACAATTTAGTCAAACCTGCGGCATAATGTGGTCCTCTCCTTCTGAATTATTCCAGCGGCTCTGCTTAAAAGTTCATGGTGGCAAAGATTTATTCTTTTTGAGATGTAATGTAGGGGTGTTATCAGCTGAGATCTGGAATAGTTGAGACACTTACAAAAATATCTGCATTAGATAGAGTTTGATTAATTATTACTAAAAAGTATATTTTGTAAGAACTTGTTTTATCTCAATCACTGCATCATTTTGCAGCAGCAGCCTAGCTTAGACTTTGTAAATACTATTTTAAAATAATGACTTACATATTCACAATGCTTTCTGCCACAGGTTGGGACCTCATAGCACTATAAACAGGGCCACTGGAATTATGTGGCAGGAGAAGGCCAAATTATGCAGCAGGGTTGACTAAATTATGCATCAAGCAAAGGTGAATTATGCTGCATAATGCTGCATTTTTTGTGATAGCATACTACATTATTTTGCCATCTTTACACTTGCTAACTCTGTCCTGGCATATATTTCCCCTCATAAGTACCACTTTAACACCCACATATAGCAATAAGCAACAGAAAGGTGACCAGTCAAACTTTAGAAAGGGCCTTCTGCTGCAAGGTAACGTGTTGCTGCATTTTTTGTAACTTTTGAACCGTTTTAGCTAGAAACAATTGTTTTTGTTAAAATCTGCAAATTATGCAGCAGATGATGGATTATGTGACAAATGCGGCAAATCCACAACTATGAGCAAAATGCCAAAACCGCACAATTGCATAATTCCAGTGACCCTGACTATAGATACAAAGGTCACTATTCCTCTGCGTCAACTAGGGTTAATTATGTGTCTCTCAGCTTTAACACTTACACACACATCTGCAGTGATGGTAGTTGTTAACCGAGGTTTCATAACCTAAAAGAGTGCATTTATCACCAGTTAATTTAACTTGCATTTATTTTTCAACTAAGCTGATGTGACATTATTTTATACTCACTTAAATGACTGTGAAAACACTTTGTAATGTATTGTAATTGCATTTATATAGCGCTTGCTACCTCTGATTGGGTACTGAAGTGCTTTTTCGGCGAGTAGCATGCTACGCTGGAACCCATACAGTGTTAGTGGTGAATTAGTATAGTGAAATATGAAAGTAATTTGAGTGGTGGATATGTTAGTCAGTGATTTGGATTGAGAAGGATAGCAAAGGTGTAGAAGAGGTAAAAAGGTTTGCATTTATATGGTGCTTGCTACCCCTCATGAGGTGTTGTAGTGCTTTTTCGGCAGTAGCACGCTACTCTGGAACCCATAAAGGATTAGTGGTGAATTAGTATAGTGAAATATGAAATTCATTTGAGTGGTGGACATGTTAGTCTGTTATTTGGATTGAAAAGGATAGTGGAGGGATAGAAGAGGGAAGGATTTAGATTTTATTTTATTTTATTTTGTTTGTTTTGGAGCTCATGGCAGTAGGAGGAGGCTTGGGATGAGTAAAAGGGGGATGAGGGCAAACACATGCCCCCACAGAGAATGCATTAGTCCACCAGGCCACCAGACCCAGCATTGCTTTCAGGAGGGAGTGATTTGCATTTCACACAATTCTAAACCCACCCATTCTCTCCCCCCCTCCCTTGCTACCTTACTCGCAGCAGGAAACAAGCAGAAGTTACCCTGGTGTGCACCCAATGTGCGCCAACTCTGCCAGTTCCAATGAAATACACTGGCGAGTGTGGTAAAACCAAGGAAAATTCACACTTGCTTAGTTTGCATTCAGATGTGGAGCACTGTGAAAGGCCTAGTGTTATTGACAGTTGTAGAAGAGCACCTAGAAAAGGCGGTATTTAATTTTACAGAACATTGAATATAATATTGCTCTGTTTAGGTCATAAACATAAAAAAAGAAAGAAAAGATTTGACATGGTACAGACACTGGTGATACAAGCAGCAAGAAGATGGAAGCTTTGACGTTTGAAGAAAGAAGAAAGCCGGTAAATATGCGATATTAGTTTTCTACCAGCAAATTGCTTTGGTGGATGCAGCTCAATTTACTCAAGTCAGTCATTTTCCAAGTTAGTTCAATCACACTCCAATTATTCCACGGGTCAAATGTTTTCTGTCACGAATGGAAAACCTCTGGCACACGTTTCATTATTTTTGCCAATAATCAGAAAAGAATATTTCTTTTATTTTGAAGAGCCCAAACAATTCTCACAAATTAGGGCAATGAGCTCCCAAATGAAGCGCAATGGCTCGAATATTCTTCTTATGGAATAACAATCTTCCAGACTCTCGCCAAATAACTGTAGACACATTTGTTGAAAGAAACACACTGTTTTTCAGAAGTTTTCAAAATGTGTTATTCACATACAACCACTGACTGTGGGCCTGCTCGTACTCCAGTGCTGGCCCTCTGGAGTGAGACAGGACATGCAGACGAGGCCTCACGGTGGTCCTGGGACTCGACCTGACCGTGCTGCCATCGCGCTGAGCCTGTAAGACCATCGCCTGATGACGTGCACAAGCAAGGCAGCTTGGACTTGCTGGTGAGTGCTCCTCTCACAATATGCAGAGGATAAATCTTCTCGAAACAGCTGCACCACATTAAGGGGGACCTATGAAGACTATTAGGCGCTAAATAGCTCGTTTGGGGAGCACCCACTGAACAGACTTCACCTCTGTGACACCTTGTAATCTCAGACCCCTTTTAACTACTACTACATTACAGCCAATAGGAAAATATAGAACACAGCGAGCTAACATTCTACCTTTTTCAGAGCGTGCCAACAAGTAGCGATACAAAAATAGCCTACACTGCTACAACTTGGATGCTAGATCGGGCATTTTTTTTTTTTGGCAAACCTCTTTAACCCTGCCAGCACACTCACTGACCCCCGCCCCCACGCCACTCTGATCACAGTTCACACTTCTCGCCCCAAGTAAATGAAGACAGCCTGGAAATGCAGCAAATAAACATTGCTGCACTTCCAGACAATCTTCATTTACATATACTTCCAGAGGGATTTGCGCCCCCCTGGGAACTCATCGACACCCCCCAGGGAGGGGCGCCCCACAGTTTGAAGACCTCTGCACTAGCCATTAATGTGGCACCTGCTGTTGTGACCTGCGAGGAGACCCCCAAGGCCTGAACCTGCTCCAACTTGTACCCAGGACTGAGAAGTGGACTATATGGGTCAGTTGACCCATATAGCTAAAGGTACACAAAAGCTGTAAGAAGACCACTTCCCTGAAGAGCCCAACAGACCAGATTCAACTGACCTGTCCTGGCCCCTGCTGGTGGCTTCTACTGGAGTGAGTCCTGACCCCTAAGCAGTGCCCCCAGGGTCCTGGGGCCCTTAAATAAGTATCAGAGTGCACTCCCCTGCCTAAGCCTAAAAGGTGAAACTTAGAAACGTTTCAAGCATTGTTTGCCTGGAGACCCAATGGAAGACTGGGAACAACCTGCCATGTCAATTCAATGAAGGTGCATTGCCACTAGACCAATTATTCAGGTTACCCCCACTCCGGTCTCAAAGAGTCTGTTTGGCTGAAGCATGTAGCCTTGCCCCACTATAGGAATCTGAGCTTCAAAAAGTGGTGACGAAATCCCAAGGAAGAAATCTTCCAGGCAAAAACACCAAAAGTAGCTCGCTGTGAGGGACCTTCCTTCGGCATGAATTTCTCCCGTTCAAAGGTTTCCTGTAAAAGTCAACAACTTTACCGGGGACTTCGTCTGACGACTATCCTGCTTCAAGAAACCAATTTTGGCCAGAGCCTCCTGCCCTGCCCAGCTGAGGATTTTCTATGCTTTTTTTAATCTAAAATTTTAAAAATTCATATCTCCAGTTGCCTTTTTTGGATTTTTGTCAGTTGATGCAATTTTGTTCATTAAAATATTCTCTATATTTAGAAATTGGAGTGGGATTTTTAATTTGTTGTTTTTTCATTTTGCAACAAATTTTCCCATTATCCATCTGCACAGGAAGTGACATCACTGGATTTCCCAACATCCATCTGCACAGGAATTGACATCGCTTTTGTCCCACCAAAACTCTCTCTAAAAGAAGAAGCCAAGTAAGAGGACTCATTCCCATCATCCATCTAAACAGGAAATGACATCACTGGATTTCCATCATCCATTGGCAGAGGAAGTGACATCAATGGATTTCCCATCATCCATCTGCACAGGAATTGACATCCCTTTTGTCCCACCAAAACTCTCTCTAAAAGAAGAAGCCAAGTGAGAGGACTCATTCCCATCATCCATCTAAACAGGAAATGACATCACTGGATTTCCATCATCCATTGGCAGAGGAATTTACATCACTTTTGTCCCACCAAAACTCTCTCTAAAAGAAGAAGCCAAGTAAGAGGACTCATTTCCATCATCCATCTACACTGGAAATGACATCACTGGATTACCATCATCCATTTGCACAGGAAGTGAAATCAATGGATTTCCCATCATCCATCTGCACAGGAAGTGACAGCACTGGTGTCCCACCAACACTGTCTTTAAATGAAGAAGCCAAGCATGAGGACTCATTTCCATCAACCTTCTAAAAAAGAAGTGATATCACTGGATTTACCATCATCCTGCTGCACAGAAAGTGACATCACTGAATTTCCCGTCATCCATCTACACAGGAAGTGACACCAATGGATTTCCCATCATCCATCTGCACAGGAAGTGACATCAGTGGTTTATTGCCAAAACTATCTTTATAAGAAGAAGCCAAACAAGAGGCCTCATTTTCATCATCCATCTAAACACGAAGTGATATCATTGGATTTCTCATCATCCATCTCCACAGGAAGTGCCAGGAAGTGACATCAATGGATTTCCCATCATCAATCTGCACAGGAAGTGACATCACTGGTTACCCACCAAACTGTTTTGAAAATAAAAAGTCAAGCAAGTGGACTCATTTCCATCACCAATGTACACAGGAAGTGACGTCTCTGCGTTTCCCATCATTTGTCTGCAAAGGAAGAGACATCACTAGATTTCCCATCATGCATTTATCCACACCCAACGCTCATCGTACCTGCACCAACAGCACCCAAACCCTACTCTCCATCATGCTCACACAATCCCACAATCACCCGAACACCACTGTACACAGAAAGTGACATCACTGGATTTCCCATCATCCATCTGCGCAGGAAGTGACATCCCTTCATCTACCTGCACAGGAAGTGACGTCACTGGATTTTCTATCATCTATCTGCACAGAAAGTGACACCCAACACTCACCGCACCCGCACTAACAGCACCTAACACCCTACTCTCTTGCACTCACACAGTCCCACAACCACTCACACAACACAGGAAGTGACATAATTGGATTCCACGTTATTCATCTGCACAGGAAGTGACTTCACTGGATTTCCACCATTTATCTGCACAGGAAGTAACATCACTCAATTTCTCACCATCCATCTGTACACAAAATGACATCACTGGTTTTCCATCAAAACTGTCTTTTAAAGTAGGACTCATTTCCATCATACATCTACGCAGGAAGTGACAACTCTGGATTTCACATGATCCATCTGCACAGGAATGATATCACTGGATTTCCCATAATCCATCTACCCGGAAGTGAAATCACTCCTCACCCTTCGCAGTGCCAAATGAATAGCAGTTGCAGCGCATGTGTGCAGCAGACGCTCACACAGTGGGTGTATCGTTGACATACTGAAGGTGTGCCAAAGGCAATCCAGTTCGTGGGGGGACTGCACCCAGCTCCAGGAACCCTGGTCTTCCTCCTCTGATCACTACCCTGCTGTGACTCTCGTGCCCTCAACCCCAGCCGCTGCTCTACACGCTGCTCTACATGCTGCTGCCTTACTGCACCACACAACACCAAACTCCCTGATGGAATGGCCATCTGGGCTGTGCCCAGGAACTTAATTAACTTCAAGAGATGCCTACCCTGCACAGTCATATGTAGCTCACACCTGCCCCTGCATCCTCTATTGTCCTAGGAGGAACACACATAGCTCAACTGTCAGCTACACCCAGTCATGTGACCCAGGGGCAGGCTACAGATACTAAATGGCTAAGGCAGGAAAATGCCCACTTTCTAAAAGTGTCATTTTCAAAATTGTATCTTAAAATCCAAGTTCACCATAAGTTCTCATTACAGTTCCAAAGGCACCAAACATGAAGGGGTTACCTGTTCCCATTTTGAAACTGCAGCTTATTAAATGTAGTAAGGTAACTCCAATGTTATCCTACAGGAGAGATAGGCCTTGCAGTAATGAAAAACGAGTTCCAGAGTTTTTCACTGCCAGGACATATAAAACTTAACATTACAAGTCCTACTTTTTTTAAATACATAGCACCCTGCTCTCTGGGCTGTGCAGGGTGTCTACCCTAGGGGTGACTTATATGTATTTAAAAGGAAGACTTGGGCCTGGCAAAAGATGTATTTTGCCAGGTCGTAATGGCAGTTTAAAACTGCACCCACAGGCCACAACTGCAGGCCTGAGACATGTTTAAAGGGCTACTTAAGTGGGTGGCACAATCAGTGCTGCAGGCCCACTAGCAGCATTTAATTTACACGCCCTGCATACATGTAGTTCCACTTTGATATAGACTTATAAGTAAATTAAATATGCCCATTAGATATAAGCTGTTGTACCATGTTTTAGGGAGAGAGCACAAGCATATTAGCACTGGTTAGAAGTGGTAAAATGAACAGACCCCTAATGCCAGCAAAAACGAATTCAACGCAAAGTGGAGGGTAAGGCTAATGTTTTGAGGGTGACCCTGCAGAGAGGGCCAGACCCAACAAAGTTATACTTAGGTAGGAACATGTGGTAGCCTTTGCAAAGTCTTAAAACATGAAATGATGGCTGGTATTTTTTCCGGTAAGTTGGCAATCGCTTGCGAGGAAAAAATAACGTGCTAGACCTCCTCCTGGCGAAATTTCTCATCGCAGGCGGTCGCGGCAGGTGGCGACCGTTCACATTGAGAAATCTGCCATGCGCGTTGAGGAAGCTGCCGCTCAAGTAGAATGTCTACTCAAGCAGAAGAAAGCAGCAGCGCCCTCTGGCGTGACGCATAGTGCCGTTCGAGCTGATTTTACAGTGCGAGACAAACTCTTGGCACTAAAAATCAGTGCGAGCAGAACAACATTTATTTATTTATTTATTTGAGACGTTTTATATAGCACTGGCTAGACCCGGAGGTATCAGAGCGCTTTACATAAGGATCAGAGCGTTACAGGTTACAAAATTACATCAATTACAGGTTTCAAAGACATAAAAGAAAAACAAAAAACATGAGATGCGGGGGAGGGAAGGAAACTCAACGGGGCAGGGAGTAAAACAGTGTCAGATGTCCGGCTGGGTAGGTGACGGCCTAGGGGGTGAGCCAGAGCCTGACTCCTCTATAGCTGCATAGGACAGCTCCACCGGGCATCGGCCAAGGTTGTTCGGGCTCCGCGGTAGGTACAAACAGTTTTGGTGTACGCCCAGGGGGCATCGTCAAAGTTCCATCGAAAGGTGCCGGTCCAGGTGTCCCGCGCGAATCGGTTGGATTTCAGCTGTGGATACTTCCCTCATCCACTCTATTAGAAAGGATTTAGAGGATGGCTGCCATCTTAGGGTCAGGCACGTTTTATAGTTCAAGCTTCCGGTTCCTTAATTCGGTCTGGCTCCAGGGCCTGCACCTCCTTACTCCCTGAGGCCTTCCTGTAGGTTCATGATAAACATCTACCTCTTGATATGCCTGTTTCCCGCTCTCTGGTGAGCCTAGTATTTTGGATGCCATTTTAAAGTCAGGCGCGGATCTCTGACCTGTAGTGTCTTAATCAGTATTCTCCGTGGATTCCTGCAGCAGGGGCGATGGGGACACGGTGCAGCCCCAGAAGTTCTCAGGACCTCAGTGCCTCCGCAGTCCCCCAGAACAGCAGTCCCGAACCAGGCCGGCAGCACGGCCGCGTCTCCCTACAGTCACGCAGCTGTGAGCCGTTTGGCTACGCGACTCACACCTCCCCCCCCAGCTCAGGAGCCCCCAGCATAAATTCCCACTAGGCGCCCAAGAGTCCGAGCCGCTCTCACCTCTCTAGTGAGAAGACCGCAGATGACAGTGAGTAATGACATAACAGACTCTGCCGCTGGTGGAACTCCACGGAGCGCAGCGGAGTGTTTCTGGCACTTTGCAGAGTTCCGCAGAGTAAAACTCAGCAAACTCCGCACAGGCTTACTAAGTTAGAACCCAGTTCACTTTCTGCAGTTTCGACGTTTTTGCTTTTGCCCAAGCCCCTGCAGGAAATAGGAAGCTGATGAGTGCTACTGTACGACGGGGGAAGCAAACCTTTGATATCATCAAAGGTCAAAGGGTGTGTTTGATCTCACTTCCGCTACCCCAGGCATTTCAGTAAATCGATATCCAAGAAGCTGCTGCTGTTCCTGCACTTTGCTCACGCGCTGGTTGCCTGCTGGAGGCCACAACTGTTCCCCATGAAATGCCATCGCGAGTCTCATTTCATCAGAACAGAATCTGTCTCACGGTCTTTAAACCCATAAAGTGGAACTTAATGATAGTGCAAAATGTTCCTAAAGATGTTTCACTGATATTCTGGAAATTACAGCTGTCAGATTCCATTATTCTGTAGCCGCTTTCATTACAGGATATCTAATTAGTCGCTAAAAATAATTACAATCTTGCAAGTGAAAGGCATGCATGTAAAACATCAGCATTCAGGCTTGTCTGACAAAAGCATAATTAATATTTTGTACAATCTATCCTGCAGTTATGTTTAGTCGCTGCTCCATACCTGGCGCATGAAAATGGTGCTGTTAATCACAGGTCTGCTGCAAAGCATAGTTGAAATTTAAGAGTACATGTGTGCTAAGAAAGAAAACGGTGGGGTAACAAATGAATATTTATTTGAATCAGAGGGTTCCCTTTCTGCAGCTGAGAAGTCACACCGGTCACTCTTATGCTTTGATATCTTACTTTGTCCTTCTAATTCAGAACTTCAAAAATGCCCCAGTTTCCCAATGCAGATCCATGTTTTTCAAATTTCAGATATAATTTCAA
Source organism: Calotriton arnoldi (assembly GCA_963921515.1). NCBI lineage: Eukaryota > Metazoa > Chordata > Amphibia > Caudata > Salamandridae > Calotriton > Calotriton arnoldi. Next base: position 1,356,254 of record CAWUFW010004167.1, read on the forward strand.
GGAGGCAAATCAATCAAAGATGTTTATCCAATAAAAAAAACTGTTGTCCGAAAATGGCTAAATTGCAGGCTTTGGAACCAGGAGAACCTAGCAGGATTACTGAGGAGGCGCATGGCATTGATGTGTGCGGTTTTAAGTCAAAAAGGGTTTGCTGGTGCATTTTATGTCCACTTGCCTCGTTATCAAAGGAAAGTACTGTCTGCTGTACATGTGCCAACTGGACCTGTTCATGGGCGTGCAGGAGAGATATCAGCTCAGAAACACTTTTTGTTTATGCACGATATAGGTGGGCGAGCTAGATATTTTGAATGAAGAGCCGAGCCACAGTCGAGCCAGGGGACCGGTGTGGCTCTAAGAGCCACGGGACGATACGAGCCAGCAACATCACTGTTGTGCTGTGACAGGCTATGGTGGTAGGGTGGGTGAGCGAGAGGGTTGCACATAGGCAGGCAGCGGAGAAGTGACCCTTGGTGGGTATGGGTATGCTGTGGCAGGCTGGTACCCATGATAGGCTGGGAGCGAGGCAATCACAGTTCGTCAGTTTCATGTTATACTACTGACTCTACCCCAATTGTACCTGTCGTTCTCATCAGCCTGTGCTGTTTCATCCCTTTTCCACGGTTTGTCTCTCCTCCCACAGCTCTTTCTCTCCTTTCCAAAATCTCAAACCTCTCCATGTCAAATTTCCTCTCCTATCTCTCACGCATTCCTTACATCGCAGGTACTCGTCTCTCCTCTCTGCCCTGCCTCTTTCTATCTACTGTACATCCTTCTCTTCCTTGTCTCTCTTCCTCACGCTTGCCCTTTTATTTCCTTTCCAACCTTGCATCCCTCCCTCTCTCACTCATGCCTAGTCACTTACTCACTCACCGCTCAGATTGACTCATTTTTGGCCCGCGGGCCCTGAGGGAATTAGGGCTGAGCCAGAACCAGTCATCCGGCTTGAGCCAGGCTCGAGTCTTCATTAACTTGCCCACCCCTCATATGCAGAGGGCAAGCACAAGGGTTGCCATGAAGATCCCTAAGAGAGTGAGCTAATTCACAGGCTGCAACCACCCTTGTGGTGACTTTTAGGACCACTTCTGGGTAGATTAAGTGTCCATGTTGATAGTGTTGCCACTGCCACAATGGCTATCTCTGTTGCGATTCACTGTGACCTCCTTTGACAAATCCGCACAGTAGGGGGCATACTGACAAGGCTCTGCTCCATATTTACAAAGTGGCGTTAAGCCACTTTTTGTGGCTTATCGCTGCTTTGTAAATATGGTACCCTTTTACGCAGGTATCTGCATGAAAGGGGAGGGCAATGGGTGTTGAGGTGGGCGTTCCACTGCAACACCCATTGCTTTTTGACGCTGCCTCAGATTTGACACGGATGTGTAAATCTGAGGCAGCGCCCAAAACTAATGCCATACGAAAGCAGGCGTTAGTATGGTGAAATGAGGATTAATACTTTTATTTCTCCCCGTTTTTGCTTTTTCTATGGGTACTGCATTCTTCAGCACACGTGGAAAGAGCAAAACGCCATGAATAATTGTTTATGTGCAGGAAAGTGTCCCTTCCTGCACATAAACAATAATTAAATAATGACGATTTGCTACTTCTATGTGCTACTTCTGCAGCACATATAGAAGTAACAAATCGCCATTATGGATTGTTTCTGTGCAGGAAGGGACACCTACCTGCACAGAAACAATCCTTCCCTGCAACGCAGGCACCCTTGCACTATAGCACTAGAAGGCTAATTTTAGCGCCAGCGCTAAGAAAAACACAGGGGTGCGCCGTATTGTTGCAAATATGACGCATCCCTACGTTTTGGAAATGTTGGAGTGCGGCGCTGCCAAATTTGGCACAGCTCTGCGCTCCGACATTTCCTTGTACATAAGCCCCTAGGTGACTGCACCACCGACAAAGGGGAATGAAGGGTTCCTGAAGTACCTCTTACCATCTCACAGAGGTCGCTCATATGGGCACTAAAAGCATGCCATGTGACCCACATTATGTTTAAATAACAAGGGAACCCAATTGTAATGGTCAGGGACCTTGGGTAGTAGTACGTTACAATTACAAAGTAGTCCCTGACAGGAGAGATTCACACAGAAAACAATGAATATAGGCCTGAGATCAGTGCTATATTAAAGCTGTCCAGCCGGACAGAAATATTTAATAATGTATCAAATCACATAGAACACAAGAATAAAGTGGGACACAATCCTGCGTCCAACGAAACATATATAACAAATGACACAAATGAATAGAAATTCACAAATTCAGAAAGAGGCTCAGGCAGGGCAAGAAATGCTTGTAAATTGTATAAAGAAATGCAACAATCAAACATATGTAGTGACACCGTTACACAGCAGTAATTAATTCAATTGCGTTTATGGTGCATATAAGGTCGACGACGTTTCGATCCCGTAGAAACAATATTGGGATCATCATCAGGACGTAAAAATTACATGCCTGAGGGAATTTTGGCCTGAAAGACAATAGTAAGAGGTAGAAGGGGACAAAAGAAAAGTAAGTAAATAAAAAGGACTTTAGAAAAAATGGTCTATAACATAGTGCTAGTGAGAGACAATGGTGGTACAACTCATCCATCCAGATGTCGTGTACTAGGTGTTGATATGATACACATGCTGGGTGAAAATTGATAAGAAACAACGATCTCAAAGTGCAACAATGGAGCAACACCAGCAACAAGACGCTCGAGTGATCTAACATGCCTCCGTGCGTCCGCATTAATCCCTTCCTGGCAATATCGCAACCGCCTTATTGCTTGCCCCCTGCTATTACTCTTGGTAAGCTGCGCACACTCACGCCGCTATAGCACTTGTATGCAAGACTGCCACTTCACTCGATGCATCCACGCCGTAACAATTTAAGGTCTTGCTCCATTGTTGCACTTTGAGATCGTTGTTTCTTATCAATTTTCACCTAGCATGTGTAATTGTTTGCTTGTTGCATTTCTTTATACAATTTACAATTGCCCTGCCTGAGCCTCTTTCTGAATTTGAGAATTCCTGTTCATTTGTGTCGTTTGTTATATATGTTGCGTTGGACGCAGGATTGTTATGTTATGTTAGAAATGTTTTGTAGAGCGCTCGTTCACCGGTTGGTTTCTTGGCGCTAATGAGGCAGGGGGATCACCAACCCGAGGCAGATCATTCATAGGCGCGAGTGAATAACCATGTTTTGAGAGATTTCCTGAAGTTGATCAGGTTTGTGCTTAGTCTAATTTCCAGGGGAATGGAGTTCCATAGTCGAGGGGCAAGGGTCGCGAACTTGCGTCCCCCTTGCCGCTTCAGCTTAAAGGTCGGTACTGTGAGGAGGTGGAGGTGGGCTGAGCGGAGGTTACGTGAGGGGGTATAACGGGAGATGCGGTTGGCGATGAATTTGGGGCTGCGACCGTTTAGAGATTTGTACACCAGGCAGCCAACTTTAAAGGCACAGCGCTGGGGAATAGGGAGCCAGTGCAGTTTCCTGAGGAGAGGGGAGGCGTGTTGCCACCTGGGTTGTTGGAATATTAGTCTTGCTGCTTGATTTTGTACCAGTTTATTCTTGTGTTCTATGTGATTTGATACATTATTAAATATTTCTGTCCGGCTGGACAGCTTTAATATAGCACTGATCTCAGGCCTATATTCATTGTTTTCTGTGTAAATCTCTCCTGTCAGGGACTACTTTGTAATTGTAATGTGACCCACATTAAGCACATTCCAAACATCATATTGTCCAAGCGCACCTTGGCCAAACATCAGATTAATTGCTTGGGTACAGGTCACCAAGGGAGTAAGGGAACAACTTACTTCCATTGGCTGGATTTTATCTTTGCGACCGTTTAATGGCTATGGCATAAAGGATTTGACTTGCTTATGCCTCTGCTTCTGTAACAGTAAATTATCTTTAGAGCGCAGGAGAAGCTTATGAGCCTTTTAGATCATTTGGACCCCAGCTTCTAATCGAGGCTTCCATACTTGACAATCACTGTGGGATCCTGAATGTTTTTACACCCTCTTCCCCAGTTTCCATTTCATTTCAACAAATATGAGCTCTTTGAGTTATTTCTTTTTACTGTGAGCACTATACTTGAGAAATCCTCATTGCAAAGAGTAGTCATTTAAAAATTAGTAAAATTAGCTTCATCATTTACTTCTGCTTTTTGTGCCGTCCAAAAGCATATTTGTTATTATTTGCAAGTCACTGTGTATCAGCTGCACTGTGCAAGGAATGGCACTTTTGATACTGAGGAAATTGAATTTTAACAAGTCGGACTACTGAGGTACTCCTTTCAGCCACACAAGACAAGTTCAGCGAGGAGGTGGGTTTCTGGAGCTCTCAGTTTTTACATCACTCTCTTGATCCATCTCTTTCACACACACACACACACACACACACACACATGCTCAAATCAGCAAAGTCAGAATGGGCGGAGAATGGGTGGTGATGCAAATGTACCTCCTCCGCGTTCACAAACAGAGAATTGTTTATATTGCATCCATGCTGCAGGGCAGATGGAGGGGAAACAGCCTTTACAACGGAAGCGTTACAACGCATGCCATTACAACACATGTCGTTACAAGGCGAGAGGCTTGTTGCAGGGGGTAGAAGGTGTTGGAGTTAACTCCAACGCCTTCCCTACTGTTGCACACACTGGAGTTGGAATAGTAAATTATACTATTCCAACTTCCAGCGCACCGCCGACAGCAAGTCGGGGTAAAGGTATGCGTTGTAATGGCATGCGTTGTAACGTCATACAACTGAGATGGAGTGTTGGAAGGGACCATGGAGTGTGTAATAGAGGGTACATGTGGTTCTGTGTGGACTGAAGGTTTGAATGAGGCGGCTGTAGCCAGGACTTCTTTCATGCTGTCTGCTCTCATGCTGCTCCCTAGATGTTGTACTTCTTCTGTTCATCTTTTTCAATGAAACAACGAGAAATCTATCTGAGAGTCAAACATATTGGTAACACTGAGAAAAAACTAGAGCATGTAGGAGAGAAATAGCCAGTTGAACTCTGGCATCCAGGTCTTCTGTATTGCATCAGAATCTCCTGGCGAAGGCCATCTTATGATGTTGGTGAAGCAAGCAGATATTGTGGAGAAGTGACCTTCTTCACAGTATCACAACACTTATTGGTCAATGCATGTCATGCTAATATGTACTCAGTTCAAATGTCAGTACTAAACAGCACTTTCTTCCCTAAAACTGCATTACGATTGGTGTTTTATTATCATGTGAAGTATTATGTAAAAATCGTTCATGAACATTAACTGACCATATTACATTTCAATCAATCAATCAGGTGTTTGTTAAGCGTGACTACTCACCCGTAAGGGTCTCAAGGCGCTGGAGGGGGGGGGGGTGCAGGTTCCAGCCCATCAAGGAGGGGGTCTGTCGAAGAGCCAGGTCTTGAGGTTTCTCGATAAGATGGAGAGCGATGTTGTCTGTCTGAGGTGGAGCGGAAGGGCATTCCAGGCTCTGGCCGCGAGGAAGGAGAAGGAGCGGCCTCCCGATCTGGTCTTTCTGGTGTGGGGGACCACGGCGTAGGAGAGCTGGCCTGATCGTAGGGTCCTTTGGGGTGCGTGGAATTTGAGTCGGCTGTTCAGGTATGCTGGTCCGGTGTCGTGGAGGGCCTTCTGTGCGTGGGTGAGAATCTTGAAGCTGATTCTAGCCTCGATGGGGAGTCAGTGGAGTGTGCGCAGGTGCTGAGAGATGCGGCAGTGTCTTGGCAGGTTGAGGACCAGTCTTGCGGCGGCGTTCTGGATGTTTTGTAGCTTGCCGGTGAGGTTTTTGTTTATTCCGGCGTAGAGTGCGTTGCTGTAGTCGAGTCTGCTGGTGACGAGGGCGTGAGTGACGGTCTTTCTGTGCTCGAGGGGGATCCATTTGAAGGTCTTACGTAGGAGGCGGAGGGTGTGGAAGCAGGAGGATGCGACGGAGTTGATCTGGCGGTCCATTTTGAGCTCGGAGTCCAGGATGATTCCAAGGTTGCGTGCGTGGTCCGTGGGGGTGGATGGGCTTCCGAGGGCGGGGGGCCACCAGGTGTCGTTCCAGGCGTCGGGGTTTGGGCCCATGATGAGTACTTCTGTTTTGTCGGTATTGAGTTGTAGGCAGCTGCTCTTCATCCATTTGGCGACGGCTTCCATGCCTTCTTGAAAGTTGTGTCTGGCGGTGTTGGGTTCGTTGGATAAGGAGAGGATGAGTTGGGTGTCGTCTGCGTATGACACAATGTTGAGTCCGTAGGTTCTGACGATGGGGGCGAGCGGAGCCATGTAGATGTTGAAGAGCGTGGGGCTGAGGGAGGACCCCTCGGGGACTCTGCAGGTGGTTGGTGTAGGGTCCGAGAGGAAAGGGGGAGTCTAACCCGCTGCGTTCTGCCAGAGAGGAAGGAGTGGATCCAGTCGAGGGCCTTGTCCCGGATTCCTGCGTCGTGGAGTCTGCGTATTAGGGTGCGGTGAGAGACTGTGTCGAACACCGCTGAGAGGTCGAGGAGGATGAGGGCTACTGTTTCTCCTCTGTCCAGTAGGGAGTGGATGTCATCTGTTGCGGCGAGGAGGGCAGTTTCTGTGCTGTGGTTTTTTCTGAAGCCAAATTGGGAGGAGTCGAGGATGTTGTGCTCTTCGATGAAGGTGGCGAGTTGGCTGTTGATGGCTTTCTCAATGACTTTTGCTGGGAACGGGAGCAGGGAGACGGGTCTGTAGTTCTTGAGGTCGGTGGGGTCTGCCGAGGGCTTCTTCAGGAGGGGGTTGATCTCGGCGTGTTTCCAGTCATCGGGGAACGAGGCGTTCGTCAGGGAGAGGTTAATGGTGTGGCGGAGCATGGGTGCGATGGTGTCGGCGGCTCTGTTGAAGATGTGGTGGGGGCAGGGGTCCGTGGGGGCCCCAGAGTGGATTGACTTCATTGTCTTCAGTGTGTCGTCGGTGGTGAGGGCTGTCCAGTTGTCAATCGTTGGCTTCAGGGTGTCGTCAGTGGCTGGTGAGGGTTCAGAGTGTTGCTTGTCTTCGTCGAAGTTGTCGTAGATGTTCTTGATTTTGTGGTGGAAGAAGGTGCTGAGCTTGTTGCAGAGGTCTTGTGAGGGAGGGATGTCCGTAGACTCGCTGGTGGGTTGGGCAAATTCCTTGATGATGCTGAAGAGTTCTTTGCTGTTGTGCGCGTGTGTGGAGATTCTGTCTTCAATCGCTTTTTTCTCATTTTTCTGATGAGTTGGTGGTGGGCGTTGGTGGCGGCCCTGAAGTCGTGGTGGGCCGCTGTGGATTTGGAGTTCCACCAGGCCTTTTCGAGGTGGCGGCACGTGCGTCTGGACTCTCGAAGTTTGGTGGTAAACCATCAGGCTTTCTTGACGTGAGTGTTGTTGTTTTTCTTGAGGGGGGCTATGGTGTTGGCGCTGTCGGAGATCCATCTGTGCAGGGTTCGGGCTGCGGTGTTGGGGTCATCGTCTTCCGCGAGGGTTGGGGTGGAGCTGCTGAGTGAGGAGGTGAGCTGGTCGTCGGTGATTCTGGTCCAGTTTCTTCGTAGGAGCAGGTGCTGGTGCCTGTGGATGGTGGGTGTTCTGAAGGTGAAGTGGATGCATTGGTGGTCTGTCCATGGGAGTTCGGTGGTGTGGCTGAAAGTGATGGAGTTTCCTGTTGTGAAGAGGGGGTCGAGGGTGTGTCCTGCTGCGTGCGTGGGTTCGGTCACGATCTGGCAGAGTCCAATGTTGTGGAGGTTGTCCAGGAGGGATGTGGTGTTGGGGTCCAGTTGGTTGTCGAGGTGGAAGTTGAGGTCTCCCAGCAGGGTGTAGTTGGTGGATGCGATGGGATGCGGGGAGATGATGTCTGTGATGGAGTTGGCGAATGGTCCGCGGGGTCCAGGGGGTCGGTAGATGAGGGTTTCCCGGAGCGTGGTGGTAGGGCTGGCCAGTATCTTGAAGTGAAGGTGTTCCATCAGGTCTGTGGGCTCGTTGGGGGGCTTGCTCAGGCGGAGGGTGGATTTGTGGACGATGGCAATTCCCCCTCCCGGGCGGGTGGTGCGGTCCTTCCTGGAGATCTTGTATCCTTGGGGAATGGCGATGGAGATGTCTGGTCCCGAGGTGGTGTTGGTCCAGGTTTCAGGGAAGAAAGCTACGTCCGAGGTGGTGCTGTCGAGGAGGTCCCAGATTTTGGTGGTGTGTTTGTGGAGTGATCAGACGTTGAGGAGGATGCATTGCAGGGTCTTCGGTTCGGGTGTGTTCTTGCGGGCGGGTTGTGCTGGGTCAGTGTTCCTGGCGGTGCTGTAGGTGTGCCGGCAGCGGTGACAGCTGAAGGGTCCGTGGGTGTCGGCTGGTGTTGCTAGCTTGCAGTTGTTGTTGCGGCCTGGGTTGAGTGCGTGGAGTTCCACTGGGTCGTAGCGTTGGTGATTCGGAGATCCAGGGCTCCTGGCGCTGGTCGCGGACGGGCTTGCCTTTGGTGCGCCATCAGTGCGGCCGCACAGAGGCCGCCATTAAGCAGGGGTCGGGGAGGGCTGGACAGCTGGGAGGCGGGAGCGGGGAGGGGAACTGGAACGGGCTGGTCACGTTGGGGGGGAAGGGCCGCGGGGGCAGCAGCGGCGGCAAAAACGGGGGAAAGGAGGCCAAAAGAGCGAGGAAAAGTGAAATAAAGAGAAAAAGTGCAAAAAGAATAAAGGGTGAAACGGAGCAGGAAGCAGAGAAAAGTGAAGAAAAGCAAAAAGAATAAAGGGTGAAACGGAGCAGAAAGCACAGAAAAGTGAAGAAAAGCAAAAAGAATAAAGGGTGAAACGGAGCAGAAAGCAGAGAAAAAGTGAAGAAAAGCCTGAAGGGTGAAGAAGCTAGAGGGTGACACGGAGCAGAAGGAGAGGATGAAGGGGGCAGAAAGCAGACAACGGAGGGCCTCGAACACCAGCACTACGGGAGTGCAGTGGGGCCTCACTTAATGGTGGAGCTGCGAAGGTGGGAGAGCAGTTTCACTGAGAGTGAGTCAGTGATCTTGAAAACATTCTCAAAAATCTAATCAAAACAAGTAGGGTGATGTCCTAAAACATCTAAATTAATATTATAAAGCACATAAAAATCAAGTTATATCTTTGAAAACAATATACTATACTAATGCCACTATACAACATTTCAAACGGAACAAAAATACAAAAATTGATAAATAATTTTACATTTATCAATTATTTTTAGGAAAGAAAATGTTTATGTACAAAACCAAAATATATCACTCATGGCTTCACACTAAGGCTCTCATTATGATGCCGCCATCATAACGCGATGGAGACAGTCGAACAAGTAGTTGGCGGCTCCATCCACCTTATTACCATGTGACCACTGTGAAGACAGTCGGAAACATGCCATTTACAATTGCGGCTTGTGCTATGGGAGGGAAAAGGGGCACAGCACAAGCCACAATTGAAAAAGGCATGTTTTGAAACATCCATGCACCGGGTGCATGAATTTTTTGGGGGGGCACCACATGTGCCGCCCTGGCCCCATAGGGGCCCCCAAAGTCCCATCTTGTCTGCCTTTACATGGCAGTAAAACATTTTGCTGTATGCCGATGTTGTGGAGACTGTCGATGAGGGTGTGGTGGGAAACGGTGTTGAATGCAGCGGAGAGGTTAAGGAGGGTCAGGGCCACAGTTTCTCTGTGGTCGAGGAGAGTTCGGATGTTGTCTGCGGCAGCAATCAGAGCGTCTCAGAGCTGTGGTTGGCACAGAATCCTGATTGTGAGGCATTGAGTAGGTGGTTTTGTTCCAGGTGATCGGTGAGTTGTTGTTTGATGGCTTTCTCAAATACATTGGCTGGGTAGGGGAACAGGGAGATCGGTCAATAATGTTTGAGCTCGCTGGGGTTGGCCGAGGATCTCTTTAGGAGGGGTCTGACCTCTGGGTGGTTCCGTCTGTCCTGGAAGGTTGCTGTGGAGATGGAGGTGTTGAGGATGCTGGTGAGATCCATGCTGATTGGGTTGGCTCCAAGGTTGAAGAGTTGGTGGGGGCAGGGGTCGGTGGGCGCCAATGGAGACGATGGATGACATATTGCCGGCGGGGGCCTGAGTGGTGAATGGAGACCATGTGATGATCGTTCGGCTGGTGTTGGTTGGTTGGTTGTGGTTGTTGAGGCTGAGAGTGGTGGGTTGGGGGTCGAAGTTTTCATAGATGGTGGCAATCTTGCTGTGGAAGTAGTCCAAGAGGGTCTTGCAGAGCTCTTGGGTAAGGTGGATGGTGTTCTTTGTAGCTGTCTGGTTGGAGAATTCCTTGACTATTTTGAAGATTTCCTTCATGTGGTTGGCCGCGGTATTGATGTGGGCAGTGATGGCTACTCGCTTGGCTTCCTTGATTCGCAGGTGATAGTTGCTGGGGGCTGCTTTCTGAGTGGCTCTGTCAGAGGAGTTCTTAGTGGCGCGCCATCGCTTCTCGAGTCGGTAGCAGTTGTGCTTGCTGGTTCTGAGCACTGGGGTGTACCAGCTGGCTTGTTTTGGGGTTACAAACCTATTCAGACATTCATGCACCCACTCACAGACCCACTCAGACTCTTACACACCCACTCACAGAACCACTCAGAGACTCATACACACACTGACAGTCCCACTCAAAGACCCATGCACCCACTCACAGACCCTCTCAGATACTCATGCACCCACTCACACACCCACTCAGAGACACACACACCCACTCACAGACCACCTCAGAGAGTCACGCACCCACTCACAGTCCCACTGAAAGACTCACGCACCCACTCATAGACCCACTGAGAGATTCACGCACCTGTCACATGTCGCCTTCCCTAAGTTAGCATGTGCATGCTGCAGCCTGTCCGCTGCTTTGCGCACGTTCCTACACAAGCTTATTTTTGCAAATGCCTCTTTTGATATTTTCGCATGTGAACCTACTGCTGTTTTCCCATTTTTTTCTGCTTACTGTGGCAAGTATACTGCATACTGGAGCACGTTAGTTAAAATAAATATTTTAAACTTTTTTGTGTCTCTGTCAGATCTTATTGTGGACAAGTACAAGAGTGTCAGTGAAAGGGTGTGTCTTGCAACAGCGAATCCTGAGAGAGTCTGGAGTGTTGTGTTCTGGGTGTTTAATCACTTGTTCCTCTGTGAGTGAGTAGGAGAGCAAGTAAGACACTATAGCTAGTCGGTTCTGGGCTCATGGGTACTAAGGTGGTAGGATCACTCAGTCCCTATATACTAAGGTCCCATAATCCTATGCATAGTTCTGTGTTTGCCCAGAATCCCTGCAACATGGTGCCGCCCGCGTTTGGTCTGGTGCTTATTCACAGGACCCCTGAGTAGCACTTGTGCTTGTCCACAATACCCTCTCACCGGTTCCCGGAGATGTACGTGGTGGGAGGGCTTTGCCTCCTGCAGTTGTAGGGTACACCTATTTCTGCAGGTTTTTCAAGCTTTAATTTCAAAAGGTTTTTAGACCCATTTTGCGCTACAGTTTAGTTTCGTATTTACATACAACATGGCACAACCGGTGGCGATTCCGTCAAATAACCATGTGGCGGTTACACACCATTTGACGCAACATGGGGTCCCCAATGCGGGGCTACCATTATTTTTGTAGTCGAGGCGGATCCACCATACCACTTCGAAGTGTTTAATTCCTGGGTTACTTTTCCTGCAGTGGATGCAAATGATAACTTTTTCCATGCTTACACAGTCGCTGCTCCTCCAGCAGCATATCGTCCTTACGCGATTATTGAAGTTCCGTTGACATCCTGGCAACATACTATTCGGTTTAATGGCACCCTTCCTCACCCTGTCTCTTTTGTTCATATGGGTCCCTTAAGTATTGATGGGCTTCTTGGCCGGTTTTGTCTGGTTTCACACCACATCCAAACTATCTCAATTTTACTGTGGTAGAGCTTCGTTTGCTATATGCACAAGTGATTCAACTTTATAGACAAGTCATACATTTGTTTCTCGATCTTTTTTTAGTGGTCCCGGCTGGAGCTGCACCTCCAGCACCTGTGAGGGTGGAGGCCTTGTAATTAGTCCCATCATGATTAACTCTGTGATGGGCAAACATCCTCAGAATCGTGAGGACCTACCCTTTTGGATAGCATAGTAAATTGAACAGCTTGATGCTGTCTTTCCACACACTAGTCCTGTAGAAAAGCACAGGATCCTTACTATGGGGGTCATTACGATGGCGGATGGACTTCAGTCCGTCCGCCATCGTCCCGGGGATGGGGACTGCCCGCATATAAGGCGGCGGTCCCGCAAATGAAATTAGGATGCAACCGCCTCCACAGCGGCCGGAAACAGCATGTTTAACATTGCGGCGGGTGCTGCTGGCTGTAGCACCCGCCGCAATGTTAAAAAAGCACTGTTTACATTTCCCTGCACTACGTGGCACACATGGTGCAGGGAAATGAAAGGGCACACACCTACTGCCCCTGTACAAGGGGGGCCAGCAAAGGTCCCCCAAAGTACATCCGCGCCAGCGTTTCCATGGTGGTTGAACTGCCATGGAAAGGCTGGCAGGAATCCAGCATCCTGATCTGGTGGATGGTGCCTGCTAGGCACTGCCACCATTCTGTGGATGCGGCATGGTCCGACAGGCAATTGTAACGATTGCCTCGGTCGGACCCGTGGCAGACGTGCTTTCCTCCCGCCAGGCACCCCGCTCACCATCCTAATCTGGCGGGCGGTAATTGGCCTTACAATGGCGGTGAACCTGCCGGTGGCAGGTTCACTGCCATCGTAATCAGCCCCTATGTTCTTGCCAAGTGGTATGATTCCTCCTTTAGCGGACTGCAACACCTAGGGGACAGTGTTTGCTTCAGTGTATACTCTGTGCTTGGCACCCCCTCCATGAGCGTTCTGCCAAGCATTCTAAAATGTGTACAGGACGAGCACGGGGCTGGTCCAGCCCTGGATTTGGGGATGAAATTAGTGGGAATGTTCCCTACAGTCTCCGATATGATTCTGGCTAACATTAAAGGTGAAGCAGTTTGCTTGCAGGTGGCAGACGCTGATCGGGAGTGACAGTTGCTGATTATTATTGCAGATGTTTATACATCCCTACGACGCAATAATTTGGGAGTCAGACCATTTATTCAGGTACAGTCTAAACCCCCTCCTGATAAGGAGGGTCGACCTGTCTTTCCGAAGAAGACATGGAACAAAAATATGCAGCGGCAGAAGCCTAGGTCTCGTGCTGGTTCGCCTCCACCTGACGCTTCTGAGTGTAGATATGATTTATGTGACCGCTCTAAAATTAAATACACCTGAGAGGTTCCAGGTTCCTGATCCCCATTCTCCACGTTCCTTTCAGGAATTGTCGGATCAACAATTTGGTGGAGGGGGACCACAGGATCGCAGACAGGGCGAGTCCACGCAACCAAGGTGAGAACCGCAGCACCAGTTTAACGTGAAAGTCAAAAGGGAGAAATCACCTCAAAATCAAGCCCCGTTTCAAAAGAAAAATGTTGCCTCTTTGACTGCAAAGTATGCCCCAGATGGTGAGTACCCTCCTCCTGGACAGGAGTTGGGCAGTGACTCTCCTCGATAGCGCAGAGGAAGTTACTATAGTTTGGCAGACACTCCACCAGTGTCTGGAGGCGAGAGCAACTGGCACGTTTATTACTGTGGAAACCGCGGACACCTGCGTGCCCCCCCGATATACTCTATGAAGTAGACCTCCAAACTATAAATTCAGTCTTTTGGTACAATCTGACGTCTTCCAATGACATTTTGCTTGCGGAGGTTGATTGGCCTCCAACTTTTGTCCTCGCTTCCTCTTGGGGCGAACGATACTTCCGTCTTTTTCTCAATATGTCCCAGAGGAGACTAAACATTCTTATGCTTCGGAGTGGGCAGTAGCTCTGGCTCCTGCGTTATATCGCAATCAAGTGGGTTGGGATAAGGATTCCCTGTCGCATGTTATCCCTTTACGATCTACACCTCCACCCCAACCGCGATATCGGATTAAAAAGTTATGCTAAAGCATCTGTTAGTGATATTCTAACTCAATTGAAGACTCAGGGTGTAATTGAAACCTGTGTTTCATCTATGAATACTCCTCTTTTTCCGATATTGAAACCAGAAGGTTCATATCGCATTGTTTTAGATTACAAACATTTGAACAGTCATGTTCGTACCTTTGCAGTACAGAATACACACAGTACTGCGTTAGTAAATAACATTGTCCGAAAAAAGTTCAAAACTACGTTGAATATTTCCCCTGGATTTTTCAGTCACACTTTGGCTACAGTAAGCCATGACTTGACCGCATTCAGCGCTCTCGGCAATCAGAGACTCTATGCAAATTGCCTATGGGGTATAAGAATTGCCCTGGGGTTTTTGCGGCACGCATTGTGTCGATCTTACATGAAATTGAACCTGACGCCTTTTCATACGTTGATGATATTTACTTGACGGATGATGAACTAAATCCGCATCTTATGCGTGTGGATCGTATTATCGCACATTTTTCCACTTTGGGTTACAAATTCAATTTTGCCAAATCGCATATTGCTATTTTGGCAGTTCTTTTTCTTGGTTACGAATTGAGTAATGAAGGCAGGGGGTTCGCACCCCATTCTTTGGAAAAATGCGCTCAATTGCAACCTCCAACTACCCTAAAAAAATTACAGTCTTTGCTGGGTTTTTTGAATTTTAGCAGAACCTACATTCCAGATTATGCCGAGCGTATCAAACTGCTATATGTGTTGATACAACCTTCGTTTTCATCTTCCAGTTGGCTTCCGCAACACACTGCAGTGCTGCAGTCTTTGCAGTCTGATCTGCTTGCAACTCAATTCTTGTTAACTAGAGACAATACCACAAATTTGGTCATAAGGACTGTACCTGGAGGGTTAGGATTCACTAACGTGACTTTTAATGAAGGGGACATGGTTCCTATCACTTATAAATTGCATTTATATATCCCTGCAGAAATGCGCTTTAGAAGCGGTCATGAAGGCAAGTGTACCTAATTCTAAAGCTCTGCATCCTCGCTGGATACAATGGGCTAGTTCATTGACGTCGGCTGATGTCAATTTCATCTTTGATCCTACAATATGAACAAGTTCATCCTCTTCCTTTGTCCCTACTTCCTCTTGATCAGGACAAATGTATCATTTACACTGATGGGTCTGCTCAGCCAGCCATTGGTTCTAAACAAGCTTATTCTGCAGCCTGCGCGATTGTGGCAGGCACAATAGTAGACGGGGGATTTTAAATCCTCCTTAGTTCACACACAATCCCTTGGGGATTGTACGGCACAATTGGCCAAGTTACGTGCGTTGCTTTTGGCTCTTGAGTTTGCTGATCCTGAATTGCCTACTCTTATTGTGTGCAATTCGTTCTATTGTGTACAATCCTTTCATGACAACTTATTCTTTTGGAAACAAAATGATTTTCGTGATTCCAAGGGTAGCGCGATAAAGCATAAAACGCTTTCGGTCCAAGTGACTGCTCTTTAGGACTGTTGCCACTCACACATGTCATCAATACATTAGGCCATCAGCGTGTGGGAGCACACGCTGCTGGCAACTCACTGGCTGATGCGGCAGCCAAATCTGCAGTAGTCACATGCTCCATAGCAACTGTTACGAGGTCCAAAACTAAAATTGATGATGATATTTTGGCTTCTATTGCTGCGACGAAGGAGGGGACAATGTTTCCCCAGGGATTCCCTTCACGTTATTCCTATCACTTAACCACTGATCAAGTTCCGTTTGTGACAGTGGGTAATCACTTGATTCCCAACAAGGACCACAGACTTTCATTAATGGTGGCTGCCCATGGAGGAATGGCTTCCGCACATGCGGGAGTGATGGCCACAATTTCTCTTTTACAGCAACGTTCTTGGTGGCGAGGCTTATACCAACAAATGCGTAAATACATTCTTTCCTGTGACATTTGTCAACAGATTAAACCTTCTACTGTTTCTCGTCCACCATATACTCAACTTTTCATTTCAAATCAACCGTTTTGCTCTATTTATCTTGATCACTGCGGTCCTTTGACATCAGATAATGCATACAAATATATTTTGGTTGCAGTGGATTTATGCACTAGGTTCCTCTGGGTTTGGCAACAGCACTGTGCTGATGCTTGTACTGTTACAAAAGATTTACATGTCTTTGATGGGACTTAAGCCTGTGGCACCTTCCATTCTGAACAAGGTCCGGTTTTTGCCTCTAAGGCTTACTGTGATTCGATGAAATCCATGGGGGTGCAGGTGTATTTCTCGTCTCCATATCGGCCTGAGGGCAATTCTATTGTGGAGTGGATGAACCGTGACTTAAAGCAGTCTTTAACAGGAAGGGTATTGGGTACAGGCCGGGGCTGGTTGACTCATCTCTAAGGGGTTCAACGTGCACTAAATAATCTCCCTAGAGGATCTCTGGGTGGGCAAACCCTGTAGGAAATGCTCTTTGGCATTAAGATGTTTGTGCCAGACCTTGATGGTCTAGACGTTGTGCCAGCTGCCGCAAATTTTGACGTAGATAACCATTGCGCTATGTTACAGGATCTACAAAAGAATCGAGACGCTCTAGCAAAAAACCATTTGCCCTCGCCAACGGATGAAGCAGTGGTGGTGTCCGTTTCCGGATGGCTTCCTAAAGTTGGTGATCTGGTCCGGGAGAAAGTGTCAAACAAGAAAGAATTTGGTCCAACATACCGTGCTCCGGTTCCAGTCCTTGGTCTAAAGGGCACTCGAACTGTGATCTTACCTCTGCTATCTGGATGCAAAGACAATCGGCTCATTTCAATCGAACATGTCAAGTTACACCATATGGCCGATACTCAATAGTATGCCTACAAGCATTCCGCGTCGGGATGTTTCACTCCATCCGATGAGTTCTGTTTCTTCTGATTCTCCTCGGCCTCGAGAAGGGGTGACTGAGGCCTCAATTGAATTGCAGCTTGTTCTGCCTTCGCCGTCTACAACTGTGGACAACGAGTACGCTTCCCCAACAACCGAACCTACAGTTGATATCCCAGAAAATAATATACATCATATTTCTAATGGCGAACAGCCCCCTTTGTTTCAGCTCAGCTCCAGCAGTTACTATATTGACCAGGATAATTTTCTTCAGATACATCTTCATTGTTTTCCGCTACTGCTGTACCACCTACATGGATTTGTGTTATCATCTCGTAGTTGAAAAGAACTTACCTAGTCCCACCATGGACTTACATCTGGATCGTGTTGTCAACGGTATTCCTATTCATGGTTGGATTCATGACTGTTTTTTTCTTTTTGATTAATGGCCACTACTTGTCTGAACAC
Organism: Calotriton arnoldi; assembly: GCA_963921515.1. Taxonomy (NCBI): domain Eukaryota; kingdom Metazoa; phylum Chordata; class Amphibia; order Caudata; family Salamandridae; genus Calotriton; species Calotriton arnoldi. The sequence goes on from CAWUFW010004167.1 coordinate 1,373,485, forward strand.
TCTGCAGTGAAACTGGTTGATGGTGTACTGGCCCTGAATACTTCTTTGCATAAAATGAAAAGAGGCCAGACCGTTGTTAATATTTCAGCAGTCCCGATCGCTGATGGCATTGTTTGGGACAAAGTGCCATTCGATATATATGGTCCTACGGAGACCCTACAGATTCCATATGTCTTCCATGTTTCTTTGGGGGATATTGTTTTACCTGGGATGCATTCAGATGATTGGGATGTCAATGCTGTTAATTCTTTGTTTTCTGATTTGCAGTATTATACTGTTCTTGATACTGAGGATCTATTTTTAAATTCAGCAAATTATGCAGATTTATTTTGTTACCAGCATTATGGACATCACTTTCTACACAAAACCAGTACTCAAAGACCCACTTTCAATTATACACAATGGGAACATTGCCCTACACCATCTAAAATAAGTTCCATTACACAAAAAAAGAAATATACATATTTTACTGGTTATAATCTATCCAACCCGGCATCATATTATTTCAAATTGAATATCCCCACATTGAACAAATATATGCTTACACATACTAAATTGATTTAGTCCTCATCCTTTATAGGAGCTCTGTCCCTGTAAGGTTACGATTTTTGGAAGGACACTGTTGACTTAAAGTCTATTTGGGGCACAAAAGTTTGGCAAGTGCAAAGTACTGTGTCCTTGCAACGTGCATGTTTGATACCGTCTCAACTAATATTTTTAAATCAGACGGTTCAACAAACTACCTGTTTTGGTTTAGCCACAGTTAAAAATTTGGATACTCCGTCTATTCCGTCTCTGGCTCAATATGAGACGTGGCACACACATACCAACTATACTATTGAAGATTTGACTATTATGATACGAAATGGAACTTTTAATTCTTCTATGAATAATCAAGAGAGTTGGGTGTTATGGCCTACACACACCGATGCTTGTCATTTACGTTTTATAAATGCTGCTAACGGGTTTACCCAAAATAGACCTGATCCTCATTACTCCCATTCTCATACGGTTACCACTTATTCGGTTGGTATAATTACTTCAACAATGGTTGGAACATTCCACACTATCGCCTATGAAACACCATCTTTCCCTTTTGTAAGGTGACATTGATCTTTCAGACTTTCTTTTAGGTCCAAAATCCTCTTGCACTAAACGTTTTATTCATGCAGCCTATAATGAATTTTGGAAACTATCGCAAATGGAAGCAGCACTACGGTTACGCCAAATTGATCAAGATAATTTGGAAAAAGTTCTTGCGGTGGTTGACAACAGTATTAACACACTCTCTTCTCGCATATGTACCTTAAACAATATTGTATCATCTGTTATTGATATTGTTCAGAATGAGGTATCAACTTTGTATAATGGTCAAAATCAGTTACGTTCAGTTATGCAATTTAGTTGGACCTTACAGACACTTAAGAATGGGAGAGTGCCATGGGATTACCTTAATGCTTCCCCGCTGTTTTTACCGTTCAGTTTGACAGATGAACAAAAAATTATGTCTATGAAAGATGCAACGTACACTATGTTACACATTGAGAAACTAGAACAGTTACCATTCACTGTAGCAGAAACAGATTCAGCAGTGTGGTTAATACATGGTGTTATTTCATTGCCCATCTCACTTTTCCAGTTTACAGCTTGCATGACACTATCCTGTAGATATGAACCATTTGGGAGCAGTTTCATGCATGAATTGTGGTCCTTGCCTTTCACATTCTGTTGCCAACATGCAGAAAAGGAAGTTTTCCTTACAGGGGAGGATTGTGACTCTACAGTCACTCGCTTCCTTGTGTGTAAGCTAGTGAAACTCCATGGTGCCTGTAACGTTCCAACACCTAATTTGGCATGTTTTTTAAAAGGAACCCCATTTCCTGCTATTATTCCAACTCTCACTTTGATTTCTAATGGGAGTTATCTTATTCTAAACAATCAGAACTGCTGCGGTTTATGGGCAGGTAAGCCGTACATAGTAACAGTTTCACAATGAGTTACTTGTTGCAGCAATGTCCTGTTCCCCCCCACCACACACTGGAGTGTAGATAGTTCGCTGTAGCCTTCCATTCCGACTTTGAAAACAGATTTCAATAAGCTAAGCAGACTCAAAGCGCTATTGTTTCAACAAGAAGTGGCTCTCACGACAGCTCGTGAGACCTTCGAATTGCAGGTGGCAAGAACATCAAGTGAAATCAGTCATTGCTAAGAACAAATCTACCCCTACACTTTGGGGAATTAATTCACCAAATCTTTAATGCATCTGATACTGCAGGCCTAGCCTTCTTTTTTTAAGTTCTGGGATCTGGACTTGTAACACCATTTCAGACTATTTTTGGAGTAATCCCTTCTTTTATTCATTCTATTTGTTCCAGCGTATTCGAAGGGTTTCCCCTGCTGCTCCTCCTGGTATGTGGTGTTCTTGTACTTCTAACTATTGCTGTTTTGCAATGGCTGCTCGATCTGTTTTACTGCCCAGCCAGGAACAGCTGCAATTGTGCCGTGATCGGATGCAACAGCTTTTTGGTTTAATGCCATTGGGAGCTCTTGACATCAACTACTGGCTGACCTTCCGTTATGCCTACTTTACCTGTGTGCAACCTTTGTTTTACTGTATCCAGTGCCCTTTTCAATGGACCCTGGATGTCTGCCTGTCCACTATGTCATACGCTGCCCTAGATTGTGAACTGTTGATAGGTCCGTTGATGTTCCATAACCAGGACTGTTCTAAGGGTAAGCTGCTCGTCTACAATTCTTCATTGGGACCAGCAGCCAGAGCGAGTCCCTGTGCTCGGGCACAGCACCTCTTGGATTTTAGTTTCATCGAAGTCGACACAGGTTGCCCCGGAATGCTCTTTCCAGCCTCTGGATATGAGGAGCACGTCTGTTCATTTGAATTGCTTAATTGGATGGCATCGCTTTTCGCTCTGGAAGGTTCTGACGCCTTATTGGAGCTCATGGCATTCCATTTGTCGCACAAACTTTTTGGCCCGGATGATGCGCTGTAATTGGATATATTTTTGCGTGCAAATTGTTTCTATTTTATTTTCCTTTCCATCATAGTCCAGCTTTGGAACTTTGAATTCACTTTATTCCCTGATTTGGACGCTTTGGCTCTGCTTACTAGTGATTTCTGTATTAGTCCAGTACTTACATCCTGACCAAGAGGAGGGTGTCACATGGCCCATGGGGGCATTGTTGTCTTCCCTAAGTTATCATGAGGATGCTGCAGCTTGTCCGCTGCTTTGTGCACATTCCTACACAAGCTTATTTTTGCAAATGCCTCTTTTGATATTTTCACATGTGAACCGACCGCTGTTTTCATGCTTTGCTGGTTCCTGTGATTTAGTCTGAACATTGTGGACAAGGTCGAACAACAATGCCTCTTGTTATTATGTTCTGGTCAGGCCCTAGAATCTAGACAAAACATACAGATGCAGCTGTTGTTTGGGAATACGTTCTTCGGTCTTTTTGGAACACATGGATAGGTAGCACACACTTGGAGAGGGACCTTTTCAGAGAGAAGAGCATGACACTACCCTTGATGTAGATCTACCATCTATAGACTGAGGTACGGGGTCTGCAAATAATGCCCAGATATCTTCTAATATATAATCATCTTGCTTCTATACAAGGGGAAGGAGGTTAGGCTACACTGTCCTTCACTACAACAGCTCCTTTTATGATTTACGGACTACTTGCTATGCTGACCATATTTGTGTTGTGCACTTTTCTGCTTATTGTGGCACATATACTGCATACTAGAGCACGTTAGTTAAAATAAATATTTTAAACTTGTTTGTGTCTCTGTCAGATCTTATTGTGGACAAGTACAAGAGTGTGAGCGAAAGGGTGTGTCTTGCAACCGTGATTCCTGAGAGAGTCAGGAGTGCTGAGTTCTGTGGTGTCTAATCACTTGGTCCTATGTGAATGAGTAGGAGAGCAAGTGAGACACTATGGTTAGTCGGTCCTGGGCTCATGAGTACTAAGGTGGTAGGATGAATCAGTCCCTATATACCAAGGTCCCATAATCCTACGCATAGTTCTGTGTTTGCACAGAATCCCTGCACCACACCCACTCACATACCCACTCAAAGACGCTTGCATCTATTCACAAACCCACTTTGAGACTGACACACCCATTCACAGACACACTCATAAACTCACACACCCACTCACAGACTTCACTCAGACACTCATGCCTCCATTCACAGACCCAAGCAGAGCTGATACACCTACTCACAGACCCACTCAGACTCATGCACCCAGTCATAAACTCACTTAAACAGTCATGCACCCACTCACTAACCCACTCAGAGATGCATGCACCCATTCACAGACCCACTCAGAGACTCAGGCACACACTCAGACACTCATGCTCCCACTCAGAGACTCATGCACCCACTCACACACCCACTCAGAGACCCACGCACCCACTCACAGATCCCCTCAGAGAGTCACGCCTCCAATCACAGTCCCACTCAGAGACTCATGCACCTACTCCCAGACCCCCTGAGATACTCACGTACCCACTTACATACCGACTCAGAGAAACATGCATCCATTCACAAACCCACTGAGACTGACACCCCCACTCACAGACCCACTCAGAAACTCACTCACCCACTCACAGATCCCACTCAGACATGCATTCATTAACTCAGTCTCACTTAGAGATTTATACACCCACTCACAGACCTACTCAGAGACTCATGCACCCAGGCAAAGACTCACTTAGACACTCATACACCCACTCAGAGATGCATGTGCCCATTCACAGACCCACTCAGAGACTCAGGCACCGACTCACAGATCCACTCAGACACTCATGAACAGACTCACAGACCCATTGCAGCATTCACACAGCCACTCATAGACATACATAGGCACTGACACAACTACTCACAAACCCACACCGCCACTCACACACCCACTCACAGACCTGTTGTGCCACTCACAGAAGCAGACAAAGACCCACAAAGGCATACACAAATCCTCTCACAGACCCACACAGGCACACACTCACCTACTCACACACCAATAGAACCACTCATAAACCCTCACACATCTATACAGCCACTCACACACCAACTCACAGACCCATACAGCTACTCATGCACCTACTCACAGACCCACTCAGACTCTTACACACCTACTCACAGAACCACTCAGAGATGCATACACACACTTACAGTCCCACTCAGAGACCCATGCACCCACTCACAGACCTTCTCAGAGACTCATGCACCCACTCACACACCCACTCAGAGACATATGTGCCCACTCACAGACCACCTCAGAGAGTCACACACCCACTCACAGTCCCACTGAAAGACTCAGACACCCACTCACAGACCCACTGAGAGATTTGCATTCACATACCAACTCAAAAACACGTGTGTCTATTCACAAACCCACTAAGAGACTGACACATCCAATTACAGACCCACTCATAAACTCACACACCCACTCACAGACTTCACTCAGACACTCATGCATCTACTCACAGACACATGCAAAGCTGATACCCAATCACAGACCCACACAGACTCATGCACCCAGTCACAGACTCACTTAAACACTCATGTACCCACTCACACACCCACTCAGAGAGGCATGTGCCCATTCACAGACCTACTCTGAGACTCAGGCATCCACTCATAACCCACTCAGACACTAATGCACCCACTCAGAGACTCATGTACCCACTCACACACCTACTCAGAGACACAGGTGCCCACTCATAGACCCCCTCAGAGAGTTATGCATCTACTCACAGTCCCACTCATAGACTCATACACCCACTCACAGACCCACTGAGAGACTCATGTACCCACTCACATACCCACTGAGAGGCATATGCACCCATTGACAAACCCACTGAGAGACTGACACACCCACTCACAGACCCACTCAGACACTCACTCACCCACTCACAGACCCCACTCAGACATGCATTCATCAACTCACAGACCCACTCAGAGATTGATGTACCCACTCACAGACCCACAGAGAGACTCGAGCACCCAGGCACAGACTCCCTGAGGCATCCATATATACCCACTCAGAGATGCATGCGCCCATTCACAGACCCACTCAGAGACTCTGGCACCCACTCACAGATCCACTCAGACACTCATGCACCCACTCACAGACCCCATTCAGACACTCATGAACAGACTCACAGACCCATAGCAGCATTCACACAGCCACTCATAGACATACATAGGCACTGGCACAACCACTCACAAACCCACACAGCCACTTACACACCCACTCACAGACCTGTTGTGCCACTCACAGAAGCAGACAAAGACCCACAAAGGCACATACAAATCCTCTCACAGACCCATACAGCTACTCATGCACCTACTCACAGACCCACTCAGACTCTTACACACCTACTCACAGAACCACTCAGAGATGCATACACACACTTACAGTCCTACTCAGAGACCCATGCACCCACTCACAGACCTTCTCAGAGACTCATGCACCCACTCACACACCCACTCAGAGACATATGTGCCCACTCACAGACCACCTCAGAGAGTCACACACCCACTCACAGTCCCACTGAAAGACTCACACACCCACTCACACACCCACTCAGAGATGCACATGCCCATTCACAGACCCACTCAGAGACTCAGGCATCTACTCATAACCCACTCAGACACTAATGCACCCACTCAGAGACTCATGTACCCACACACACACCTACTCAGAGACACACGTGCCCACTCACAGACCCCCTCAGAGAGTCACGCATTTACTCACAGTCCCACTCATAGACTCATACACCCACTCACAGACCCACTGAGAGACTCATGTACCCACTCACATACCCACTCAGAGGCATATGCACCCATTGACAAACCTACTGAGAGACTGACACACCCACTCACAGACCCACTCAGACACTCACTCACCCACTCACAGACCCCACTCAGACATGCATTCATCAACTCACAGACCCACTCATAGATTGATGCACCCACTCACAGACCCACTCAGAGACTCGAGCACCCAGGCACAGACTCCCTTAGGCATCCATATACCCACTCAGAGATGCATGCGCCCATTCACAGACCCACTCAGAGACTCTGGCACCCACTCACAGATCCACTCAGACACTCATGCACCCACTCACAGACCCCATTCAGACTCTCATGAACAGACTCACAGACCCATAGCAGCATTCACACAGCCACTCATAGACATACATAGGCACTGGCACAACCACTCAAAACCCACACAGCCACTCACACACCCACTCACAGACCTGTTGTGCCACTAACATTACCAGGCAAAGACCAACAAAGGCACACACAAATCCATTCACAGACCCACACAGGCACTCACTTACCTACTCACACACCAAAAGCACCACTCATAGACCCACACACACCAATACAGCCACTCACACACCAACTCACAGACCCATACAGCTACTCATACACCCACTCACCAACCTATACAGCCACTCACACACCCATTCTCAAAGTTTACAGGTTACAGTTAGGAAACAACATTTAATAAACCGTAAAAATTCCATGAAAAAACCAAAGGACGTTATAGTTAGGCTTAGATCTCACTTGTACAAAACCATGGAAATTCAGCAGTTACAGTTACCTTAGCTAACTGTAACTTACGCCCCACAATGCACTGCTTATGACCTCACATATTACATCACTCATGACTTGGTCAGTGACATCATTTTACTGATTATATATGATTATATTTATATATATATATGCCTCAAACACTCTCATAGAGAAGAGCAAAGGTGGGCACTCCAGGCAAGTCATACATCTCTTATATTTCTTTAAATCTCCGTCACCATGTCTGTACTGACACGTTTCGGCTGGTCCCAGCCTTTATCAAAGTATATATATATATATACATACATATATTTACATGTATATACATATAGATAGATAGATAGATAGATAGATAGATAGATAGATAGATAGATAGATAGATAGATAGACAGACATTAGGGGTGTGCAAAATGTGTGAAATTTTATTGAACGGCTGCCTCTGGACTCACTTGTTTACTCAAGAGTTAAATACACCAATTAGGTGAAAGCAAATTTACAGTAGAATTTAAGGAGCAAAACACATGCATTGTGGCACTAGATTGCAGTAAAAGACAAAAACTCTGAGGGAAAAATGCAACTTTAGCTGGTGTTGTGGAATGGACAAGCCACTTTTGCATGAGGAACACCCCCCTGAATTTGTGTAATTTCCACCTATCCGTTGCATCTTGTCACTCTCAATAACTGATAGATGCTCACAAAAATGGGTTATGCAACTAGATGTAACCTCTGTGAGTAGCACTGACCCTTTTGAATTGGGTGGTACATTCTACACAGGGGTAATATCATCTACCAGTGTGAAGAAAGTAACAACCATCTGCATAAGGATTGCTTGTTCTCTTTAACTACAAGCAGCCCTGCAGGTAAATCTGTAATAGTGGTATGTGTAGCAGCCGTAAAATATTGTACATTTTCTTCAAGTCTTTTAGGTCATCCAATATTTAGCCCCATTATCCAACTATTCCTTGGTGCCATTTAAGAACTCGCCTTCCAGCCTGAACCTTCTGGCCCCACTAAATATGTTAGTGTTTAGAATAAATATGTAGACAGAGAAAAAGATCCTGACACATGTTTTATGAAGCTGCTTGGTTGCCAAAAATTCCCATCCTTTAATTTGCAAGTTAACTTTGATTTCTGGAGGCTTACATATTAGCAAAAATCCATCTTAGGGTCTGATTTAGATCTCAGCAGACCGGTTACTCATTTACAATGGTGACTGATATGGATTTATATTTTGGTGGACGGGATATCCGTCACAGTTGTGACGGAGGCCCTTAATTCCCTAAAAGTTCACCCCATAGAGAAAAGATTCACCTGCCAGATAGGTCATTTAAAAATACTTGTTTGCAAACTAAATTTTTGGATATGAACTTTAATTTAGAGATGCCAGTGAAACTTCATTAAAAGTTGACACAATTACTAAATGATCTCCCAGAGGCAACTGGCATAGTTCAGCCCATTGAAGCCAGAATCAAATTGATTAATTTTCAGGAAAGTGAAATTAGCTATCCGTTTATTCACATTCATTTCAATAAACCGGAATTAGTAATAGAGGGTAAACTGTTATGTCTCCTTGTTCACTTTTTAATGGTGCTCTTGTGAATAAGTTTGGGCTTATTTGCATATTTGATCAAGTTAAATTGAGGTTTCAGCACACCTACTCCAAAAATGAATGTTCTTTCATTAATTTAGAGAACAGTGGACCATATGCAGTGCTCGCTATTTAACTCCTCTGTCACCAAACACATCTGCCCTACCTCTTTTACATCCTCGACAGAGATTGTAAAAAGCAAGTGGAACTGCTGAAACCTACGTGACTTTCAGATTTTATACCACATGACCAAAATGTTTTTCCAGCAAGGCCCTGAAGTTTACCTTAAGTCGCTGATCGCTCTCTGTCTCGAACCTTTCTTCCTTGATGTTACCTTTCAATCAACCGAATGAACTGAAATTACACGCTTTTGTCTTGCATCTGGCTAACCTCACTTTCCCAGCTGGCATGGAAGGCCTTAAGGCCTATTAGACACAACTTTTTCTAGCTACTGTTAAAGACTAAGGGGGATATTATCAACAAACCGCGATAATTATCGCTAAGCGCGATAAGCGTCCTTTTTTTTATCGCCTTCGATACCCGGATCTTATCGCCGTGGTAGCGACGTATTAACAATGCGCCGCTACCCAGCGAGAGCAATCAATCCCGGCGCTAATGGACGGCGATACATCCTGCGCGCCGGCGATAAAAAAAAGCACGCTAAGTACAGAAAAGTAGCGATAGGCCAAATAGCTCCGAAATCGGCCGGGAAATTGGCAGCAGGCCTGCATGTCACACTAATCAAGTGCCAAAATTCCCCATAAAAGGCCAACAAGCTGGGGAAAGAAAAACAAAACAAAATGGAGAATACACCAGATCCCAGGAGAGACACGGAGGGAGCCGGGACAAGTGCTGAGCCCACAAACAACCCCCCAGCTAGCCAGGAGGAGCAGACAGAGACCCAGGAGAAGGCCAAGAGGAAGAGGAACCCCAGGTTCAGTCACCAGGAAAATCAGGTCCTGTGTGGCCTGGTGGCTGAACATCAACAGGAGCTATTCATCAAACGCTCAGTGCCATTGTCCAGAAAAAAAGAAATATGGGAAGACATTACGGACAAGGTGAATGCTGTTGGAGAGAGGAAGAGGAGGACAGTGGAGGAGGTCAGGAAGCGCTGGAATGATAGTAAGAAAAATACCAAGGAAAAATAGCAGCCAACCGGAAGGCAGCAAATGCGACCGGAGGTGGGAGTCCAGTGCCTCAGCTGGAGCTGGATGAGACGGAGGAAATGGTGGCCCAAGTCATCACTGATGAAACGGTGGTCGGAGTGCCGGGTCAGGACACTGCTGAATGTGAGCAGACACAACCACAGGGTGAGTACCAACCATGGAGTGGGTGGATGGTGGTGGATGGGCACAATGGCACTTATGCACAAAAAATTGCATTGCAGACCCACAATCACTGTGGATCAGGTCCCAGATAGCCCTGTGCATGGTGGCACGGACACAGATCACCTGACTCAAGCCAAAACCTTGAAAGACACATATTCCCATGCACCCAGACTTTGAAATGTGCACCGTAAAGTCAGCCAAACACAGTCCAGGTACAACATCAGATTACAAAATAAGGGCAACATCAATTAGCAAAGTGCCACATCACCTAGAGATGCAGAGGGCTTGCAAAATGCCCACCTTGCATCATCAGAACCCATATCCAATTCAGCAGCACAAGGCAGCATCTCCCAGACGCCCAAATGAGCATGCCGTGTGAATGTGACAGATCACGTGCACCAGTGAGCATGCCAACAACAAGCTCAGCACACCTGCAACATTGCGCATGTGTCTGACTTGTGTGCAAGGTCGTGCATGGCCATCAAGGGTGACTCTGATGGCCATACACAACCTTGCACACAAGCCAAACACATGCGCAAAGTTGCAGGTGTGTTGAGCTTGTTGTCGGCATGCTCACTGGTGCACGTGATCTGTCACATTCACACGGCATGCTCATTTGGGCATCTGGGAGATGCTGCCTTGTGCTGATGAATTGGATATGCGTGGTGATGAGGCAAGGGGGACAGCGTGACAACCTCACGCATCGCCAAGCAATATGCCCCCTTGACCGTCCATGCAATGCAGTTCTGCGTACTGCAAGTGAGCAAGCATCCAGTGAGTCTGCATACTGGCAACACATGCTATCTCCCAAAAAAATGACCATGTAGGCCGATGGCTAAAATAGTCATATGACTAAATGCACACACATTGTGAATACATAGTGACTGCAGCAGGGCGGTCTAAGGCAGTCGCATGTTAATACAAGCGCATGACCCCTGAGAAGCTACCCCCTTTGGACATACGTAAGTACAAATGGGAGGTTGATGTAGGGATAGAGAATCCGGAAAGGGCTTGGGCTGAGATAGTGGAGCGGGCGTGGAAGAGCACCAGCAATGCCTGCTTCCAAATGCACCATTTCCATGTCACACATCGTGCTTACCTCACACCGGCAAAAATAAAAACATATATCAACACTGAATCAGATGAATGCCAGAGGTGTAGGGGTGAAGGGGCAGACTTCCTCAAATGCACAGGAAGTGCCCACTCCTGGCTACTTACTGGAATGACGTACTTGCACTATTGAAGGTAGTGACGGATAGGGAATTAGATATGGCATTGGGGACATGTATACTGCATTGTTTTCCCCACACAGCTAAAACTAAAATCACCACCAAGTTCATAGATACGGGACTGGTGGTTGCCAAGAGAGAAATCACGAAGCACTGGAAGGTGAGTAGGCCCCCGAGCTTAGATCGCTGGAAGATAGATTTCATCTAATGTGCGGACTGTGATGGAATGGTTCGGCTACAATTGGCAAAGAGGATGGGGAGTGATGGAGCACCCGAGGCAGCTAGAGCATGGGGACACTTGGTGGGACGATCAAAAGAACCAGACGCTGAAAGTGATGATGACGCTGACCTGGGAGAGCTGATGACAGGGAGGCCCCTCCAGCGCGTAGAAGTAGCCATGTGCCACCATTAGCGATATGCAAGATACGTGAATCCAAAGTGGCAGCCTGCACAAGGTTCAATTGTTTACCTTTTTGAGATCACTAATCACGCATTACTAGTGGTTATCGATGAGTGCAGAGTAATGGGGGATGTGACATGCCTGGAGGGAGGGGTATTGGAATTTAGGGCATGGATAGATTTAGTAGGAATAGTCAAGTTCCTCAATCTGGGACCCATAGAGTATTGGACATAGCTCCCTTTGTTACATGAATCATATTTTCCAAGGACATTGCGGAAACGTGCCTTAAGGTTGAGCTGAGATCCTCTGTTTGTACAATTGTATATTAAGATCAGTGGAGGGGGACTAGGTCTGTGATTTGGGAGATGTCAATGCCCTGCTTCCTAAAACTTCATCAGGTTTAATTTTAATGTAAAAAAAATTCAAAAGGACTAAATGCACACATGCTGCAGACTTTACTCATGGGGCAATGTTATGCAATGAGCAGGGGGGAAATACCTGTAACACCACGGTACATGCACAATGCATATCAGCAATGTGTTTCACAAAGCTGTACTGCTTCACTCGTTGTTGTGACAAACTCACACAACAACAATGTCCCCGTAAAGAAGTATGCCAAACAAAGTATGACCACAAGCACAAATTTGCAAACAACAACTAAAAAGGCCAAAATGGCACACTCAATCATAAGGTCACATTTCACTCACCCACCCCCAAGTGTACACATCTGTCATACTGAAAACAGCATTCCTCCTCTGTCACCATTTGAGTTGGCCATCCCACGATCATGTGCATGTAAACACATCTGTTTGGTAAGTCAACTGTGTCAGTGAACAAACATCCAGTAATGTCAAATCATCACACACACGCAAAGCCAGGACTTGAAAATCTTGAACCAGGACAGCATGTATCATCCATGTCATCAGATGTGTGGCACATACACAAATACACATCACCATGCCATTTGCATCTGTTGTGAGGGTGGCACTGACAAGGCCTGAGCAACATAAACACGCATCTGTAAATCAACTAAAGCAAAATCCTGTAACACACACCAGTAGTGTCCTGTATAGGGCGTGCTGCCGGGCGGTGACGTGGGGCAGGGGAGGGGCAGGGTGGGGTGTAGTAAACACCGGAATACGGATGAATGCAGGTAAGTATACAGTTAAATCCTTCAAACGGATTCATTTGCGCGCACTGCATTGCCAAATGCGATGCAGGGCGCCCAACTACATCCCTCTTATCTTTTTAAATGTTCACTGACATGCATTCATCCATTTTCCGGTGTATACCACCCCCACCCTGCCCCTCCACCACCCCACGTCCCTGCCCGGCAGCATGCCCCATACGGGACACTACTGCCACACACACACCACATGTGGGATCAAAGTTGCGGGTAATGGGTGTTGACACCGTCTGAACAGACAGTAACAACTATTGCAATACATGCTGCACCACACTCAGAATGGGTAATCCAACAGAAGTGCAGTAAGCAATACATGCAAGATTGAACATGACTGACAGAATGCACACAAGACAATTCACAATAGCCCTAGCTACATAGATGCACATGTGTCCTACATAGTGCAGCCAAGTCGAAAAAAGAAAGTAGGCTCTCATTGCCAATGTGCCAAAAGGGTGCCCTCCTCACACATAACTAATCTCACACAAAACACATGCACATGTGCAGTACCCTGCAAAGCTGCAGGTCTGTGAGCCACACTGACAAGGCAAGTGACAGGGCATGATGAATAGCATCCCTGCAGGACAAACATATTTACATGGTGCAGGACATCTCACTGATGTGGCGGAGTGTGGACCACCTCCTCATAGGAGCAGGTCACACTCTGACACATCCTTCTGTACACACAACCCCTGATGTGACCCAGACATCTCATGACCTACTATGCACAAGTGTTACAACTCTGGCCAACACACATAGTCACCACAGCTTACAACATCTCTGCATTGTACATTCACAGAAGTCAAAGGGTCATTGTCTGAAAGGGACGAGGGCAGTAAAACAAAAGCAGCAGGTGCCACTATCACACAATGCAGTGCACACACATACAAATCTGAGTACATCAACATTGACTACTAGGTGTTACGAACTGCATCACTCACACAACTGAACAGAGGACACAACAGGTAGCGCCTGTGTGTAGACACTGTCCTAAAAACAAATCTCATATTGGTAAAATGTAAGATGACAATGTACAAGTACAAGCTCACATCCGTGATGCCCTTGAAATAATCAACATCCTGCTAATAATAAGCATCTCATCCAAAACTGTCAGAATGTACAGTCTCCGCAGTCTGTTTGCAAAGTTAACTAATGCATGCTCCTACATGTAACACACTGTTAAACTGTATCTCCCATACCAATTGCAGAGGGAGAGACAACACCTCCTGGACAGCAGAATGACCCACCCCTCACCGTTGACTTGGACGATTACACCACCATCAACCAGGAGGAATTCCTCCAGATGCTGGACTCCCTTGACACACAATCTACAGGAGCAGGGCAACCCAGCAGCATTGCGCAAACCCCACCACCTGCACAAACCATCCAGCAGCAGGCACCTCCCACCACAGCTGCCTCCCAGGACCTTGACGACACATATCAGGCCTTTCACCGCCATGTGCTTGAGGTCCAGCGGGAGAAGCGTGACCAGGTGCGGTTGGGGTTTGAGAGCCTGGCAGCCAAAATGGACGACATACGTGGGTGTCTGAGTCCCATCAGGGACAACATGCAGAGGATGACAGACATCCACAGCCCGCTCAATGCTCTCCAACGCTCCCTGGATGACATTGCTGTAGTCCTGACTCAGAGACTAGACCAACTGTCTCAGCAGGATGGCTACAGTGGTGTCAGCGCAGATTTGTCCAGGCTTGCCCGGATAATGGAGAGCAGGGAGCGGCGTGAAGAACAACAGATGGCTGCCACGGCTGAACACCAGCGCAATGTAGCTGGGATCTACCAGGCTCTGCATCTGCTCGTCACCTCAGTGCTGCCCCAAGCTCTGGTGCCAATAGTTGCTGCTGCTGGCGGCTCCACATCCTCAGCTCCGCCCCCTGATGTGTCCGTGCCTCACAGTGCTGCACCCACCATACCACCACCCACATGTGAGCCACATGACACATCAGAGGACGAAGATGAGGATGATTCTGCCATTATGGTAAGGAGAACACAGAGCAGACATTGATGTCAAAAGGCCTGGCTTACCTTGGTATTCTTCTTACTATCATGCCACAGAACGACCCCTTCCATTGTCTTCCAATGTCACCCAACACTCACCTTGGACCTAGACATGGACTTCCACATCTGCTCTTTTTTTGTGACAATGACACTGCAAACTCCGCCTCTTCCCTCTGATCCGTCACTCCCAAAGGACTCTGTCTGCCCCTCTAACGGGCATAGATGCAATGTTGGGTTGAATGGGCAAGTACTGTTCCTGTCTTCCCCCTTTGTACTGTAAATAAAAATATCCTATTCACACAGATGCGTGTTTACATGACCAATCAAGCATTGAACTTCGTCAATAATTCATGTCCTGTGAATCCACAAGAAGGTCCACCAAGGGAAATACAAGCTAGGTACATGTGTCACCTGACACGGATAGGCAGTGAGATGAGCCTGTATGTGTAAAATTGCTGTGCCCACCTTGATCAGATACCACAATCTAGCAATATACCAACTTTTACCCACGTTCATTCATTAGACAGGCATGTGTGAACAAATGTACCAGTCTGTTTCAGGACACAAGTAGTGTCACCCTGAACAATAGCAAACCATAATCTCCTGGCATATCTACTTACACTCAACATGGTGTACAAATCTTGTTGTAATGTTGCGCATTGCATATCACAACCCTAGATGTTGCACACCAGAATCACATTGATGAGGAGACCTAAGGGCACATGTCTAACATACATATATGGAACAACAAAGTCTGCCTCACTGAAGTGTAGTTCACAATGGTGACTATAGCCAAAGTGCTAAGCGTCAGTCAGCCCCTACCTGTGCACAAACAATGCCTAACAATCTTGGAGCCCTCTCATGCTGTGCCCACTGTGAGCATATTGGTCAATGTGTCTACGGATGTCTGTCGAACTGCACTTAGCATATAGTCTGATTCTGTGGCTACATTCCAAGGGTGTCATCACAATGAGTCAATGCCAAAAGTAACAGCTGTGACGAGTGCCCATGACACTGTCGGTACAGGGAGCTATGCAACATGTCACCACTTGTGTGCAGCAGAACAGTGTGCATGCAAACAAACGTCAACTGTGACCAAAGCATAACTCAACTAATTATGGCAGTCCGAAAAGGAAGATAGTAGAAGTTAAGTCAGTACCTTACAGTGCAACTCCTAAATAACATTTGTGAATAACCTTAATAGTAAAGTCATAACTCATTGTCACGTGATTCACAAACACTGTTGTGCCATGTGACGTTACCAATGGACACACAAATGACCTACATCTTGCATGTCATGGAGATTGAGCTGCCATGCACAGGGACAGGTAAGGCAAAGCAAGCTGATACCCTGGCACCACGCATCAAGTGTGCCAAGGTCTGTGCAATGTATATGGACTCAGAGCCCGGAGCATCTGATATGCATGTGTCATACGCTATATGTGTTACTCGGTGCATACATCCATATCCATGATGGCTAACTGTAGCAACTTCTATGTACTCACAATTCAATGTCCCTACATTGTGTTGTAATTTTGCAACAATGTGCAGTACAACCCTGTGCGTCACACTTAAGATGTAGAACGTCACAAAAAATGTCCCTAGACTAAGCCGTAAACCATACTTTACAATCTGTCAGCCATGCAAGTTCACTGTGCTCACATATATGGTATCCTGACACAATCCATCCTGCTAAGTGACAGGTCATGACCATAGTTACACATTCAATGATTTGGCCAGTGACGGCATGAGTTGCATACAATGGAATAAGCCCCACTCCCCCACATCATCCCTGATGTAAGTGCAAACTGACAAAATTAAATAACATTATTTATTGAACAAATATAAAATATTTAAATTCCCTACACTACCACTAAGAACTAATCCTAACACTAAATCAAAACTAACTATTAAAATGTACTTAACTTAACTCCATACCCTAACTATTCCTAAACACGCAAAAACAGTTACGACATCAATCCCCAACCCAAAGGAAAATGAAACTTGTCCCCAAATACCATAAAATTGTAGAAAAAAATATATTAACTTAAAAACTACCACTAACTAGGCCTACCCTAAAACTACTCTACCTAAAACGAACAAAACATCACAAACACTAGCCAACACTGAAACATAAACATCGTGGCAAGGGAGAAGAGGGGGATGGGGGACAAAATGGGGAGGAATCACTGCAGTCCAAGGTGTGTCCGGATGTCATGCAAGTTCCTGTTGAGGTACAACAATTCCCTCCGAATGTCTATGAGCATGGAATTGTTTGCAGCGATCATCCTCCTGTCCGTGGCATTAAAAGGCTCCACGTGAGCTGCAGGTGCAGGTGGTATTGGCACCTGTGCGGGTGTGGTCAGAGGGGGAATGACAGGCTGAGACCCCACACTGGGACCAGAGGGTACGGGGAGGGCCTGGCTGCTGGGTTGTCCAACATCCTGCAACTCATTCCATTTTCCGGCCTTCCTGTCATTCCGATACCTCCTCGCCATCTGTCGGAAACCTCTGGCAACCTTCTTGACATGAAGGTACCGGTCCTTGGCCACCTGGAAGGCATATTGCTCCGCAGGTGTCATGTTGTCTGTAACATATAATAAATGTCAATTCCAGTACTTCAGAACATGTCAATGTTCACCATTAAATCGTTAATCAAAGATTAAATCAACATGTGAGCCAACACACCAGTGTAACTATGTGAAGTCAGAGACGGACGTGGTCAACCAAATATTTGAGCATGAATGATTCACTACATGCTGTGGAGACTGACATGACAGTGCATGTCATGGAACATGTACTGTCACAACAAAATGAGACTGACACAGTCAAAACATGGCACCATTGGACACCCTGACTGCGGTTGACATGTACAAATGCCTGGAGGAGGGAGGCATTAGCCCTCCGTGTACAGAACCACCCTCATCCTGTCCTGTGACACACTGCTGCATGTAATGCACAATGCACATGTGCACCCCTGTGTGTCCACCAGCAACTGTGTGCAGGTCATCAAGTCCGCACCAAAACAGGCACTCTTGCACAAGATTGCAAGGGTGTCTGTGTGCAGGTGTGCTTGTCAATCTATTGTAATGTCACACTACATGCACAGGAACAAGACTGGGACAGCCCTACTCACACTTCCAATCGTGCAGCACACATGGGAACATGTTTGGTGTATGACCGCTTACATTGACAGGATGCGCTGTCCCTCACTCCACCATTACTATACAATTTCTGATGTGCTGCCACTGAGAGGGGGAGACATCATTTCACCCAAATGGTCACACATGCATGTCTTGTGACCGCTGACCTCACTCCGTAGTGAATAAGAGCACGCATGCCTTTACAACGAAAACTGTTCCAATGCATTCAACATTATTACTGCACCCTGGGGTCATGTGCGTCGTGTCATTGTCATGGCTAATGTTTACACACAGATAGTGCCAAAGGAAAATGAAACTTATCCCCAAATACCATAAAATTGTAGAAACAAATATATTAACTTAAAAACTACCACTAACTAGGCCTACCCTAAAACTACTCTACCTAAAACGAACAAAACATCACAAACACTAGCCAACACTGAAACATAAACATCGTGGCAAGGGAGAAGAGGGCGATGGGGGACAAAATGGGGAGGAATCACTGCAGTCCAAGGTGTGTCCGGATGTCATGCAAGTTCCTGTTGAGGTACAACAATTCCCTCCGAATGTCTATGAGCATGGAATTGTTTGCAGCGATCATCCTCCTGTCCGTGGCATTAAAAGGCTCCACGTGAGCTGCAGGTGCAGGTGGTATTGGCACCTGTGCGGGTGTGGTCGGAGGGGGAATGACAGGCTGAGACCCCACACTGGGACCAGAGGGTACGGGAGGGCCTGGCTGCTGGGTTGTCCAACATCCTGCAACTCATTCCATTTTCCGGCCTTCCTGTCATTCCGATACCTCCTCGCCATCTGTCGGAAACCTCTGGCAACCTTCTTGACATGAAGGTACCGGTCCTTGGCCACCTGGAAGGCATGTTGCTCCGCAGGTGTCATGTTGTCTGTAACATATAATAAATGTCAATTCCAGTACTTCAGAACATGTCAATGTTCACCATTAAATCGTTAATCAAAGATTAAATCAACATGTGAGCCAACACACCAGTGTAACTATGTGAAGTCAGAGACGGACGTGGTCAACCAAATATTTAAGCATGAATGATTCACTACATGCTGTGGAGACTGACATGACAGTGCATGTCATGGAACATGTACTGTCACAACAAAATGAGACTGACACGGTCAAAACATGGCACCATTGGACACCCTGACTGCGGTTGACATGTACAAATGCCTGGAGGAGGGAGGCATTAGCCCTCCGTGTACAGAACCACCCTCATCCTGTCCTGTGACACACTGCTGCATCTAATGCACAATGTACATGTGCACCCCTGTGTGTCCACCAGCAACTGTGTGCAGGTCATCAAGTCCGCACCAAAACAGGCACTCTTGCACAAGATTGCAAGGGTGTCTGTGTGCAGGTGTGCAGGTGTGCTTGTCAATCTATTGTAATGTCACACTACATGCACAGGAACAAGACTGGGACAGCCCTACTCACACTTCCAATCGTGCAGCACACATGGGAACATGTTTGGTGTATGACCGCTTACATTGACAGGATGCGCTGTCCCTCACTCCACCATTACTATACAATTTCTGATGTGCTGCCACTGAGAGGGGGAGACATCATTTCACCCAAATGGTCACACATGCATGTCTTGTGACCGCTGACCTCACTCCGTAGTGAATAAGAGCACGCATGCCTTTACAACGAAAACTGTTCCAATGCATTCAACATTATTACTGCACCCTGGGGTCATGTGCGTCGTGTCATTGTCATGGCTAATGTTTACACACAGATAGTGCCAAAGGAAAATGAAACTTATCCCCAAATACCATAAAATTGTAGAAAAATATATATTAACTTAAAAACTACCACTAACTAGGCCTACCCTAAAACTACTCTACCTAAAACGAACAAAACATCACAAACACTAGCCAACACTGAAACATAAACATCGTGGCAAGGGAGAAGAGGGGTATGGGGGACAAAATGGGGAGGAATCACTGCAGTCCAAGGTGTGTCCGGATGTCATGCAAGTTCCTGTTGAGGTACAACAATTCCCTCCGAATGTCTATGAGCATGGAATTGTTTGCAGCGATCATCCTCCTGTCCGTGGCATTAAAAGGCTCCACGTGAGCTGCAGGTGCAGGTGGTATTGGCACCTGTGCGGGTGTGGTCGGAGGGGGAATGACAGGCTGAGACCCCACACTGGGACCAGAGGGTACGGGGAGGGCCTGGCTGCTGGGTTGTCCAACATCCTGCAACGCATTCTATTTTCCGGCCTTCCTGTCATTCCGATACCTCCTCACCATCTGTCGGAAACCTCTGGCAACCTTCTTGACATGAAGGTACCGGTCCTTGGCCACCTGGAAGGCATGTTGCTCCGCAGGTGTCATGTTGTCTGTAACATATAATAAATGTCAATTCCAGTACTTCAGAACATGTCAATGTTCACCATTAAATCGTTAATCAAAGATTAAATCAACATGTGAGCCAACACACCAGTGTAACTATGTGAAGTCAGAGACGGACGTGGTCAACCAAATATTTAAGCATGAATGATTCACTACATGCTGTGGAGACTGACATGACAGTGCATGTCATGGAACATGTACTGTCACAACAAAATGAGACTGACACGGTCAAAACATGGCACCATTGGACAACCTGACTGCGGTTGACATGTACAAATGCCCGGAGGAGGGAGGCATTAGCCCTCCGTGTACAGAACCACCCTCATCATGTCCTGTGACACACTGCTGCATGTAATGCACAATGCACATGTGCACCCCTGTGTGTCCACCAGCAACTGTGTGTAGGTCATCAAGTCCGCACCAAAACAGGCACTCTTGCACAAGATTGCAAGGGTGTCTGTGTGCAGGTGTGCAGGTGTGCTTGTCAATCTATTGTAATGTCACACTACATGCACAGGAACAAGACTGGGACAGCCCTACTCACACTTCCAATCGTGCAGCACACATGGGAACATGTTTGGTGTATGACCGCTTACATTGACAGGATGCGCTGTCCCTCACTCCACCATTACTATACAATTTCTGATGTGCTGCCACTGAGAGGGGGAGACATCATTTCACCCAAATGGTCACACATGCATGTCTTGTGACCGCTGACCTCACTCCGTAGTGAATAAGAGCACGCATGCCTTTACAACGAAAACTGTTCCAATGCATTCAACATTATTACTGCACCCTGGGGTCATGTGCGTCGTGTCATTGTCATGGCTAATGTTTACACACAGATAGTGCCAAAGGAAAATGAAACTTATCCCCAAATACCATAAAATTGTAGAAAAATATATATTAACTTAAAAACTACCACTAACTAGGCCTACCCTAAAACTACTCTACCTAAAACGAAGAAAACATCACAAACACTAGCCAACACTGAAACATAAACATCGTGGCAAGGGAGAAGAGGGGTATGGGGGACAAAATGGGGAGGAATCACTGCAGTCCAAGGTGTGTCCGGATGTCATGCAAGTTCCTGTTGAGGTACAACAATTCCCTCCGAATGTCTATGAGCATGGAATTGTTTGCAGCGATCATCCTCCTGTCCGTGGCATTAAAAGGCTCCACGTGAGCTGCAGGTGCAGGTGGTATTGGCACCTGTGCGGGTGTGGTCGGAGGGGGAATGACAGGCTGAGACCCCACACTGGGACCAGAGGGTACGGGGAGGGCCTGGCTGCTGGGTTGTCCAACATCCTGCAACGCATTCTATTTTCCGGCCTTCCTGTCATTCCGATACCTCCTCACCATCTGTCGGAAACCTCTGGCAACCTTCTTGACATGAAGGTACCGGTCCTTGGCCACCTGGAAGGCATGTTGCTCCGCAGGTGTCATGTTGTCTGTAACATATAATAAATGTCAATTCCAGTACTTCAGAACATGTCAATGTTCACCATTAAATCGTTAATCAAAGATTAAATCAACATGTGAGCCAACACACCAGTGTAACTATGTGAAGTCAGAGACGGACGTGGTCAACCAAATATTTAAGCATGAATGATTCACTACATGCTGTGGAGACTGACATGACAGTGCATGTCATGGAACATGTACTGTCACAACAAAATGAGACTGACACGGTCAAAACATGGCACCATTGGACACCCTGACTGCGGTTGACATGTACAAATGCCCGGAGGAGGGAGGCATTAGCCCTCCGTGTACAGAACCACCCTCATCCTGTCCTGTGACACACTGCTGCATGTAATGCACAATGCACATGTGCACCCCTGTGTGTCCACCAGCAACTGTGTGCAGGTCATCAAGTCCGCACCAAAACAGGCACTCTTGCACAAGATTGCAAGGGTGTCTGTGTGCAGGTGTGCAGGTGTGCTTGTCAATCTATTGTAATGTCACACTACATGCACAGGAACAAGACTGGGACAGCCCTACTCACACTTCCAATCGTGCAGCACACATGGGAACATGTTTGGTGTATGACCGCTTACATTGACAGGATGCGCTGTCCCTCACTCCACCATTACTATACAATTTCTGATGTGCTGCCACTGAGAGGGGGAGACATCATTTCACCCAAATGGTCACACATGCATGTCTTGTGACCGCTGACCTCACTCCGTAGTGAATAAGAGCACGCATGCCTTTACAACGAAAACTGTTCCAATGCATTCAACATTATTACTGCACCCTGGGGTCATGTGCGTCGTGTCATTGTCATGGCTAATGTTTACACACAGATAGTGCCAAAGGAAAATGAAACTTATCCCCAAATACCATAAAATTGTAGAAAAATATATATTAACTTAAAAACTACCACTAACTAGGCCTACCCTAAAACTACTCTACCTAAAACGAACAAAACATCACAAACACTAGCCAACACTGAAACATAAACATCGTGGCAAGGGAGAAGAGGGGTATGGGGGACAAAATGGGGAGGAATCACTGCAGTCCAAGGTGTGTCCGGATGTCATGCAAGTTCCTGTTGAGGTACAACAATTCCCTCCGAATGTCTATGAGCATGGAATTGTTTGCAGCGATCATCCTCCTGTCCGTGGCATTAAAAGGCTCCACGTGAGCTGCAGGTGCAGGTGGTATTGGCACCTGTGCGGGTGTGGTCGGAGGGGGAATGACAGGCTGAGACCCCACACTGGGACCGGAGGGTACGGGGAGGGCCTGGCTGCTGGGTTGTCCAACATCCTGCAACGCATTCTATTTTCCGGCCTTCCTGTCATTCCGATACCTCCTCACCATCTGTCGGAAACCTCTGGCAACCTTCTTGACATGAAGGTACCGGTCCTTGGCCACCTGGAAGGCATGTTGCTCCGCAGGTGTCATGTTGTCTGTAACATATAATAAATGTCAATTCCAGTACTTCAGAACATGTCAATGTTCACCATTAAATCGTTAATCAAAGATTAAATCAACATGTGAGCCAACACACCAGTGTAACTATGTGAAGTCAGAGACGGACGTGGTCAACCAAATATTTAAGCATGAATGATTCACTACATGCTGTGGAGACTGACATGACAGTGCATGTCATGGAACATGTACTGTCACAACAAAATGAGACTGACACGGTCAAAACATGGCACCATTGGACACCCTGACTGCGGTTGACATGTACAAATGCCCGGAGGAGGGAGGCATTAGCCCTCCGTGTACAGAACCACCCTCATCCTGTCCTGTGACACACTGCTGCATCTAATGCACAATGCACATGTGCACCCCTGTGTGTCCACCAGCAACTGTGTGCAGGTCATCAAGTCCGCACCAAAACAGGCACTCTTGCACAAGATTGCAAGGGTGTCTGTGTGCAGGTGTGCAGGTGTGCTTGTCAATCTATTGTAATGTCACACTACATGCACAGGAACAAGACTGGGACAGCCCTACTCACACTTCCAATCATGCAGCACACATGGGAACATGTTTGGTGTATGACCGCTTACATTGACAGGATGCGCTGTCCCTAACTCCACCATTACTATACAATTTCTGATGTGCTGCCACTGAGAGGGGGAGACATCATTTCACCCAAATGGTCACACATGCATGTCTTGTGACCGCTGACCTCACTCCGTAGTGAATAAGAGCACGCATGCCTTTACAACGAAAACTGTTCCAATGCATTCAACATTATTACTACACCCTGGGGTCATGTGCGTCGTGTGTTAGACTTGGCAACTTTTGGCGTGTTTCCCCTGACTTTTTGCTTTCTGACCTCCCGGTTTTGACTCTGTTTTTGCTGGTGTAATGATTCTGCGCACTTTCCTCACTGCTGTCCAGTGGGAAAGTGCAAGTGCTCCTGTATAACATGTGTTATGGATTGGTGTTTCCATGATTGGCCTATTTGGTTTATCTGTCAGTCCCTTGTAAAGTGCACTGCGAGTGCCAGGGCCTATAGACCAAATGCTGTTGGTGGGCTGCAGCACTGGATTGTGCCACCCACGCAAACAGCCCGTAAAGTGTAACTCGGGCCTGCCATCGCAGAGCCTGTGCGCAGCCTGGGGCTGCCATGTCGACTTGGCAAGTGCACACACTTGCAAGTCCCTAAACCTTCCCTTTGCTACATGTTAGTCACCCCTAAGGTAGGC
The DNA here is from genome assembly GCA_963921515.1 of Calotriton arnoldi. Taxonomy (NCBI): domain Eukaryota; kingdom Metazoa; phylum Chordata; class Amphibia; order Caudata; family Salamandridae; genus Calotriton; species Calotriton arnoldi. The sequence continues at coordinate 1,398,521 of CAWUFW010004167.1, forward strand.
CCAAGGTACCCCTGTGGGCAGGGTGCGTTGTATGCGAAAGGTAGGACATGCCCTGGTGTGTGCGGCATGTCCTGATAGTGAATTGCAGCCTAGTTCGTTTTTCACTATTGCAAGGCTACCTGTTCCCCCTAGGCCAGAACGGGCAGTTTTGATTATTACAGCTGATAATCCTAACTGACCCCGGGAACATGGTAGAAATTCGAGTTTAGTATGCATGGACTCAGAATGATAAAATGCATCTTTTAGTGAAGTTGGTTTTAACATTCTGTGTTTGAAAATACCACTTTTAGAAAGTGGGTATTTTCTTGTCTAACCATCCAAGCCTGCCTCTGCGAGGTTGTGTATTCCTTGTCTGGAATGTGAGTGACAGGGGCTGGGGGATGCCAGGAGACAGGGTGAGTCAGCACAGGGCTGAATAGCAAGATCTACATGTAGATGGGTGGGAGGGGTCGCACCTGGGCCCTGAATAGGACAGTGCCTTCCCTCCACAATGCTGGCTCCACCTCCTGTGGTGCGTCTGATGTCCCTGGCCTACTCACTGAAAGAAGGGACGGAGACTTGTCAACAAAGTGCTCCAGAACTGGTTTGGACTAGGCAAAGGCCTCTCTGCCTTCAGAGAACAATGGAATTTGGGATATAAATATTGGGGCCCTGACCCCATGAATTTAGATCTCGCTGGAATCAAGGAACCTGCCAAGACGAAGAGCTGGAAGAGCTGCCAGGAGGAGTACTGCCCCTTTGCTGTGTTGTTGCTTTGTTGGGTTGGCCTGCAGCTGCTGCTTCTGCCTTGGGCAGTGAAAGGACTGGACTGAACTTTCTACAAACTTGTGCTGAGTATCTCCAAGGGCCTGAAACCGAGCTGGCCTCCTGTTAAGAAGTCTCAGGGACTACAAAGACTTCACAAGCCTCTGGGTACCGCTTCTGGAACGCTGTTTCAGTTGCCACAGAGGAAGGGAACCGCAACCGACTCCGTCAACCGAATCCATCCCTGGCCGGTGACCTGTTCGCACCGCAGACCGCATCGCCCCGCTTCGCATCGCAACCCTGGTCTCACCGTGGGCGACGTCTGACGCCGCCAACACCGAGCCGCTGCTTGCACCGTGACCTGTGGGCACCGCAGTTCGCATCGCATCGCTTCACTGAACCAGCCGGACCCGACCGACGCGGTCGCTGCAACTGGCTCAAGAGTCGTGACCGCACCGCATTTGGGGCACCGCTCGCACGTCTGCGACGCACCGCTCCGACTCGCACCGCTGTCCGACGCCAGCTCCCGCATTCCGGCTTGGTCGCCTGCATCACAACCTGTCAGCACCGCATCGAGCATCGTCTCACCCTGCATCGCACGCCTTGGACTCACTGACTCCGTCTGCACGACGCTCATCGAGCCGCTGCCTGCACCGCATCGAGGGACACCGCACCTTGCATCGCTCCGTCTTGCACCGCAACCGCGACGAACGCCGACCGGCTCGTACACTCCGTACCAGCCACAACGAGAAAGGTACTGTAACCAAGTCTGTTCATGACTCTGCTGGCCCGTATCGACGCGGTCGGCTGGAACTGTTAGACTCTGTGGTTTTCAGCATCGCGGTAGGCTCGGACGGAGCTACCGACTCGTACGAACTTTGCTTTTGTGCTATTCCTGCAAAGAAGAAGTTACCGTATCAAGTATTCATTCGTAAAGTATAGTATTGTGGATTTTTGTCGTAATTGGTCTTGTCTTGAGTATATAAAATATTGGTTATTTTTCTAAACTGGTGTGGTGTCCGTTTGTAGTGCTTACACTGTATTACTGTTGGTTATGTGCAAATGCTTTACACACTGCCTCTGAATTAAGCCTGACTGCTCGTGCCAAGCTACCACGAGGGTGAGCAGGGGTTACTTCACGAGTGTAACACCCTTACCCTGACTAGGAAGAAGGGTCCCTACTTGGACAAAGGTGCAAGCCCTTGCCAACTAGAGATCCCATTTCTAACATTGGTTGTCAGCGGTGAGGATAGGACTTGTGTTTGCACTTGACTTACAGTGATTGGTGTGCACTACTACCATATCGCAGACCATTACGTACCACATACTGGTTCTTTTTCTTTTGGCCTATTTTTGATCTTGCCAGTTTTCAACTCACTACTTTTGTCATGCCTGAATCAATTGCATCATCCGTTGCATCTCTGGAAGTTATCTTTGAGGAGGATAGGTTGGAATCCTACGCCGTAAAGGAGCTACACGCGATTTGTAAAAACCTAAAAGTCCAAATTAAAGGCCTCACAAGGAAGGAGGAGCTACAGAAGGCGCTGAGGGCCTGGGTAGCAGCCAGACATGCCAATGGGCAGCCTGGTAATCTCAGTGAGGAGGCGGAGGAGCCTATTTCCAGGGTGGATGTGCTTTTGGGTAGGGGGAACCCGCCAGGTCAGGCAGCAGCAGTCTGTCCCCAGAGGAGCTGGAGGACAGGCGGGAGGCAAGGCAGTTTGAGCTGCAGAAGCTCAGACTGGAGAGTGAGCGGGAGGAGAAGAGATTGGCCATAGAGGAGAGGAAGATGCTCTTAGAGCATGAGAGAGAACTAAAGGAGCTAGAACTTAGGAGTAAGTCAGGCTCAGATGGTGGCAGCAATTCGTCCAGAAAGGCAGACAGGATTGTGCACATTCCCAAGAACGTAAGCAAGGAGTTCAAGAAGGGGGATGACATACAAAGGTGGTTTCAGGGTTATGAGGCAGCCATACACATGAATGGGGTCCCTGAGGAGAATTGGGGAGCAGGATTGTGGCCACTTTTCCCGGAAGAAGCAAGGGATGCTCTGATAGCTTTGGGTAAGGGGTATCACCTCACCTATGCTGACATGAAGGATGCCCTTCTCACGAAGTATGGTCTTACTCCTGAAAAGTACAGGGATCAGTTCAGGTCCAGTAAGAAGTCTGATGCCAACACTTGGTTGGAATGTGTGGATGTGTTCTGCAGGTCTCTGGATGGTTGGGTGAAGGGCAGTAGCGTAACAGATTTTCAGGGGCTCTACAACTTGATTGCATGGGAGCACTTGTCTAGTCTATGTTTTGCAGATCTGCGCCAGCACCTAGTTGATAGTAAGCTAACTGACCCCAGGAAGCCTGCTATGGAAGCGGACCGCTGGGTGAGTACCAGGGTCCACAAGAAAGCGTTTGGGGAGACTCAGCCAAAGGTGGGCAGGGTCCCCAGCAGAAAGGTGGGGGGACAAGGGTAAAGCACAGGAGTTCTCTAAAGGGCCCCAAACTAGTACCCAGGGTAAAGTTTCCCAGCCCCCGGTGATAAGAAGAAAGGGGTCTCTACAGGGAAGCCTGTTGAGACCGGCCCCCGCAAGTGTTATGCATGTGACCAGGTAGGTCACTTTAAGGGGGACCCCAAGTGCCCGAAGGGGACACAGCCACCAACCGGTGGACAGTCCAAAGTGTTGGCTAGTGTAGCGCTTGGGGAGGAGGGGTGCCCACAGGAAGGTGGGGATCCCGCAGAAATGACCCTTGTCTCACTAGGGGACAGTGAGATGGTCCCAGGAAACCAGGTGCCCCCTAACACAAAGAAATATAGCACCTGGGTGACCATCAATGGGAATAGGGTAGAGGCTCTCAGAGACACTGGAGCCAGTGTGACCTCAGTCCGGTGTCACCTGGTGTCTGAGAAGCAAGTAGTCCCGGGGCATTCCACCAAGTAGTTGCGGTAGACAACTCAGAGCGCCAATGTATGGTGGCGCAGGTTCCCTTTGAATGGAGGGGGGTCTCAGGTCCCTTGAGGGTGGTTGTGAGCCCTACCATGCCTGTAGATTGTCTGCTAGGAAACGACCTGGAGCAGTCCTTATGGAAGGAGGTTGAGCTCAGGTCTCACTTGGAGATGCTTGGGTTGCCAGAGTGGGCATGCGTGTCTACTCGGTCAATGGCAGCCAGAAAGGGTGATCAAGAGGACTTGGAGCCTGAAACAGTGGCCCAAGTCCCTGCCAAGAGAAAGGGCAGGGGCGCGGGAAACCGGCCCCGAAGTTCCCACGGACCGGGAGGAGGCGGACCTCGAGGGGGACGCCCGGTGCCTACAGGGGAGCAGGTAGCCGAACTGGGAGACATCTCTGAGCTGACCCATTGGCAGCAAGAAGGGGGTCCCACCAGGGAGGAGTTCTGCAGGGAGCAGAACGAGTGCCCTACTCTGGAGGGTCTGCGGCGGCAGGCTGCAGACCAGGCAGCTGGTAATCAGTCCGGGTCACATCTGATCTACTGGGAGAGTGGTCTCCTATACAGTGAGCCTAAGGTTGCTGAGCCTGGGTCAGCCCGTGTGCTGGTGGTACCCCAGCGCTTCAGGACCTTCCTACTGGGTCTGGCTCATGACGTGCCTTTGGCAGGACATTTGGGGCAGGACAAGACCTTTGACAGGCTTGTCACCCACTTCTTTGGCCCCAAATGCGAAGGCAGTCAGATGCACACTGTAGGTCTTGCCAAACTTGCCAGGCAAGAGGTAAGAGTGGGAGGAAGGTCAAAGCTCCTCTCCAACCTTTTCCTGTTGTTGGTACACCCTTTGAAAGGGTAGGGATGGATATTGTGGGGCCACTGGATCCCAAGACAGCCATGGGCAACAGGTACATCCTGGTCTTGGTGGACCACGCCACCCGGTACCCGGAGGCAATCCCTCTCAGGACAACGACGGCGCCAGTGGTGGGCCGGGCGTTAATGGGGATCTTTTCCCGTGTGGGATTCCCCAGAGAGGTGGTTTCTGATAGGGGGACCAATTTCATATCGAAGTATATGACATCCCTGTGGAAGGAGTGTGGTGTAACCTACAAGTTCACCACTCCTTACCACCCACAAGGAAACGGTCTGGTGGAGAGATTCAACCAGACCTTGAAAGGCATGATCAAGGGTCTAACAGAACCCATGAGGCGTAAGTGGGACGTCCTCTTGCCATGCCTACTCTTTGCCTACAGGGAGGTGCCTCAGAAGTCTCTTGGGTACAGCCCCTTTGAGCTCCTGTATGGCCACCCTGTCAGAGGACCTCTGAGTTTGGTAAAGGAAGGTTGGGATGCAGCTCCCAGGAAAACTCCCCAGGATGTATTTAGCTACATGCTGGCCTTTAGAAACCAAACTGCCCGCTTCAGGAAACTCGCTCAGGCGAACCTAGAAGCCAGCCAGGAAGAAATGAAGAGATGGTATGACCAGAACGCCACTCTGGTCGAATTTCAACCTGGGCAAAAAGTGTGGGTCATGGCCCCAGTGGCACCTTGTGCCTTGCAGGACAAGTGGACTGGGCCATATGAGGTAAAGGAGCGCAAAAGTGACGTCACCTACCTGGTGGATTTGCAGGCTCCAAGGAACCCTTTGAGGGTCCTTCACGTGAACCGCCTCAAGCCCCACTTCGAGAGGTCCGAAGTGAGTATGCTCTTGGTGACAGATGATGGGGTGGAAGAGGAGAGTGAGCCTCTCCCTGACCTCCTGTCTACCAAGGAGCATGATGGGTCAGTAGAGGGTGTGATCCTCTCCCCTACTCTGACTCAGGAGCAGCAGGGGGACTGTCGCCAGTTGTTGGGACAGTTCGCCCCACTGTTCTCTCTGACCCCCGGTGTTACTCACTGGTGTACCCATGACGTGGACACTGGTGACAGCCCTCCTGTGAAGCACAAGATTTACAGGTTGACTGACCGGGTCAGAGCCAGCATCAAGGAGGAGGTCTCTAAGATGTTGGCGTTAGGGGTGATTGAGCCCTCCCACAGTCCTTGGGCCAGCCCAGTGGTCTTGGTCCCAAAGGCTGCGGCGCCCGGTGCCACTCCAGAACTCCGGTTTTGTGTGGACTACCGTGGGCTCAATGCCGTCACCAGGACTGACGCGCACCCCATCCCCAGAGCCGATGAGCTCATTGATCAGTTGGGAGCTGCCCGGTTCCTCAGCACGTTTGATTTGACGTCTGGGTACTGGCAGATTGCCTTAACCGATGGGGCCAAGGAGAGATCAGCATTCTCAACCCCAGAAGGTCATTACCAATTCCGGGTGATGCCCTTTGGGTTGAAGAATGCCCCTGCCACCTTTCAGAGGTTGGTCAATCAGGTGTTGGCCGGGCTGGAGGATTTCAGTGCCGCCTACCTGGATGACATTGCTGTGTTCAGTTCCAGCTGGGAAGAACATTTACAGCACCTTGAGAAAGTGTTGAGGGCTCTGCAAGGTGCAGGCCTCACGATCAAGGCCAGTAAGTGCCAGATCGGGCAGGGTTCTGTGGTGTACTTGGGACACCAGGTAGGAAGCGGCCAGGTGGCGCCCCTACAACCCAAGATTGACACCATTCTGGCTTGGGAACCCCCCAAGACCCAGACAGAGGTGAGAGCCTTCTTAGGTCTCACCGGTTACTATAGGAGATTTGTTAAGGGCTATGGCACCATCGTTGCCCCCTTAACAGAACTGACCTCAAAGAGGCAGCCCAGGAAAGTGATCTGGACTGAGTCCTGCCAGAAAGCTTTTGATGCCCTGAAGGCAGCCATGTGCACGGCGCCCGTGCTCAAGGCACCTGACTTCTCCAAGGAATTCGTCGTGCAGACTGACGCTTCAGAGCATGGTGTGGGAGCGGTGCTCTCACAACTGAACGAAGAGGGCCTGGATCAGCCTGTAGTCTTCCTTAGCAGGAGACTACTTCCCAGGGAACAGAGGTGGAGTGCCATAGAAAGGGAAGCTTTTGCTGTGGTCTGGGCACTGAAGAAGTTGAGACCATACCTGTTTGGGACTCACTTCCGGGTTCAGACAGACCACAGGCACCTCAGATGGTTGATGCAAATGAGGGGTGAGAATCCAAAACTGCTGAGGTGGTCCATCTCCCTACAGGGAATGGACTTTACGGTGGAACACCGTCCTGGTACAGAACACGCCAACGCAGATGGTCTGTCCAGGTTCTTCCGCCTTAGTGAAGAAAACTCCAATGGGGTTGGGTAGTTCTCCCTACTTTCAGCTGGAGGGGACATGTGTTAGACTTGGCATCTTTTGGCGTGTTTCCCCTGACTTTTTGCTTTCTGACCTCCCGGTTTTGACTCTGTTTTTGCTGGTGTAATGATTCTGCGCACTTTCCTCACTGCTGTCCAGTGGGAAAGTGCAAGTGCTCCTGTATAACATGTGTTATGGATTGGTGTTTCCATGATTGGCCTATTTGGTTTATCTGTCAGTCCCTTGTAAAGTGCACTGCGAGTGCCAGGGCCTATAGACCAAATGCTGTTGGTGGGCTGCAGCACTGGATTGTGCCACCCACGCAAACAGCCCGTAAAGTGTAACTCGGGCCTGCCATCGCAGAGCCTGTGCGCAGCCTGGGGCTGCCATGTCGACTTGGCAAGTGCACACACTTGCAAGTCCCTAAACCTTCCCTTTGCTACATGTTAGTCACCCCTAAGGTAGGCCCAAGGTACCCCTGTGGGCAGGGTGCGTTGTATGCTGAAAGGTAGGACATGCCCTGGTGTGTGCGGCATGTCCTGATAGTGAATTACAGCCTAGTTCGTTTTCACTATTGCAAGGCTACCTGTTCCCCCTAGGCCAGAACGGGCAGTTTTGATTATTACAGCTGATAATCCTAACTGACCCCGGGAACATGGTAGAAATTCGAGTTTAGTATGCCTGGACTCAGAATGATAAAATGCATCTTTTAGTGAAGTTGGTTTTAACATTCTGTGTTTGGAAAATACCACTTTTAGAAAGTGGGTATTTTCTTGTCTAACCATCCAAGCCTGCCTCTGCGAGGTTGTGTATTCCTTGTCTGGAATGTGAGTGACAGGGGCTGGGGGATGCCAGGAGACAGGGTGAGTCAGCACAGGGCTGAATAGCAAGATCTACATGTAGATGGGTGGGAGGGGTCGCACCTGGGCCCTGAATAGGACAGTGCCTTCCCTCCACAATGCTGGCTCCACCTCCTGTGGTGCGTCTGATGTCCCTGGCCTACTCACTGAAAGAAGGGACGGAGACTTGTCAACAAAGTGCTCCAGAACTGGTTTGGACTAGGCAAAGGCCTCTCTGCCTTCAGAGAACAAAGGAATTTGGGATATAAATATTGGGTCCCTGACCCCATGAATTTAGATCTCGCTGGAATCAAGGAACCTGCCAAGACGAAGAGCTGGAAGAGCTGCCAGGAGGAGTACTGCCCCTTTGCTGTGTTGTTGCTTTGTTGGGTTGGCCTGCAGCTACTGCTTCTGCCTTGGGCAGTGAAAGGACTGGACTGAACTTTCTACAAACTTGTGCTGAGTATCTCCAAGGGCCTGAAACCGAGCTGGCCTCCTGTTAAGAAGTCTCAGGGACTACAAAGACTTCACAAGCCTCTGGGTACCGCTTCTGGAACGCTGTTTCAGTTGCCACAGAGGAAGGGAACCGCAACCGACTCCGTCAACCGAATCCATCCCTGGCCGGTGACCTGTTCGCACCGCAGACCGCATCGCCCCGCTCCGCATCGCAACCCTGGTCTCACCGTGGGCGACGTCTGACGCCGCCAACACCGAGCCGCTGCTTGCACCGTGACCTGTGGGCACCGCAGTTCGCATCGCATCGCTTCACTGAACCAGCCGGACCCGACCGACGCGGTCGCTGCAACTGGCTCAAGAGTCGTGACCGCACCGCATTTGGGGCACCGCTCGCACGTCTGCGACGCACCGCTCCGACTCGCACCGCTGTCCGACGCCAGCTCCCGCACTCCGGCTTGGTCGCCTGCATCGCAACCTGTCAGCACTGCATCGAGCATCGTCTCACCCTGCATCGCACGCCTTGGACTCACCGACTCCGTCTGCACGACGCTCATCGAGCCGCTGCCTGCACCGCATTGAGGGACACCGCACCTTGCATCGCTCCGTCTTGCACCGCAACCGCGACGAACCCCGACCGGCTCGTACACTCCGTACCAGCCACAACGAGAAAGGTACTGTAACCGAGTCTGTTCATGACTCTGCTGGCCCGTATCGACGCGGTCGGCTGGAACTGTTAGACTCTGTGGTTTTCAGCATCGCGGTAGGCTCGGACGGAGCTACCGACTCGTACGAACTTTGCTTTTGTGCTATTCCTGCAAAGAAGAAGTTACCGTATCAAGTATTCATTCGTAAAGTATAGTATTGTGGATTTTTGTCGTAATTGGTCTTGTCTTGAGTATATAAAATATTGGTTATTTTTCTAAACTGGTGTGGTGTCCGTTTGTAGTGCTTACACTGTATTACTGTTGGTTATGTGCAAATGCTTTACACACTGCCTCTGAATTAAGCCTGACTGCTCGTGCCAAGCTACCACGAGGGTGAGCAGGGGTTACTTCACGAGTGTAACACCCTTACCCTGACTAGGAAGAAGGGTCCCTACTTGGACAAAGGTGCAAGCCCTTGCCAACTAGAGATCCCATTTCTAACATCGTGTCATTGTCATGGCTAATGTTTACACACAGATAGTGTCGTTGAGCCCTGCATTGTGAAATATATGGGAGTTCAAATAATGCATACCTCAAGCGTGTGTTGGAAATGTGTGTGGAGTAATGTCACCAATTGTGACAGAGGAGTATGTACACATGACCCATAGTCAAGCATGGAATGTCCCCACGGACACAGCCTGCCAACACCAATGCAGTGCACAAAGATGCAATTGCAGTTAACATGCACATCTTTGATATGTGTTTGTGTAATGTGCCATTGATATGTTTGACTCTCAGCTACACAATGCCACTTCAGTGAAGCTGCTATGCAGCATACATAAGAAAGCACTGTTCAAACATGTCTCTGAGCTTGCACCACCTGAAAAGCACTGCCTCCTTGTGCACAACTTAACACCCACTGCACGCACCTTTTACGATAAACACAGCATGTAAGTGTGCCTTATTGACAAGGCAGCGTAACTCTACATCGGCAATAAGCCAATGACCCGATTGCCAACACCACTTCAGTGGAAGTGACGCAGTGGCGGCGTTTGGTCATTAAAATTATGCCCCTCAATTGGAATGGGTATCACTGACTGTTGATGGGCAAACTCACAACTGTGAAACAGATGCATTGCCCCACCTTCACCTACCAATTTGGACACTAATCTGACTTACACAATGCATCTTCACATTGTGGGTAAGGGACATGCAATACACACCCATACTGCTTATCAACAAAGTGTAGCATTTGTAACAGACATCCATGACACTGCAACATGACACTATATTATGTCCATACTCACCAGTGGTGTGTGGGTCCCTGAATCTGTCAATGTCCCCTGTGTTATAGGCTGACGACCATCTGTGAGACAACAAATGTTAACATGTGTTGTTACCAGACGTAAACAAACATCACATATTCATGATGAAATTCATTACAGTAACTGATGATGCAACATAACTGTGGTGTTGCCTTTCATGTTGGCCACATGACTGTGACTACTTAGACTGCCATTCACACAGGACCTGTGAATGCAGAGGCGGACCACACAATACATTACTGCTGGCAGACATGCACATATGAGTCGTGTGACAAAATGTCAAGGCCCCATTACTACACGGACATGGGATTAAACTTGCTCTGTGTACAATTGCATCTCAGCAGATTTCAACGGGCAGTTACCCAGAGATATTTGGGGTATGACACTCTGGAGATGTCCCATTTGCGTTGTGTCTTTTGACCTCTCCAATTCATACTCACACATAAACCATGTACAGGGGCAGCGTAGCTACGGTTCCACAAGTTATGTAGGACTGCTATTTTTACACTACATTCTGGCCAGCACACAGCTCACGTGCACAATGGCTTGGCTTGTACATGTACAGTCACTCTTACTGTACACAAACATACATTAATCAGCACGCCGGTTTGGCACAAGTGTGCCAGCTTTGGCACCACATTGTTAAGTGTTGATCCAGCGCAGTGGGTCACTCAAAATAGCCCCCTATGCTTGTCGGCATGGTGCAGCGTTGTGCCTCTGATGTGACCACATCATGTGTAAACACATTGCACCTCACACCTCACTCATCAAATGTACTGGAATTGGACCCCTCCTTCATGACGTCCGCTGCGGGGACAGACTAGCAAGGCCACTGACTAACTGTCAGTGAAATTGCTCTGCCAGCCTCGCAGCTCCACCATTGAATGAGGCCTCCCCCAAGCACATGCACTCTCTGGAGTGTGCGTTTAAAGCCCTCCTCCACACGCAGGTTCACCTGTGCATCAACCCTGTTGGTAAATTGGAGCTCTGACTCACACATTCGGCTCCATCATTCACTCTTATCAACTTGTTACTTCACTTATTTCCACACTCATACCTAATCTATTGTTCGTCATGATCCGGCTTCCTGATGCGTACTCTGTATTCCCTCTCTACCGACTTTTCATCCTTCCACGCCCCTTTCTCTGCAACAGCTGCTGCCCCCGTGGACCTCTCGCAAACTCCGTCACCAACATCATCTCCCCGCATGCCATTGCGTCCCCCAACTACAACACACTGGGAGTCCTCAACTTCCACCTCGACAGGCCACATTGCTCCCCATCTTCAGACATAGACTTATGAAAATGGGTTGACCACATATACACACCTTGATGGACTTGAACATGCAAACACCCCAACGTGCCTTGCGACCCTTACAAATGAGTAGACGCTCACAATAAGCATGTGCTTGATGGAATGTGTCCCACAGGTGACCTACATTACAATGTGGTCTTTACAGCCAACACGTTTTCTGCACGGTCATTACAACAGAAATTGATAATACAACTTGCGCTGGATTGCGCTCTACAATAAGGGATATTAGGATTGAGTATTCCGACACCTTCCCTTCTGTTGCAAACACTGTAGTGGGGAGATTAAATCATGCAATTCAAGAGTCCAGTGCATCATGCGCATGTCTTTTTGACGACTTTCATTGTATTAACCAAGTTGCAACAGTATCACGGTGTTAAGACAGCATTATGACATCATACCTTCATGTCCCACACGTCAATTGTCAATGTACGTAACAGTATTCAGGGTTAAAATAGTGTTTGTACTTACCACCCTGTATGCCAGTCATTACTCCGGTGAAGTCAAGGATGTCGGCCTCACGTGCCAGCATGTCCTGCCAGCAGTGCTTCCACTGGCGCACGTTCCTGTCCACTCCAAAGCAACGGAGCATCTGCACCCGCACACGCTCCCAACGCACCTTCCGCACTGCCACGCTGTACCCTTGCAGGATACGTCCACCCCTCTCCAACATCAATGGCAGGTTAAATTTTACCAGCCAAAGGAAGCCCCCAATGCCCCTCAGACATCCTTCCCGACCTGCCCACAGCCGGCATCTCCCTGCACACCAGTAACCCCTCAACCCAAAGAATGATAACCCTCTAAAACCACTGAAGTGAAATACCCCAACACAAACACACAACAAGACTCAGGACAGGAGACAGTAAAACAATTTAAAATTAGTTAACAGACACTTTTCACAGGACACAGCAACACTCTCACAATCTCACACCAACAGCACAAACCACCAGACACCTCCTTCAATCTGAGCAATAACCAGCAATGTGCTTAGAACAGAAAGTGAAAGTGAAAAACACTCCTCTGGTAGACAGGAAGCATGCATACATCACTTCCTGTGTGTTTGCGGCACGTTTTTTAGTATGCGATGATAATTTGCACGCAAATAGCTCGCTAATGTGCTCATGTTGTAAGTGAATTGTGTATGCGGCCCGTTTTTGGGAATGCAATGTTAATATGCACGCTAATAGCTCGCTAATCTGCTCGTTGTAACTATGTTTTGTGTGCGGCCCATTTTTGGGAATGCGATGTTGATCTGCACGCAAATAGCTCGCTAATCGGCTCGTTGTGACTATGTTGTGTATGCGGGCAGTTTTTGGGAATGCGATGTTAATCTGCACGCAAATAGCTCACAAATGTGCTGATGTCGGAACTAAATTGTGTATGCGTGCCGTTTTGGGAGATGCGATGTAAATCTGCACGCACTTAGGCCGCAAATAGGCTTAGGTTGGTACTGTATTGTACAGTGGGTGTGTCTAGCGATGTTTTTCACATGGCACATGTAAAGTTAGACATTGCGTTGGCGTGTAGATTTTACGGCAAGACCAATTTCAAACATAGATGGACAGTCAGAGGAAATGTCTTCTCAAAGCCATTGAATACAAGCTGAAGATTCTTTCGCACAATGAGGGCAGCCTACATTTTAGATTTCAAGACAGGTGAGATGCTAAGGGGCATATCATCAAGGCCCGGCGATAAATATCGCAAAGCGCGCTTAGCGCTTGCATATTTATCGTCGGCTAACTCTGGAATTCATCGCCCGGTTAGCGCGTTATCAACAACGCGCATCGCCGGGGCAATACAAATTCCAGAGTTAGCTGCCAAATGTGCGATTATCGCTGGAAATCCAGCGATAATCGCACAACGATTGGCAATACGTTGTTGATAGGGCAGGGCAGACTTAGCCATTATATCCACCTTCCATTGGATATAATGGCTAAGTCAGCCTGAAAGCAGGCGTAAGGAAAGTAGCGATAACCACGGTTAGCGCTACTTTTCTTATCGCTCTGCAGGTTAGCGTTCACATTGTTGATAGGAGAAATGTTGGTTAGCGACATTTCTCACATTGTTTTGGCGAGGGACGCACACTTTGCATCTCATTAGAGATGCAAAGCTGGGCGTTAAGGGAAGGGGCGCTACGGCAAGGATTCACGCGATAGCGTGACCTTGTTAATAGTGCGATAAAATTATCGCCGCTTTTGGCCCGAAAACGGACGCTAAAGCGGCGATAATTTTATCTCGGGGCCTTGATGATATGCCCCTTAATGTCACGTAACATGACTCATCACCAGATCACTAGCTATTTGCACATACAATCATTGAATTGATGATGTGAATTGTAAGTGCACTACTCACCTGTGGTGGTCGGAAGGCAATGAGGGTGTGCACAGATCAATCAGTCCACGAGGGGGGTAATTAAGTGCACAACTCACCCGTGAAGCTCACAAGGTGCTGGGGGGAGTAAGAGTGCAGCTCCGTCTCAGGCAAATTGCCATGTCTTGTTGTCCCTCCTGAGAGCATGCAGGGTGGTAGAGCGTTTGATGTTGACTGTCATCTTGTTCCAGGATTTGCCAGCGACGTAGGAGAATGCTCTTCCTCCCACTCTGGATTAGCGGGTCCAGGGTGAGTCTGCGTGGCCAAGGTTTGCTGAGCGTCATTTCCTCTTGGGGAGGTTGAAGGTGACTCTCTTGTTGATGTATTTGTGTCCGATGATGAGGTGGAGTGATTTGTATGTGTGTGTGAGTGGTTTTTAGTTAACTCTTATCTCGAGGATGATCCAGTGGAGGTTTTGTATGTTCTGTCTTTTGTGTTTGTGACGTGGGGTTGTGATGACGGGTATGTCAGCGCCCTTCAGGATGTTTTTGTGCTTGTGTACTAGTGTTTTGTTGATTCCTGAGTTGAGGGCGTTGCCGTAGACCAGTCTGTTGGAGATAAATGCGTGGTTTTGGTTTTTGATGCATTTGGGGGTTATACATTTGGATGTATTCCGTAGGATCCGTAGGCAGTTCTGGCTGTTGAAGGCTATGGAGTTGATCTGGAAGGTCATGGTGACGGAAGAGTCGTGGATGATGCCGTGGTTGCGTGTGTGGTCTGTCGGTGATGGCAGGCTTACGTGGGCGGAGAGCCACCAGGTGTTGTCCCATGCGGATGTGGATGGCCTGAGGATGAGGATGTCAGTCTTCTCTGAGTTGAGCTTTAGGCAGATGTATTTCATCCAATCTGCACTTTCCAACATTCATTCCTGGAAGCAGAGTTTGTAGTATTTTCTGATCTTCGTGAGGGAGTGGATGAGCTGTGTGTTGTTTGCGTAGGAGACTATGCTGAGCCCATGCTGTCTGACGATGAAGGTGAGCGTGTCCATGTAGTTGTGGTAAATTGTGGGGCTTAGGGACGATCCTTGGGGTACTCCGCAGTTGATCTCTGTGGGTTCGTGGATGAAGGGGGGAGTCTGATCCTGTGGTTTATTACAGAGAGGAAGGAGTGGATTCAGGAGAGGGCGGTTCCTCGTATCCCGGTGTCGTGGATTCTGGCGGATGTGGTGCGTTGTGAGACGGGGTTGAAGGCTGCAGAGAAGTGTTATAGGATGTGTTCCGCTAGTTGACCCTGGTCAAGTGGCATGCGTATGTCGTTGTTGGTGGTGAGGTGTGCGATCTTGGTGCTGTGCTTGCTGCCGTACCCAGACTGAGAGGGGGCCCTGATGGATTTTTCTTCAGTGAAGGCACTCATCTGCGGGTTTATGTGTCTCTTGGTGACTTTGTCCGCGAAGGGTAGGAAGGAGATGGTCCAATAGTTCTTCAGGTCTGTCGGGTGATTCCGCCGATACGCAGATTTGTTCGACAATGAGATAGGTCTTGATGTGCTTCATGAAGGTGTTCAGGGATGGTGCACATGTGGGGTCTGCTGATGGCTCATTCATGGTCTTGGGGGCAAGGTGAGTTTATTTTATCTTATTTGAGCCCCATTTCACACCCATTTTTCATATTTGACCCCCATTTCACGCCCAATTTTCATATTTGAGCCCCATTTCACAGCCATTTTTTATATTTGACCCCCATTTCACACCCAATTTTCTTATTTGACCCCCATTTCACGCCCAATTTTCATATTTGAGCCCCATTTCACAGCCATTTTTTATATTTGACCCCCATTTCACGCCCAATTTTCATATTTGAGCCCCATTTCACAGCCATTTTTGATATTTGACCCCCATTTCACACCCAATTTTCATATTTGACCCCCATTTCACGCCCAATTTTCATATTTGAGCCCCATTTCACACCCATTTTTCATATTTGACCCCCATTTCACAACATTGTAATGATATATTCACACAGACTGAACATTCATAATCATTGTTTCCCCCATACGCCCACATACATTTCAAGATTTAAGACCGAGTACACCCTGTAAATCATGATTTACGT
This sequence comes from Calotriton arnoldi, assembly GCA_963921515.1. Classification (NCBI taxonomy): domain Eukaryota; kingdom Metazoa; phylum Chordata; class Amphibia; order Caudata; family Salamandridae; genus Calotriton; species Calotriton arnoldi. Next base: position 1,414,416 of record CAWUFW010004167.1, read on the forward strand.
ACAGTATGACACACTAATTAAGTAATTGTGTGCCACAATTTACACGTTGTAAAGTCAAGTTGTGCACAATTGACACACTATGGCATCTCTGTAATGAGGTGACATACACGCCATTGTTTGACTTTTGTGGTCATAATAGCTATTTTTGAACAATGTTAACGTTTCATTTGTGATATACTTATGCAGGAGAGTGTTTTGCAGACAGGGTATATGTGTTAAGTTTGTTTATTGTCACAAACAGTTGTTGTGGTAATGTTCCCAAAACATGTCTCTGTTGTAGTCAGTCACAACGTGATGTGCTCAAGTGAAGTAATTGTTTATTATCCTGTCCCTTCGGGCAATTCCTGCTGCAGTGGCTGTGGGGTGTGGTCCACCTCGGTGATCTTCCTCATCATCCTGGTCATCGTCCGGTGCTGCAGGGACTTGGATCCAGGGGACCTTGAGTGCGCGACACATATGTTGTGCAATACACAACATGCTAGTATGATTTTGTTTACCATTTCAGGGCTGTACAGAAGTTTGCCACCTGTGATATCCAGGCAACGGAAACGTGACTTCAACACGCCAAATGTGCGCTCAACGATGCCACGGGTGCGTCTATGTGCAGAATTGTACTGCCTCTGTGCCTGGGTGGTGGGGTTTCGTATGGGTGTCATCATCCACGGGCAGAGAGCATATCCTTGATCGCCTGTCACAAGTGATAGGGAGATGTGTCCATTATTCATTATGCATACTGTGTTGGCAGTGTTGACAGAGGCATTGTACATTTCTTATTTTAGAGATTTTTTGATTTGGGTTGGCCATGTGTTGCTTCTGGCTATTTAGCAGCATCAATGCTAAGTACATTGCCTCAGTGTTGATCCTACAAATGGCCATTTTGCTGGTGTGTGCTGCAAGGTAGCATCCTACCATCTAGCGATGGCACTAATCAGCACTCCTCGCAGTCAACGCCATGTGAATGTTCTAATGACATGGGCCACGCCTGACACAGCTCACATTCCGATCTGCGTCTGGTGCTGACGACAGACCTGTGACACCACACAACACATGCAATTGAATATCCAGAGCTTACACAAAGCAACAGACAGCAGACCCCTCGCTTGCAGGGTCCACTGAGGGCATTGACGGTTTGCACACACCATCTACAACATCACATGTCACAACGTTAACTTCATGGACTACATCCTTTGTCGCAAGCAGAGCCTCAAACTCACATACCACACATACTCAAGGTCAATTGCACTCTGTGAATTGTTTTACAACATCTGATTGTCCAAACACTTCACCACACTGATACACATGGCAGGGCACACCTTTGCACACTTCTTGTAATTTGATATGTTTTTGCAGTTGCCAATACAAAATCTACACACATGTTGTGACCACGGACACATCCACTTACTCATAGTGCAACCACATGACACACCATATCACAGATGGGACAATGAGACTTTTGTGTAGCTGGGTTAGAGATGAGATGCTACACACCACCATCAACAGCAGCACCCACAACACTGCAGTCAACACCGATGGCGCAAGATAGTTATTTCAGGACACATTTCTCCACCTGCGCATACACATTTGCCACACTGTGCAACTCCAACATTCCACATGCATTGATACAGGCCTAGTCACTCCACAGCTCTGAGTTGACACACTGATGAGACATGGGGGAGTACTTGTGCGACATTTAGTCAACCATCATGTGTCACCAGCAACAAGGACACCAACATTATGTTCATCCTCACCAATACACCAACACACCAGACTGGGATGCCAGTGAGGTTAACTTTGATTTGCGACATGGATGTTCAGAAGCTGGTGGGTACTGTACGCAGAGAAGCCTGGAGATCTCATGCTCGTACACAATACATCAGCATGTGACACCAAGTGGTGTGCCAATGCCTTTTGCAGCCCCCCCCCTTGGCGGTACCTAGGCAACATATTTGAATCCTCCTTCTTGATGGGACGACATTCTTGTGGATTTTGTGCATGTGGTGTGTCCAGTTGGTACTTACCGACAAGCAATGAATTTCCATATATGCGATTCTGGAAGCGCTGGTTTATGACGCAGTGTCGGTAGATGAATGCATTGTGCACACTCCCTGGAAATTTGGCAATGACATTTGTGAACAGTCCACGGTGATCCACTATTGCCTGCACATTCATTGAATACGTGTGCTTTCTGTTGCGGTATATGTGTGCGCTGTCCGCAGGCGGCACAAATGATACATGTGTGCAGTCAATTGCACCCAACACCTGCGGGAAGCCAGCGATGGCATAGAATCCTTGCTTGATAGCAATCTGCTCCTGCATGGTGTTGGGGAAGTGAAGGTGCTGGGGAATCAGGCTGAGTATACCATCCAAGACAGTGGGGAGGAAGCCTGAGAAGGCTGCCTGTGATACTCCACCAACTCTGGCTGTTGTTGGTTGGAATGTCCCAGAGGCCAAGAAGTGCAGCACAGCAAGCAGTTTGGTCTGCGGAGGGATGTTTGTTCTCCGCTGTGTTGGTGGCGTCAGCCTGTGGGCAATGAGTGTCAGGATATGCTGGATAGATGTCCTTTTGAGCCTGTAGTGGGCTATGACATCCTCCGGCTTTAAATCAGCAAGGCAGACACGTCTGCGCAGTGCCCGCTGTCTTCTTTGTCGCTGCCTCAGTGGGGGTGGTCCTGGGGGGGGGTTGCATTGGCTGTGGTTGTTGTTGCCTTCGTGGGACTCCAATCTGCATGATGACTACCTCCATGGCTTCTGTGGCTGTTCTGAGGGAGCTCTGGCCTAGTCTCCCTTAAATATGTCCACTTATCTGCAATTTAAGTCAGGTTTGTATCAGGTGTTAAAAACTGGAGCTAACGTGGGTTAGCGCGAATTTTTTTGTAGCTACGCGGTTCAGCGATAGCATTGTTAATAGTGTGAAGCTGTGTTAGCGACATTTATCAGTGAATTTTAGTCAGGAACGCCTACTTTGCATCTCATTAGCGGAGAATATCGCTGGCGTGCAAGGCAATAAAATTTCTGGGTACTGTCGCGGGAAACTAGCGCTAATAGGGGTTAGCGACGTATTGTTTATAGGGCGTTGGGATTATCGCCGCTTTATCGCCTAAAAGTGACGCTAACGCGGCGATAAAGCCCTTGATAATATGCCTCTTATTCCTCTTAATTCCTCTTAAATTCAAGGACTTAGAGCTATGTCACCATCCCACAATATCTGATTGACTGAGCTGTGCAAGTGATAAGTGTGATTGTCTGGGTCTGTCCTGTACAGGGACATTATTTTCATCATAAAAACATGCAATTGCTTTCTCTCTAAATTTTTGTTTCTAGTAGCGGGCTTTAAATTGTGAGTATTTGCCTTTATGTTAGGTCTGGCTTCATAGCACAGCTTCATGCAAGACCTATTATTTACAATATGTCAACAGTGAACCATTGATCAACCATGTTCAGCCACTGCTTTCAGACTTTGTCATTCACAGATATGCCTGTTTATTGGACTATTCAATTTTCTAGAAATTGATTCTGCTGCAACACATGAGGGAGTATTTTAGATCAGGGTTCTTCAAAGTCAGTCCTGGAGGGCTGGATCCATGCCAGATTTTTAAGATAACTGCATTTATATGGGATATGCTCAAAATCTGGCATAGATCCAGCCCTCTAAGACGGACTTTGGAGAACCCTGTTTTAGATGATCGTGTACATATGTGGGTTTTTCAGAACACCATCATGCTCTACACTCTCATCCAGCACATTATACTTCTAGGGGTGCATACATTTACGTAAATCTGCACAGTTAGCATCATCATTCTGTAGTAGCCTAATTCTATGGGATCAGAATTTTCAAAGGTAAAATTACTTTGGATGAGCGCTTCCACTGAAACAGGGAATATCGTGAAAATTAAATAGGTCTGATTTTATTAAGCTAACTCACACAAACTGAATTTATGACTGTAAAGTTACTACTAATAACTTCACAACAATATTTTACATTCCGTTGCCTTGGCAACTGGGCCAGAGATCTCCGTATGTGGGAAGGAGACCTCTGCATACAGGAGGGAGACCTCCACATGGAAGGGATTAGGAGAATTACATACATCTGAATCCAATCAGACACCCCTGACACCTTTACCTTTCCAACAACATAAATTCAGCCACACCATAGGTCCTGCTGTTTTCCTTTTCATCTTTCAGATCCAACTTCACCTACATTTTTTAATTCTGAAGAGGAAATGAAACTTCACTGTGGAGGAGACAGCTCTTGCAGTTAAAGTCATGGTAAAACACTACAAACAATTAGATGGGCTGCCCCATTCATCCTCAGTGCAACACAGAAGACAGCCTTGTGGGAGGAGGTGGCAATGCATTTGGGAAGGAGGTACACAATGTGGGGGATATTAAAAAGAAGCTTCAAGATGAGAGGAGGTGAATGATGTAAAGTTCTCCTGGATACAGTTTGAACAAGCTCATTCTAGAAAGGCACTTAAATACTGTCTCCTTCTCACCCCTCCACCCCCAAATGAAAGCTATCCTCTCCACAGTGGACTCCACCAGCTACATGCGCTACCTCTTTCCAACAATAGTAACGTGATCCCAGGTATGATTGTAAACCCCTCTCTCCCACTAAAAGAAAGCTACTATCACTCACCCATATCAATCCTTCCAGCCATTCCTTTATTGTTAGGCACATGTCACCTACCCATCAAAGACATTCTCTAATACATACCCGATAGATACTTATATGGTTTGATTACATTTCTTTTATTTGTGCTCTTTTCATACAGTCACTCTTTTGAGTAAACCCGGCATTTTGTAAAGCGTGAACTATTCATCCATAAGGGTCTCAAGGCGCTGGCGGCTGCCAGGAAGATTAAGCAAGCTTTTGCCCAGAATCACATGGTGCTTGGCTAAGCTGCAGCGAACTGTGAGCTCCCGTGCTCTGGATTCAGCCGCCCTGGCCAATGTGCCACACCTCTCCTTGAGCTGGGCAATAAAACATCACTGGGAAGACCAGTTCACATCCAGACAGCATCCTTACTCCAAAATCAATTCTGATGATTGCCAATCCCCAGCCTTTAGCTAAGCAGCCATAGATACTTGTTCCACCTACTTGAGACGTACCTCCACAGAGGCCTCAACTAACAGGTATCTTGGTAAATCTCCTACAATTGCCTCCCATTAAGGAACATCTCCAGTCTCTATATTTCAAAATCAGAGGGAGAGACCCCCTGCTAAGGAACAGGTATCCATCATCCGTCTTTCTCCCCCAAACCCATCAAACATCCAGAAGACACTGTTGGTCATGCCAGACAGCCATGCATGTGGAGGGGGTTAGCATGGTCTAATCTGCTATCTCAGAGGATCATTTTTCTACTAATAGGCTCAGCCGCAGAATCTCCGATACACTCCTCCTAGAAAGGGGCATCTCAAATGTTTATGCATTATTCTAAGAGAAAGAACATCCTTGGTGATGAACATGTGACCCCCAGTCATCATCCTACCACACCCCAACCACCCAGGTGGCACAGCTCTCCAACATGGTAACATACTGGCCATATCAGACAGCCACACGTGGAGGGGTTGGTATGGTCTAATCCTGCTCTTTGGGAGAATCATTTTTGCCACTGTCTCCGGGTTCACCTCCAGTCTTTATTAATTCATCTGAGGGAGCAAACACCCCTGATGAGGAACAGACATCGGTTGAACTTAGCCCTCTCTGCAAATCACCTCCAAACTACTTGCCTTCACAACTCCTATTTTTCTGATTTCATTTTTGTTGGTCTTAGCTCTTTACCAGTGCTAAAGTGCTAGTGCTCACTCCCTAAAACATGGTAAAATTGACTTACACCAGATTGCTATATTTCATTTACTTATATGTCCCTAGTAGAATGGTATACCATATACCCAGGGTCTGTAAAATAATTGCTACTAGTGGACCTTCAGCATTTATTGTGCCACACACGTAAGTAGCCCTTTAAAACATGTCTCAGGCTTACCATTGCAGCCTGCTAGCATTTTTAAACTGTCGATTCGACTTGGCACAATAACACCATTGCCAAGTCTAAAACTCCCTTCTTGATACATAAAAGTCACCCCTAAGCTGGGCCCTAAACAGCCCATAGGACAGGGTTTATCGTAATTAAAAAGTTGGACATGTACTTTTAAGTTTTATTTGTCCTGGTAGTGGTAGGTTAGTTTTTCACTCCTGGGAGGCCTAAAACTCTCATAGGATAACAATGGGTTACTTTATCACATGTAATTAGTGATAACATTTAATTGGGAACAGCTAGGAAAGTCACGTTTGGTATCTGAGAAATGGTAATTTAAAATTCAATTCCTTTAATGATAAAGTTGGATTTTAAGTGACAATTTCAAAAATGCCACTTTTGGAAAGTGAAAAGAACAAAAAGAACAAATGATGGAAGGAATGCTGAACAAATCAATATTCACCCCCAGTCACAGATCTGGGTTAATCCATAGATTATTCACTTACCATGCCACACAGTTTGGACCCAGCCATACACAAATCAGTCTTGAAACTGCTCCCCATGGGAACAGTCCAGCTGAACTGCCAGGCCAGGTCCTCCATGGACTGGAAACAAGCATCCTGGGACCCGTTTCAGGATGTTACCCCTCATTAGCCACACTAGCTTGAATCCAGTGGCACAGTGAGCACGGGACACATGTCTGGGCATACCCTTCCCACTTAGGGAGACAAAAGCAAAAAGAACAAATGATGGATGGAATGCTGCACAAATCAAACGTTAACCCCCAGTCACAGATCAGGGTTTAATCCATCATTTTTTTGTTCACCAAGCCACGCCAGTTTTGACCCAGCCATATCCAAATAAGTCTTGATCCTGCTCCCCATGGGAACAGTCCAGGCTGAACTGCCAGGCCAGATCCTCCTTGGAAGGGAAACAAGCATCCTGGGAACGGTTTTGGCTGATGAGGGCTGATACCCTGAAATCAATGGATTTATTCCATCCATCAATTGTTCTTTTTACTTTTAGAAAGTTACCATTTTTGTGCCCTAACCATTTGGTGCCTGCAGCCTGTTCATGGGTCACATGACTAGGCGTGAGTGGCAGTTTGCCTTTGTATATTCCTCCCAGACAGCCACACTGTAGAGGGATTTGGTGTGCCTGTATGGGCCATCTCATTCTCAGGTAGGATAGGGTGTGGTGCTGTGCACAGCCTCACTTACACATCAATAGGCTGAGCCCTGTACTCACACAAATAACTTCACACTAGCCCATTGTGCCTGTAGCCAGGCTGGAGCCAAAGCAGGGAGGCAGAAAGATCCAGAACATCTGGGAGGGGAAGCCTCCAGAGGTTTCTCCCACTTCAAAGATGGCACCAGCAATAAAAATGGGACTCTCATTCCCACTCTTCAGTACACTTTGGAACCTGTAGATACTACAGAAAAAGGAATGCCCTGCTGCTTGAGGCCTGCCATGCTTGTTGAGAAGGAAGACTGGACCTGCTCCCTTCATCCCAGGCTGAAGCGACTCCAAGCATCAGCTGACTGACCTTCTGTTGTTGGCTACAGGGACATAACAAGCCCCAGAGGCATCTCTGCAATTGCCAAACTGCAAGTGGATCTGCTTGGACCTGAAATTAGATCTGTCTAAGTCCTGCTTGCCTCCATTGGAGTGGGTTCTTGATCCCCCAGAGGTGGCCCCCAGGTCCTGGACCCTTGGTGTGGCATCAGTTGTGCTCCTCCTCAGAGAGCAGAAGAAATTCTGAAGTTTTGGGCTGTTCATGACCATGAGTGGGCCTGTTGATGCCAAGATATCACTGACTGCACTGACTGCCAAAGCAAAGCTCCAGTCAACCCAACTATTCTCGCTACAGTGACCACTGGCAACGACCGGCAACGTGAGCTCTGCGCGTTGTGCTACAGCATCAACAGTCCACAAGACCGCCAACGTGAATCTCCAGAATTGTCCATCTGCAACAGCTTCTTGCCACTACACTGACAACCGTCTACAAAGCCCAGCCTGCTCTGCGCGCTACAGCGATGACAATCCGCGCACCTCTCCCTGCTCCTTGAGGCCTTCCCCACCGCAAACTGGAATCGACGTGCTAGACTTTAGAAGGTAACTCTTTCAGTGGGACTAACCTAGTTCCTGTATCCGACCCCCCCTCGATTGGCCTGAACTTGTGACTTTGACCTGGTCTTGCATGACCAGATAACCGCAAGTGCAGATTTGTGCTTTTAGGAGTTATACTTAAATCTTTAAAATTGCAAATCTCCAGTTCTACTGATTGGATTTTTGGTGCCAAATAATGTATTAAATGTTAATCTATTTTTCTATATTGGTGTGGCATTTTTCTTGTGTTTTGTTTTCACTTTATTGCTGTTTGAGTGCTGCATAACTTCTTTACACAGTGCCTCTAATTTAGGGGGTTATTAGGATGGCGGAAGGACCGCCACCGCCAGCCGTGCGGTGGCGATCCGTCTGCCATCCAAAGTGGATTTTGCCCCCGCCACATTACGATGGCGGTGGAATCCAGACACGGACAGTGGCGGACGCAAAGACCGTCCGCCACTGAACCGCCGTAGGCAATCGGTACGATTGCCCGGTCGACGGCCCAATGAGTCCTAAATGGTGGCGGTGCCTAGCAGGCACCGTCCACCAAATTAGGATGCTGGCTGCAGACAGCATTTCCATGGCGGCGATGCAGCCATGGAAAGGCTGGTGGGGATTGGTGATGGGGGCCCGTTGTGGGCCCCCCGTGTGCTGGGGGGAGGTGAGGGTGCACTTGGGGGGTGCCCATGGTACCCCCCTACATTTTGCAGCACTACGTGGCAGGCACCACATGGTGCCTGCCACGTAGTGCTGTGAAATGCAACACATGCTGTTTTAGCATTGCGGCAGGTGCTGCTGTCAGCAGCACCCACCGCAATGTTAAAAATCACGATCCGACCGCCGTGCTGGCGGTCGCATCCTGATCAGGTGTGCGGGACCGCCGCATGCATGGCGGACGGTCCCGGTTTACACCAGGATGGCGGACGGACTCCAGTCCGTCCGCCATCCTAATGACCCCCTTAATCCTGACTACTTTTCTGCCAAGCTACTAGAGTGTCAAGCACAGCTTAATTTAATGACTTTTTGTGGTTCATCCTGACAAGAATTGTGGCTGTTACTTGAGTAGGGTTTCACCCCCCTCAGCCAACAACACAATTCCTCACAGAATCTCTGATTTATCATTCCTCTCCCACAACTGGCCAGATGCAATGCCTTCCATAATGGTCAAACTGCTAGCCATGATAGAAAGCCACCCATTCAGAGAAAGTTGGCATTGTCTAAACCTGCACTATAGATCATTTTTTCCAACATTATTAATTGTGGGAGGATAATAATGCAATGTACTTCCACCACCTCAACGTTTACCACCAGCAACTCAACCACCCACAAGACAGACACACTCTAAATCAATCTCATCACAAATAGTGCTTAGGTGAAGTAGTAGGAGAAACCTGTAGAATAATTTTTGTTAAATTTCAGTACTCTATTTCTAGCACACTCTCTGAAAAACCATTTTGAAAAATAAACTACTCTGTACCTTTTTATAAACTGCCTATCTTTCATCTGTGTTGAATGTTTAAATTTGATTAGTACATAGCAATTGATATTTCTGTTCTGTGTTTACCTTCAAAGCTTATGGCATTAAAATATGTCATTATGACATTGGAAGAACCAAAAAAATAACTAAACATTTCCTTTGTATGAAATACAATGCTATAATCTGCATAATTGCAACATAAACAAGAAAGACATCAATGTTCAAAATATTTGAAAGTTTCTAAATAAAATAAATAATGCATGATTGTAGGTACAAAATTATTTGGCAAAAATATAAACTGTCTTTTGGAATAGGCGAAATAAAAAACATTGAGCTTTGAGAGGGGGAAATGCAAACTTGGAGAGAGGGGTGTCCAAATTGAAAAAGCATGTCAGGAAATGTAAAGGGAGAAAATCTAAATACAAATGGGTTGATTTGAAACATAATGTCCATGAAGGAATATAGCATGTTACATCACATGCTAAAACAACGCGTACTATTATAACGCGGTCGTTACAACGACTGCGTTGTTAGTACGTAATACCTTTACATCGCAAGTCATTATAACGACTTGCTGTAGGGGGCACGCTAGACTTAGGAATAGTATTATTTACTATTCCTACTCCAGTTTGCGCAACAGCAGGAAAGGTGTTGGATGTTATATCCAATACCTTTGCGCCCCCTACAGCAAGTCATTGTAATGACTTGCGATGTAAAGGTATTGCGTACTAACAACGCAGTCGTTGTAACAACCACATTGTAATAGTACGCGTTGTTTTAACTGCATTGTAAATGCTGTTTCCCTCCATAAAGAGTCCTAAAAAATCAGTTCATTAAATAATTTTAAGTTAGTAAAAAAAAAATCCAAGTTCTTAAACCAAGTCCACTGCTCAAAACAATAATAATGTAGAGAAATCGAAACAAAATTTAGAGAATCTAAAAAATTGTAGCAGAGATTTTTTGGGGTATGTAATGTGTGTGTCAATGTATGTGTCAAAATTACATTATTTTGCATGTAGGTTCTGAAACTTAAATGTATTATGTGAGTTAAGTAGTGTTAAGGAAAAGTATTTGAACTTTTAATAGGAGCACACCATATTTGAGGATGCCATTATGTGAATGAAACAGAGTTGTCTCAGAATTGTCTCAGGATGGTGTAGACACTGCCCAAACACATAAATACAGCAACCAAACTAACAGCTGAAGGAAAAAATAGAGTTAAGTTGTCAATCCCAATCAAGTATGCCCTGAATTAATCTCTACCCCATCTCAGGTACCTGGATGTGGGTGTTGATCAGGGTCAGAGTCTACGAATAACCCTGTTGCATGGCAATGTTATACAACACACAACAGGCTTCAACAATCTTGCATGAATCTTCTGAGGAGTACACCTGCCCTCCTTCCCCCATATGGTCAAGGCGTATGAGTTGTGATTAAGGATTTCAAAGTGAATTCAACAATGGCTCATAAGTGTGCCATATTGTTGAGGTAGTGTAGTTGCACGTTTGTAGGGTGCGAGAAGATGAGGAGAGAGATCATCACCTGCAACACAACCGTGAAATTTCTCAAATGCAGACTCTTTTCTAAATGTAAAACATCATGGCAACATACTTGTAGTGTGTGTCAGGGTAATGTGTGTCTATTGTGTTGTAGAGAGTAATGAGGTGAGTGAGTAAGCTTGAGATGACACTCTCCAGATGTACATGTAGCCCCAGTGTGAAATGTTCTTATGTATCAATGAGACATGTGTCACAGAAATCCCCAGCACTCAAGCAATGTGAAAAAGGTAACTGATGGAATATGTAGCTATTATGTGTGCTTCCAGGATAGGCATTGTGCACATTAGTGAACTAGTCCCTGCCATCACAGACAGATTGCACGTTGATAGAGTGCCATTGGTGTTTGTTATAGAAAAGGTGTGTTTTCTGGTGAAGTGACTGAAGTGCCATGTGGGTGCAGATAATTACAGCTACCACAAGAGGGAAGTGGGCACAGGCATCACATTTCATTGCCATCCTTTTCTTTTCTGCCCATGACTGTGGCATGGTGATACACTGATGTCCTTTTCTGTTAATGCATCTCTTTACCTGATGCAAGCATCAAGACTGGATTTCTTGTGCAATGACTACGTTGTCAGAGCTGATCCTCTAGAAAGTGCAAATAGTATTTTGGTATAAGCAGATATAGCCAGACTGTTAGTGAATCAAACTCTTGCATCCAGTCTGCAAACATGACAAAGATCACTTCAAGTGAGAAGCAGTCTGTGGCAATGACAACATCCCTGGACATTTCAATAATGTTGATCCTTTGCCTGTAAACCCTCTCTCTCCTGTTCAAACAATTATTGCTCAAAATGAGGGGAAAGCAATAAACACATTCACCAACATAGTAAAAGCTGAAAAAACTGTTTTCTGCGTAAGTTCATTTCTTATGTGGTCAGCCTGGATGAGATTGGTAGGTGTTGAAATGTGTTTCAACTGTCAGTCAGTCAGTCTTTGTTTTGCATCAGTTAAAATGCATAGATAAAACTATTTGATACTCAAATTAACATTTGTAAAAAAACATACATATTTCATAGATTCATAGTTAATAAAATACATAGAAAAATCCACAACTCTTGACTCTGCAAATATATAATATTTAAACAGTACCAGAACAAGCCACCTATTTAGGCCCTCAATATAGTTCATCAATATCCTGTCTCATAAACAATTTAGGACTAGTAGTTAGTGCAAGCGTCCATGCCCCACGTTTCTTCTGCTAAATATTGTTATAAGCCAGCCCTTAAAATATACTATTTTCTAAACAGATAAAAGCTAAGATCACTTCCCTGATCAAAATCACAACTGTGATAGTCGCCGGTCTCTTAAAACTGCCCAGAGAAAGGATGCCAGAAAATAACATACATAAGCATCTTCCAGTTGCTTAATAAAAAATAAAGCTGGCAAACACTGTCTGAAACCATATTTACGTAAAAAAGGGATGTTAGACCTGACACCATTGGCAGCAGGAAGGGTGCCCCTTCAGGTAGGAATTCTGCCAGGAGCACCAGAAATGCCCTTCTGTTGTTGGTTTGCGGCAGAAGGCTGCAAAGCAGGCTGCAGTTGATCAGTCTGGATCACATTGGATTTACTGGGAGAATGGTCACCTGTATAGTGCGCCTAAGGTTGCTGAGCCTGGGTCAGCTCATTTGCTGGTGGTACCCCAGCGCTTCAGAGCCTTCCTACTGGGTCTGGCTCATGATGTGCTGTTGGCAGGGCATTTGGGGCAAGACAAGACCTTTGAAAGGCTTGTCACCCACTTTTACTGGCCCCAAATGTGTGAGAACTCCGATATTCATTGTTGGTCTCGCCAGACTTGCCAGGCAAGTGGTAAGAGTGGGAGGAAGTGCAAGGCTCCTCTCCAGACTTTCTCTGTAGTCAGCACCCCCCTTTGAGAGGGTGGGTATTGACATTGTGGGGCCTCTGGATCCCAAGACAGCCATGGGCAACAGGTTCATCCTGGTCTTGTTGGACCATGCCACCCGGTACCCAGAAGCCATCCCTCTCCGGACTATGACGGCCCCCGTGGTGGGCCGTGCATTGATGGGGATTTTCTCCTGTGTGGGATTCCCCAGAGAGGTGGTGTCTGACCGGGGTACCAACTTCATATCCAAGTATATGAAGTCCCTGTGGCAGGAGTGCGGTGTTACCTACAAGTTCACCACTCCTTACCACCCCCAAGATAATGGGCTGGTTGAGAGATTCAGCCGACCCTGAAGGGCATGATTATGGGTCTTGGTGAACCCATGAGGTGCAAGTGGGACGTCCTCTTGCCATGCCTTTTGTTTACTTACAGAGAGGTACCGCACAAGTCCTTAGGGTTCAGTCCCTTTGAACTCCTGTATTTGTATCCTATAAGAGGACCCCTGAGTCTGGTCAAAGAAGGCTGGGAGAAAGCTCCCTGTAAACCTCCCCAGGATGTATATAGCTACACACTGGCCTTCAGGAACCACACAAAGCGCTTCAGGCAACTCGCTCAGGTGAATCTGGAAGCCAGCCAGGAAGAGATGAAACGGTGGTACGATCAGAATCCCACTCTGATCGAGTTTCAGACTGGTCAGAAAGTGTGGGTCATGGCCTCAGTGGAGCCTTGTGCGCTCCAAGACAAGTGGACTGGGCCATTTGAGGTGGTGGAGCTCAAGAGTAAAGTCACCTATCTGGTGGACTTGCAGTCTCCAAGGAACCCTTTGCGTGTCCTGCATGGGAACGGCTTTAAGCTCCACTTGGAGAGGTCCAAAGTGGGCATGCTCCTGGCGACAGATGCTGGAATGGAAGAAGAGACTGAGCTTCTTCCTGACCTGCTGTCTGCTAAGGAACATGATGGGTCAGTGGATGAAGTAACCCTTTCCCCCGCCCTGACTCCTGAACAGCAGAGTGACTGCCGCCAACTGTTGGGACAGTTTGTTGCTCTGTTCTCCCTGACCCCTGGTGTCCCAGGATGCTTGTTTCCGGTCCAGGGAAGACATGGCTTGGCAGTTTGGGCTGGACTGTTCCCATGAGGCACAGGGTTAAGACTGATTTGCATATAGCTGTCTCTGAACTGGGGTGGCGAAGTGAGCTAAAGAATGATGATGGATTCAACCCAGATCTGTGACTGGGGGTGAGTGTTTGAAAAGTTTCAGCACTCCGTCCATCATCTCCTTGTGTTTGCTTTGTTCACCCTAAGTTGGCAGGGTATGCCCAGACGTGGGTCCCTTGCTCACTTTGCCACTGAATTCAAGCTAGCCTGGCTGATGAGGGGTGTTACCCCAAAACCGGTCCCAGGATGCTTGTTTCTGGTCCAGGGAAGACATTGCTTGGCAGTTCGGGCGGGACAGTTCCCATGAGGCACAGGGTCAAGACTGATTTGCATATAGCTGTGTCTGAACTGGGGTGGCGAAGTGAGCTAAAGAATGATGATGGATTCAACCCAGATCTGTGACTGGGGGTTAGTGTTTGAAAAGTTTCAGCACTCCGTCCATCATCTCCTTGTGTTTGCTTTGTTCACCCTAAGTTGGCAGGGTATGCCCAAACGTCGGTCCCTTGCTCACTTTGCCACTGAATTCAAGCTAGACTGGCTGATGAGGGGTGTTACCCCGAAACCAGTCCCAGGATGCTTGTTTCCTGTCCAGGGAAGACATGGCTTGGCAGTTCGGGCTGGACTGTTCCCATAAGGCACAGGGTCAAGACTGATTTGCATATAGCTGTGTCTGAACTGGGGTGGCGAAGTGAGCTAAAGAATGATGATGGATTCAACCCAGATCTGTGACTGGGGGTGAGTGTTTGAAAAGTTTCAGCACTCCATCCATCATCTCCTTGTGTTTGCTTTGGTCACTCAGTGGTGTGTCAGTCAGTCAAGTCAGTCAAAAATACTTTTATTGATTCGTTAAAAATCATAAAAGGATGGCAAACCATCATAAAACACTATACTTTAAATGAGCATTATTATTTATTTATTTTTTTTAAACATAAAAGAGAGAGAAAAAAAAGCCTTAGGGTCATGACCACAATTAAAAAACTAACAAGCATTACAATACATTTAAAAATATCAGCCAGCAGATTATTTATTAGCTGCTAGGCACTAATCAATTTTTTCCAGTTCCTTTGCTGCTATTTTCCAGAATTTTATAGCGCTACAAGACAGGGGAATCGAAAAACCTCCAAGACACCTAATGACTGCGGCTCAACATGTTCTTATCTGTTCATTCCTTAAAATCTCCCGAAGAATGGATTTACGGGTTTTCAGTAAAAAAGGGCAAGTACATAATAGGTGTAATAGTGACTCCTCCCCTTGACCACAAAGGCGACATTCCTTAGATGGCCATATGTGTTTCCATGTTGGGGTCAAATCCTTTGAGGGGAATGATCCCATTCGTAGCAACATCAGGTAGTGCTTTTTATGGTGGGAGAAATGTTCAATCAGATACTGTTGCGGCTTCAGCCTCTAGTAGGCCTGTATCACCGCCCAAGCATGATGTTTTTTTGCAAAGATCATTTTATCAGTTATTAAAGAGATCCGCTTGATTGCAGTATTCACCACGCTTTTGAATCCAACATACGTTACTGGTGTTAACCAGGCCTCCTCTAGCTGTAATGCCGACAAAGATTCCTTCAGGATTATCGTGGTTGAATTAGCTAGTCTACCTTGATTTTCAATCTCGACCCAACAACGGTGGGCTAGAGTGTTATCTTCTGCCTCCCTCATCCTCCAATAATACTTTACCAAGGCACCTTGTCTGGCCATGATATGATTTTTTAATCCAAATTCTAAACAAATTTGTTCCTGTGAAGTATGTAGCAGGATTAAAAACAGTCTTTTGAAAAATATAGATTGTGCTGTATTTAATATTATTGCATCTTTAGTATTCAGAAGTTCTGAGCCATACGAGATGGAAGGTAAAAATTTTGCGGCGATCACTTTTAGCAGATGACCGGTAGAACAACCTATGAGTTTTTTCCTCAGGATTTTGAAGGCAAATAACAATTGTTTACCTTTCGTGCGTCCTTGTTCCACGTGTTGCTTAAAATTGAGCTTGCAGTCTAACTGGAAGCCTAGATATTTATAGGAAGCAACCCGGGCCAACAATTGGTCGCCCAATTTCCAGGAAAAGGTGTGCCTTTTTGATAATTTATTATGTTTTGAAAAACACATTACTTTTGTCTTTTTGTGATTGATCGTGAGTTGGTTCAGAGTAGTATAGGCTCCTAATCCCGTGATCAATTTCTGCAGGCCCACCGGAGTTTGTGCTAGCAACACAATGTCATCTGCATATTGGAAGCACGGTGTCGGTATTTTACCCAATCTTGGAGGGTCAGCTGGAATTGACTGGAGGCACTTGTCGAGATCAGAGGTGTAAATGTTAAACAGACAAGGCGCTAAAACGCATCCTTGTTTTAGCCCGTTTGATGTTGCGATCTTACCGGTTACGCTGGAGCCATCTCCTTTCTTGATTTGGACCCACGTGTGAGAATACAAATTAATAATAGCGTCCAGAAGTCTGGGCGGGGCCCCCAGGCTTGCATTTTTGCCCATAGAGTGGCTCTTGGAACCTTATCGAAAGCCGCTTTGAGGTCTACAAAGCAGGCGTACAAAGGCCTTGATTTTGCAAAAGCTTGGTTGGCTAGAAGGGTGACCGCAGAGATGTTCGTAAGGGTACCCATCCCAGCCCGAAAACCAGTTTGCGTATGTGGTATTAGGTTTATTTGACTGACCCAAGCCTCTAACTCTACCAGGAGGTTAGATGCATAGATTTTTGCCTCCACATCTATCAACGCGATCAACCTGTAGTTGGAGGGATCCGAGCGAGAACCCGACTTATAGATTTGATTAAGAATGCTTCCTCTCCAGGACTCAGGGATCAGCGTATCGGCTATAGCTTTGGAAAAGAGAGGTGTCAAAACTTGAGACCAAAATAGCGGGTCATGCCGAAACAGAGCATTTGGTAATCCATTAGGACCTGGGGCTCCCTCAGATTTTAAATTTTTTATAATTTTTAGGACTTGAGTGTCTTAACAACGGCACAAATTCTTCGAGGGATTCATTATACGTAACTTCGATGACTTTACCTCGACCTCCAGCCTCCTTCCCTGTTAATAATCCGTTATTTGGGGCCAATAAGGGTGGAGTTTCATTAAATAAAAGTTCGATATGAGCTCTCCATGTGGCCTCCAATATATCCGAATTATGATGTCGGTTCCGGCCACTAGTTAGTTGGTTAATTTGTTCCCAAAAGAGCCTGGAGTCCCTTAATTTACAAGCGTAAAGAAGTTTCGCCCAAATATGTTCTTGATACTCTTTTTTAGTACATTTTATATCCTTTTTCAACTTTTTTCTTGTATTTGAAATTAAGAGCAGAAGTTCCTGGTGGCCTTCTGGTCCCTGTGATCGTAGTTGTCTGAGGTACTTATTTAGTTGTTGTTTTTGTTTCCTCAGGCTATTGGTGAACCAGACTGCCCCTTTTGGGCTTCCTGCTTTGTGGGCGTGGACATGCTTAGAAAATGTCTTATTAATTTCATAAATAAAGGACTCCCAAGTTTTTATGGTCAGAGTTTCAGAGTTAGATCTTTCCAAAAGACTGGTGTATATACTTGTGATGTCCTCGATATTGTCCTTATTCCAGCGAAGGCGTTTTAGATTATAACATTGTGTTAATGATGATAATGCCTTCGCTTTCTCTGAAGTTGCAAAGGATTTTAATAGGGTAAAGGATTGCGGTTGATGATCACTTTCCGCCCTGTCTTTTATTTGGAAGTTTGTGATATACGGGAGGAGGTCGTTATCCGTAAACGTGTAATCAATGGTAGATCGTGTTTTATGAGTAACCCTGGTGTATGCTACGGGCTGATCGGTCGGGCCTTGACCATTGAGTGCACACATCAAAAGATCTTTCAGGCGGGCTGCACATTTCTTGCCAGATGTGGCCTGTCGATTAAGGACAGGGGTGGCCTCTGTTTTGCCCTTACTCCTGGCATATTGTAGATTCATGTTGAAATCGCCCGACAGGATAATTTTAGCATCTGGATGGGTGAGTTTTAATGTTGATAATGAGGTAATTAATTGTTCAGTTCTTAACCTCTTTTGTTTGGATGCGGGGTGAATATAGATGTTAAGTATAAGCAGGGTATAAGACACCGAAACGTCTATTTTGACGCACAACAGCCAAGAACAATCTAAATCTATGATGGAAGCGTGCCATGGGATTTCTGTTGAAATAAAGATAGAAAGGCCCCCTTTGCTCTTCCATACTTTTTGGCTCTCTTAGCCGGGTTCAAAAATTCTTTGAAACCAGTTATTGAGGATGGAGATATCTGCCAGGTTTCTTGAAAAAGAAGAATGTTATATTGTGTGATAAAGTCCATGAAATCGGGGTCTTCTAATTTTGAGTGCAGGCCATGCACATTCCAGGAACAGATGTTACAACCTTGATGTACATGTGGGGCTATTGGTAAGGTTGTTCATGCCCTTCCCAAGAATGTGCCTTCAGAATGATCAAAAGTGATGGTAATTTTCCTGGCCGGGTACTCTTTATCCCTTATTTGGCTATGTTGATCCGGGCCTTTTGCCCCTTTTAAAAGACTCGCAATATAAAGAGGTGGTTGTAGTGGACTAGGATAACAAGGGGGGATTATCCTTTTAACTCAATTCCCCATTTAGCAAACGAGTCCTTCTGCTGCCAAATCTGCTCAGTGAGCTTATTATTGATAAATGTAGCTGTTGTAAAGTCTTGACCAATGAGACTAGGGTTTTGGTTAAACTCAATACTTGCAATGTCATTGGTATTTATTTGGCTTAGAGGTGGAAGGGCTTTGAATAATTTTAGCAAAACACTTCTATTAAGAATGTCATGCGTTCCCCGTGAAACATATTGCGGATTAAAGACCAATTTGTTATTAGCTGGAGAATCGTACTGCAATTCAATGTCTGAGGTCCTTTCCAATTCTTTTTTCACCACCGTGGGCTCTCGGGAGATCTGGGGTAAATCTCGAGATTCTGGAGTATTTTTTTGTGGGTGAATTTAACCTCCCCTGTTTATTTCCGGCACTCGACTTACGTCTGTGCCAATTTCCTCAGCCGAGATAGACACACCCTGGGTTGTTTTCCTTATTGCCAACTTGGAACTCCTCGCTGTTAATTGTGTAGCCTGAGTTTTTAAGATATGTTTTTCCATCCCGGCTACAGATTTGAATAAGCTATATATTTTTTCTGGCGGAGGTGGCTCCCTTATATTATGGTTTGAAATATTGGGCGTAACAGACGGATTAAGGAGGCGAGATCGGTTGCTCCTTGAGGATTACTACTTCCGTACTGTTGTGGGTTATGTTATTTTCTTGATGAATTCCATTTTGGACTAATGTTGCCAGGGATGAGTCTTGTACCTGGCTTGTTTGTTTATGCTTTCTGGATTTTCTTAATCGTTTTCGCTCCCGCTTTGATAAAAGCTTAGATACTTTTAAATGTCTTTCTAAAGACTGGTTGCATTGGTCTTGAAGTGAGAGGTCCTGGTCCTGGTCCTGGTCCCCTAAATTTTCTAGAACACTTGATGGATTGAGTGTAAATGATGTTAATTTGGAAGTTAACTTTATTTCGCTGCTTTTTTTCCCCGCTAAGGGATTAGGGCATTCCGAATCTGTTTCCTTTGAGACTGCATGTTCTTTCTCTACTGTTGTTGCTTTTTCTTCCTCTATTACTGTTTCAGGCGTGGTTAAAACTCCCCTTGTAGTACCCAATAGTTCGGTAAGGATGGTTGGAACAGACGCTAATTTATCGATTATTCGGGTACAGTGACAATGGCACGTTTGAAAAGCTGTTTCCCGATCTCGCTGCACCTTCAGGATCATCTCGTTAAAGCTATGCAGTGGTGTGTCCATGATGTGGACACTAGGGACAGTCCTCCTGTGAAACACAAAATGTACAGAGTGACTGACAGGGTCAAGGCTTGTATCAAGGAGGAGGTCTCCAAGATATTAGCGGTAGGGGTGATTGAGCCCTCAAACAGCCCTTGGGCCAGCCCAGTGGTCTTGGTCCCAAAGGCTGGCGCACCTGGTGCCACGCCAGAACTCCGGTTCTGTGTGGACTACCGAGGGCTCAATTCAGTCACCAGGTCTGATACACACCCCATTCCCAGAGCTGATGAGCTCATAAATCTGTTGGCAGCTGCCCAATACCTCAGTATGTTTGACTTAACATCTGGGTACTGGCAGAATGCCTTAACTGATGGGGGCAAAGGAGAGGTCAGCATTTTCAACGCCAGAGGGGCACTACCAATTCCGGGTGATGCCTTTTGGGTTGAAGAATGCCCCTGCCACCTTTCAGATGTTGGTCAACCAAGTGTTGGCTGGACTGGAGGATTTCAGTGCCGCCTACCTGGATGACATCGCAGTGTTCAGTGCCACTTGGGAAGAACATCTGCACCACCTCTGGGAAGTGTTGAAGGCTCTACAGAGGGCAGGCCTCACGATCAAGGCAAGCAAGTGCCAGATCGGGCAGGGTTCAGTGGTGTACTTAGGACACCAGTAGGAAGCGGCCAGGTGGCACCCCTACAGCCTAAGATTGACACCATTCTGGCTTGGGAACCCCCCAAGACCCCGACAGAGGTGAGAGCCTTTCTAGGCCTCACCGGATATTACAGGAGAGTTCTCAAAGGTTATGGCACCATTGTTGCCCCCTTGACAGAGCTGACTTCCAGGAAGCAGCCCAGGAAGGTGAACTGGACTGGCGCCTGCCAAATAGCTTTTGATGCCCTGAAATCTACCATGTGCATGGTGCCCGTGCTCAAGGCACCCAACTTCTCACAGGAATTCGTGGTGCAGACAGATGCTTCAGAGCATGGTGTGGGGGCTGTGCTCTCACAGTTAAATGAGGAGGGCCTAGTCCAACCCGTAGCCTTCATTAGTATGAGGTTACTTCCCTGGGAACAGAGGTGGAGTACGATTGAGCATGAGGCTTTTGCTGTGGTCTGGGCGCTGAAGAAGCTGAGGCCCTACTTGTTTGGGACTCACTTCCGGGTTCAGACCAACCACAGGCCCCTCAGATGGTTGATGCAGATGAGGGGTGAGAACCCAAAGTTGTTAAGGTGGTCCATTTCCCTACAGGGGACGGACTTCACGGTGGAACACCACCCTGGTACAGAACACGCCAATGCTGATGGTCTGTCCAGATTTTTCTGCCTTAGTGAAGAGAACTCCCAAGAGGGTGGGTAGCTCTCCCTACATTTCAGCTGGAGGGGACACGTGTTAGACCTGGCACCATTGGTGTGGGCTTCCCTGTATTTTTGCCTTTGCCTCCTGTGTTTTTGCTGTGTGCTGGACTTCGTTTTTGTTGGTCTAGATGCTTTGGGCACTTTGCCACTGCTGGTCAGTGCCAAAGTGCAGGTGCTCCCTTCGTAAATAATTGTTATGGATTAGTGATTCCATGATTGGCATATTTGATTTACTAGTCAGTCCCTAGTACAGTGCACTGTGTGTGCCCAGGGCCTGTAAATCAAATGCTGCTAAGTGGGCCTGCAGCCCTGATTGTGCCACCCACATCAGCAGCGTAAATGTGACTCAGATCTGCCACTGTAGTATCTGTGTGCAGTCTAGTACTGCCATGTCGACTTGGCAAGTGCACCCACTTGCCAGGCCCTACCCTTCTCTTTTCTTACATGTATGTCACCCCTAAGGTAGACCCAAGTTATCCCTGTGGGCAGGGTGCAGTGTATGTAAAAGGTAGGACATGCCCTGGGGTGTGTGGCATGCCCTGATAGTGAAATACTGCCAATTTCTGTTTTTCACTATTGCAAGGCTACCTGTTCCCATAGGATAGAATGGGGAGTTTGCTTGTAACATCTTATAAACATAAGTCCCCTGGGAACAAGGTAGGAAAATAAAGTTTAGTATGCCTGAACTCAGAATGTTAAAATGCATCTGTTAGTGAAGGTGATTTTCACATTCTGTGTTTGAAAATACCACTTTTAGAAAGTAGGTATTTTCTTTCTTAGCCATCCAGTGGGCATCTACTAGGATATGTATTGACTGTCTGGCTTTAGTGTGACTGGGGCTGGGGAGGTGCAGTGGCTCCAGAGCGTCTGGGTGAGTCAGGGCTGGGCTGAATAGACCTGGGCTGCAATTAGAATAGGGGTAGGAAATTTCCTTTCACCTGAATAGGCCTGGTCTGCCTTCCACAATGCTGTCTCCACCTCTTGCCAGGAAGCTGCACCAGTGAGGACAGAGCTGGTTTTGGCTAGGCACAGACACTCTCTGCCTTCAGAGAACAAAGGATTTTGCTGTATAAATATTGGGGTCCAGACCCCTGAACTTTAGATCACTTTTGGGACTTCAAGAGGAACCTCTGCCAAGGAGAAGAGCTGGAGAAACTGGAGGAGGAGTACTGCCCCTGTGCTGTGTGCTGTCTGGGGTTGACCTGCAGTGGCTGTTTCTGCCAAGGAGAGGAACTGTGTGTGCATCCTGCGTGAGAAAGTATCTCCAAGGGCTTGAAGTGGAGTTTGGCCCCTGTTCAAGAGGTCTCAGGAACAGCAAAGACCTCACCAAGCTTCTGGGCACCGTCTCTGGAACCGCTGGTTTCAGTCGCTGCAGAAGAAAAGGGTAATCGACTCTGTCACCGAGTCCATCGCAGGATTCAGTATCCTGAAGGCACCTTAGAGAGCACTGCCTCATTTTGCAACGCAACCCTGGTCTCACTGACTCCATCAATGAGCCGCTGCTTGCACTGCGTCCTGTGGGCACCGCACTCCGCACCGCTTCACTACATGCTGCACTGATGTCATCGACTCCGTCGCTGCCCGACTCGCACATTAACCAGCTCCGTTGCCACACCATGACCTGCCAGCACTGCATCAAGCGCCGCCTCACCCTGCAACGCAAGCCTTGGTCTCACCGACTCCGTCAACGAGCTGCTGCCTGCACCGAGCCGTCAGGACACCGCACGCTGCAATGCTTCCATCTCACCTCTCAACCGCTGAGGTTGCCCTGACCGACTCGCATCGCCATGTTGGCGCAACAAGAAAGGTACTGTCTCTGAGTCTGTCGACACTTTAGCTAGCCCGTATCAACGCGGTTGGCTGCAATTGTTAGACTCTGTCGTATTTAGTATCGCGGTAGCCCCGGATGGAGCTACCGAGTTGGAGGAACTGTATTTTCACATTTTTCCTGCAATTTAAAGGTTATTTTGCACAGTAACTATTTTTAAGGGTATTGTACGTTGGATTTTTGTCGTTTTTTTGTCTTGTTGGTTTAGATAAAGTTTGCTTATTTTTCTAAACTGGTGTGGGTCCATTTGTAGTGTTTTCACTGTGTTACTGTGTGCATGCACAAATGCTTTACACACTGCCTCTGAGATAAGCCTGTCTGCTCATGCGAGGCTACCAAGGACGTGAGCAGGGGTTATTTTAGAAGTGTATTCCGCTTAACCTGACTAGGAAGAAGGGTCCCTACTTGGACAAAGGTGCCAACCCTTGCCAACTAGAGACCCCCATTTCTAACAAGGGACAGTGTACTTTTTTCACCCTTGACTATATAAAGAGCAGAAGAATAGAAAGTGCAAGTTAGATTGTGTAGAATTTCAGGGCGGCAACTAATTCAATGAATAAGTATTTTCAGGGAAGTCAATCATGAGTGGAATAAGATTTAAACAGAATCGTGTCAGTATAAATCGATGCGGTGAGTTCTGAACAGAGCACAGATATAAAAATGTGCCGTGCTTCACAGGAAGTGGCATCTGGTATAAAGTTATTGTACTTTTATCTTTGCTTATGACCTCTGTGTCATGTAATGACTTTGCCAGAAAAAATTATTTTAACTTAAACTTCGGGGAGGTAATACAAAGCAGTGGGGTATCATACAGTTCACGCAAACCCAGTGGTCTCTACTTAGCTCAACCATGGAATTCTAAGTTTGTGGTCCATTTTTAGGATATCCCTTAGCATTGATTGATTCAATTTGACACTATCCTTTTTCCATATTGAATGCCTCAATAATAAAGGGGCCAGTTTAATCGCATCACTAATAAAGGGTAAGCCTACTTCGATGTGCCAGATGAAATTCGAGCAAGCGCGGAGGCAGATAATAGTCTTTTACAAAAGGTGTCCTCCACACACTGCAACGCTCCGACATCCACCATGCCCCAAATTGCTGCCTCGTATGTGGCAATAGCTTTGCTTGGCTAAATATACCTTTAACATTTTTATAGTTTTTTAGCCTAATTTTTCGAGAATCTAAAAATTGCAGTGATACTTTTTTCTATAAAATTGGCTCTATTTATCACCGTGTCCTTCCAAGTTAGTTTGCGGTCAAAAAGAACTCCAAAATAGTGTTTCAACTGTATGTGGGTAGTGGAGCTCGGAACATTCTCTCCTTGCATTACCAGGTGTGCTGCAAGTATTGTAAGCCTTCTTTCAAATGTTAACAGGAAATGCTTTAAAGACAAAAAGAATTGGATCTTAACAAAAATAATAAACCTTGTTATAAAATTCAACAGAATTTGCTTTAAAGAAA
Source organism: Calotriton arnoldi (assembly GCA_963921515.1). NCBI lineage: Eukaryota > Metazoa > Chordata > Amphibia > Caudata > Salamandridae > Calotriton > Calotriton arnoldi. The sequence continues at coordinate 1,438,988 of CAWUFW010004167.1, forward strand.
AAAATCATTAGTTATCATAAAAAGAAAATGTATGTTCCTTTACTTTCCAATATACTTCTATAGATATTTGGTGGGTTCATTGTTTTCTATGGGAGTGTGTTGCAGCACCAGCGATTGGCTATGCATGGGGCGGGACTTATTTGAAGGCTAAGCTGGAGTACATTTATTTCTGTTTTGAGTACTTTACAACTGTGATATATTTAGAAGTGCAGTTTCTGAACAGAAACAGGTTAACTCTTTTCCCTCCCTAAACCACTCCTTAATTATCCTTTGACCCCTCCTTACTCCTCTCTAACACCCTCCCATTTTGTAGTAAGCAATTCCCATTTTCCAGCCACTCAACCATCCCTCCGATATTTAAAAAACGTATGCATACACGTGCAGAGATGGGTGAGTTGAATTAGGTTCTGGACATGTGCTTTAGCCCCATAATTGCTGAGGCTTCCCCCTCCTACTGATAACCCTTTTCTATGATAGAGGCACTACACATTTAAGCCTGCACAACTTCTTTCCCACAAAAGATATCCTGGTCAAATTTGCATCCTTTTTGTCACATGTTGGGGATCTAAAAGTAACCAGGTATGTGGATTCCCCTGCAGGGAACCGAGAAAATATCCTAATGTAGCAACACCTTGACGTTTTTGTCTTCCTTTCTAAATAGCACCAACAAAGGTTTTGCTGCACTAAGATTGCCCACTTTCCAGTTTTTTGTAACAAGCAGTGATGTAAAAAGATATTTCTATATTTATCACAATTTTTACATTTTTAAATGGTATTTGATAGTTCATATTTCGTGTTTAATTTACCCACTTGCAGTTTGTGGTGGAAACAAGTGTGAAATCCATGGGTGAAACTGGAAAGCTATACATTTCTGAGAGCAGATAGACCAGGTCCCTTTAAGCCTGGTACCCTGTGCAAGGTATGCGGACTTTGGCCCATGTTAATTATTCAGAAATACATTTCTTTGCCTGCACTGCAGAGGTTAATTAAATGTGCAGCAGTTGTAGGTAGGAAAATGCTGTATACACAGTGGGGAGGGCAGCAGGGACACAGGTGGGGGCGCTCTGTAAAAAAATAAAACACCAATCACCGAGAGACAAATGCCAGTGTCCAGAGTGTGTCAGTGTTTGTGCCACTGTGAAATGTCCGCAAATCCCTGGGCAGGTACCAACACCCCAATTTTTTTTTTATAAAAGAAAATTAAACCTGGGCTTTCTGCCCCCGGTGTCAGATTCTGGGGTCATTGTCAATGCCCTCCCTTTGGGATGGGGGTGAGAGAGAGCCCACTTTATATCATGAACAGGTTTTGTTTTTAAAAGACAAAAGGGCTGATTCCGATCTCGGCCGGTAGGGCACCGAATCGGATTCGGCTTAACCGGATCCGATTCAGAGCTCTCTTTTCCGACCGATTCGTACGTACGTCCGACCGACGAGCGAGTACGATGCGAGCGCACACGAAATCGCCGACCGACTCGTACGCGGGTCTGAACCGCTCCGACCGACTCGCACGGACACGACTCGCACCGCGCAATGGAGACGTTCCCCGGCCGGGCAAGTACGATGCGCGCCGCGAGCAGTCTGACCGACTCGCGCCGTCCGGCTCGAAAGAGCAGTCGGAGCCGGACTTTGAGGGTCCGTGTCGGACCCCCCTGTATGCGTAGACGCGCGAGTCGCACACAGGGGGGACCCATGGGTCCCCCCTACCTGTGCATGTATGGCGCGATTCGCATCGAGGCGTACCCGCTGTAGGGGGCGCCCTTGTTTGCCTCGCACCCATTGAGTCAATGGGAGCCCACGTACGCGTTGTACGACCGGCTCCCATTGACTTCAATGGGAGTCCGACCGAACCGAGTCCGATAGCATGCGTACGCATCGTACTCGTTCGGTCGGACTGCCGGAGTACGATTCGGTCGGAATTCTCTCCGACTCCGGCTCGGTCGGAGAGATTTCCGGCCCGAATTGGAATCGGCCCCACAATGTGGTTGGGGCCTGGCATCAGGTCACACTAACTCCCTTAAAGTCCCAACACTCTTTTTGCCCCTTTAGGCCTGAGAACATCCATATACCCATGACAAGTGAGAGGAAATGTTTATCCTTTCAAACATAGTTATGACATATGGCCTGGCAGGAAGACGGTAACAGTAATAGCTTTTTTATCCAGGCTCTAGGTCAACAGGCAACCTGGTAAACCTACCAGCTCTAGACAGTTTTAAAACCTAGAGACCCAGTGAAATCTAGGGTGGTATGGTTTGCATTGATCTCAGCATTTTTGCTACTCAGAATGCCCAACAGATGTCAAAGTATGGGTCAAAAAATATTTCCCATATTTATGTGACCAAAAAACTCAGTTACTTACAGCCAATGCCCACAGTCTTACCAACATGCTTTCCCACACTTCTCCTGATTGAAAACCCTGCCTCCCATGTGTAGGTGAATCTAACTCACCATTGCAATGGACTAAACTGCAACCATGTGAAGACATCATTGACACAACATTATTTAAGTTTTGACCGGTTCATGTCATGAATGATGTGCCCGTCCCCACAACTGGGATGCTGTTTTTAATGTGAGAATTCTGGGAGTGCTGGGTTGTAGGAATTTTGTGGATCCCACATATTCTGGAACTTTCCTGTACATTAATAGGATGAAAGTATGTGATTTTTCCCCCAAAGTTTTACATTTGCAGTGCGTACAGGGTAAGAGATCATAGGGGGAGCCATGCAAGTCTTGCCATCCTGGATCCACTCAGGGGCCGATTCCGATCTCGGCCGGTAGGGCACTGAATTGGATTCGGCTTTACCGGCTCCTATTCGGACGCCCTGTTTCCGACCGATTCGAACACCCGTCCGCGCGAGCAAGTACGATGCGAGCGTACGCGAAATCCCCAACCGACTCGTTCCCAACTCCGAACCGCTCCGACCGACTCGTACGGACTCGACTCGCACCACGCAATGGAGACGTTCCCCGACCGGGCAAGTACGATGCGCGCCTCGAACAGTCCGACCGACTCGCGCTGTCCGGCTCGAAAGAGCAGTCGGAGCCGGACTTCAGGGGTCCGTGTTGGACCCCCCTGTACGCGTAGCCGCGTGAGTCGCACACATGGGGGACCCATGGGTCCCCCCTACACATGCATGTACGGCGCGAGTCGCACCGACGCGTACCCACTGTAGGGGGGACCCTTGTTCGCAACGCACCCATTGAGTCAATGGGAGCCTGTGTACGCGTCGTACGACCGGCTCCCATTGACTTCAATGGGAGTCCGACCGAATTGAGTCCGATAGCATGCGTCCGCATCGTACTCGTTCGGTCGGACTGCTAGAGTCCGGTTCGGTCGGATATCTCTCCGAATCCGACTCGGTCGGAGAGATTTCCGGCCCGAATCGGAATCGGCCCCTCAGTGTCTAGTTTTCAGAAATTTCTGGGTTTAATAGGTTTCCCTAGGTAGCAGCCAAGCCTGGCCCAAAACAGCGAAGCTACCCACATCACCAGAATGGATGCATTTGCAAGGCGAAACCTTGATGTGCATTTTGGAGCCTTTCATGTTGTGGGCAATAAGCCCCCAGGCACACAATTTAGGTATTTTTTGTTATAGGGAGAAGTGTAGGAACAAAGAACAGCAGAACATCTGGTATTATCAATTGACTTCAAAAGTTTCAGGTGCGTCGTCACGCACCCATGATCAAGCTGACAGCCATGCAAAAAATTGCAGAAATCAACAAGAATACAATATTTCGTCCATAATCTTTATGTTAATCCTTTTCTCCATGTTTTTCATGTTCATAATAGGAACAGAATAATTATTGTCTTAACAGTAAGAAGACATAATATCGATTTTTTAATGTCGACATGTAATAATATCGAGTTTTAAATATCGATAGTATGAAATATCGATGTTGAATATATCGATGTTCATAATATCGATTTAGTGGCTCATTACAATGGCGGAGAGACCGCCTCCGCCAGGCCGGCGGTCCCTCCGCCATCTGACCCTCATTTCCACTTTTATGTTCCGTCATGTTGTCGTCATGTAGTTTGTGTTTTAGTAATTATTCTGTCAATGTTGGTTTCTTTATGCATTTTCGCTATATTTATTATTATTTTCGATATGCAGATTGTTGTTCTTCTGTTTTTCTTCCACTTATCGGGATCATGTTTTTTCAGCACCAACTTAGTGGTCCGTTTTTTAGTTTCAGTTTTTTTTTAATATTACTTTTCGTTTCCGTTATGTTGCCGATACGTAGTTTGTGTTTCAATTAATATTTTGTTTATCTTTCATGGCTTTTCGCTATATTTATTATCATTTTTGACACTCATATTGGCGTTTCATTCGGTTTTCCGATGCGGATTATATATTCCATGTTACCCCCCACTCACTTCCACTGATATTTCTAGTCCGCTTTCTATGCGCTCTGTTAATTTAAGTCACGTATCTATCTCGCGCCGCATTCAGATCTTGCGTACTCGTTTGGAGGACACCATGTTCGCTGTTTACCGGTAAGAGTAGGGTTAGTTTGATTCTAACCGTGGTTCTTTCGTGGCAGGTCAGTTTGCAGTAATCGGCATCCCATTTTATTTCACAGCGTACATTGTGGTGCTTTTGACGATCGTAGTTCGATCCCGTCTTAGAAATCCCGACTCTACATGTCCCGAAGTTTCTTTGGAGCACATCATTAAGAATATAGGTGAGAGTCTATCACCTTCGTATCTGCCCTTTTTCCATCGATCGCTACGGCATTAGATTCCTTACTTTGTTTTTCCATGTTTCCCTTTTTGACAGAATATTATTTACGTAACCTACAGGGTTTCTGAGAAACATTTCAAGGTGAGCCACGTGTTCTTGTGGTGTCACGATTTCTGATTCTTGGCGTTTTTCACTTCTTTCTCATTGATATTCACTTTCAATAATTATCATTCATTAATAGACATCACAGGCATTTTTTCTATTTTTTCTAATTTCATGGTGTCGGGTTTTTCTTTTTCTTTTCTCTTGTTCAGCCTATTCTATCACCATTGGTTTCATATTCTTTGTTATACTATCTATCGTTACTTCGCACAATTAATTTTTATAATATCATTTTCATAATCATATTCTAAGCGTTAATAGCACACTGTCTTGATCGTCACCAGGTATATGTTGTGGACTGCATTTCTCCATGTATCGATAATTACAGTTTACTGTGTACACATTCTACTTGATTACAGACCCGCCCCTGAGGAAGCGAACACCAAGTCCCGAAATGCATTGGGCTTGCCATCTGGTCTTGTCATCAATGGGAAATTAACAGCAAATTTCATATGTTCTTGGATTTCGAAAATTACGCATTGTGGACAATTTTTGAAATGACATTTTTGTTTGATGCATAACATGTATTGTTATTAAGCTGGCACTAAATGCGAATTTGTTGATTGAAGTTTATTAATCTACGTGATTAATACAGCAAATGTAATGCATACCATGATTTTTGAGTTTATTGTCTTTTGGTTTACATAAACTTTTTGGTATAAATCGAACATTTTATTTAGAACCATTGGTTCATCGTGAAGTGTGCGCACCACAATCAGGACTTGTTTCCTGTTTGTTCATTCTTTCTTATCCGCTTGTGCTGTCAACACAAGCAGTGGTGAAGCACCAGGGTCAAAATTGTTTAAATTACTTTTTTTGAAACACTATTAGGGAGTGCTCCTCCTACCCCCACACTTTTCCTCATTTCCCCCCGCCACATTAGGATGGCGGTGGGAATCCCAATGTGTCCGTCGCGGTCGGAAAGTCCGTCCGCCACTGTTCCGCAAGGGGGTCCTTTTCCGCCCGCCTTGCGGAAGCAGGACACAGGGCTGCATTGCGGCGGTGCCTTGCAGGCTCCGCCGTAGGGATTACGATATCCCTTTCCGCCTGTCTTTTTGCGGCGGTCATACCACCACAAAAGACAGGCGGAGCCTGGAGTCGGGGGCCCGTTGCACCCCCCCCGGGGGGGTGTACTGGGGGTACCCATGGCACCCCCCTGCATTTCCATGCACGAAGTGGCAGGGACCACGTGGTGCCTGCCACGTAGTGCAGGGAAATGCAGTGCAAGCACTTTTGACATTGCGTACGGTGCTGCAGCCAGCAGCACCGCCCGCAATGTTTAAAGCCCTGGATGCGCCCGCCTGTATGGCGGTGGCATCCTATTCGCAGTGGTGGGACCGCCGCATGTCTGGCGGGTGGTCCCAAACACCGCTACGATGGCGGGCGGACCTAGTCCGCCTGCCATCGTAATGAGCCCCTTGTGTGTTGTTAAAAATATCGTTATGTTAAATATCGTTTGTTGAAATATCGTTATGTCAATCTATCAATTTTTTTTTTTTTTATTATGTTATATGTTTGTTAATGTTTTAATAATAGTTAATTAATGTTATAACATTTTTGAATTGTAATTTATTTTTTAGGAGCGGGATGTTGGGTTTATAGGGGATAAGGGTGGGGAGCGTTTTAAAAATGTTGTTAAAAATGTAGAATTTTTAAAAAAATATTATAAATTTAATAATAATCTTTTTTTCAGGAGCGGGATGTTGGGTTTATAGGGGATAAGGGTGGGGAGTGTTTTAAAAAAAATACATTTTTTTAATAAATATTTACATTTTTGTAAAAAAAAAAAATTATATTTTAGGAGCAGGATGTTGAGTTTATAGGGGATAAAGGTGGGGAGTGTTTTAAAAAAATAGAGAAAAAAATGTAACAAATTTATGTTTTTTTTTTTTAAATGATATTAATTTTTAGGAGCGGGATTTTGGGTTTATAGGGGATAAGGGTGGGGAATGTTTTGAAGAATTTTTATGAAAAATAAAAAAAATTGAAAATTAAACAAAATATTTTTTAATACATTTTTAGGAGTGGGATGTTGGGTTTATAGGGGATAAGGATGAGGATTGTTTTAAAAAGTTTGTAAAAATGGGAAAAAAATAATTATAAAGACAAAATATATATTTAATATTGGGATGTTGTGTTTATAGGTACTTAAGGTGGGGAGTTTTTGAAAAAATGTGGAAATAATTTACAAAATGTAATAGTTTCCTTTTTTTAATTAAAATGAAAATTTATGAGATTGACATGTTGGGTTAATAGGGTATAACTTTTACTAATTTTTTTTAATTAACCAATTAAAATTTAAAAAAAAAAAAAAATTTAAATTGTTAATTATTTTATAATAAGTTTTATTTTTTATTTTAATGAATTATGTATTTAAATGTGCTCATAATATTTACAATAATTTAAAAAACTAAAAAAAAAAAAAAATTATATTATTAAGACATTAAGAAAAATATGTTTAAAATTGAAAAAAAAAAGATAATATATAAATTAAAAATAATTAAATATTTTTGGTACAATATTTAAAAAAAAAAGAAAATGTAATCTTTATGAATATTATTTATTCAATTAATACTGAGTAACCCTTTTTAAGAGTTTAAGAATTTTTATTTGGGAATTTTACATGATATATGTTTAGTGTCCAGCACCTTCCCTGATTTAATATAGTTTGGAGTGGGAATAGTAATTTATATATGTTTAGGGGCCGATTCCGATTCGGGCCGGAAATCTCTCCGACCGAGCCGGACTCGGAGAGATTTCCGACCGAATCGGACTCTGGCAGCCCGACCGAACGAGTACGATGCGCACGTATGCCATCGGACTCGAGTCGGTCGGACTCCCATTGAAGTCAATGGGAGCCTGTCGTACAACGCGTACGCGGGCTCCCATTGACTCAATGGGTGCGAGGAGAACAAGGGCGCCCCCTACAGCGTGTACGCGGCGAAGCGACTCGCGCCGTACACGCACAGGTAGGGGGGATCCATGGGTCCCCCCTGTGTGCGACTCGCGCAGCTACGCATACAGGGGGGTCCGACACGGACCCACAAAGTACGGCTCCGACTACTCTTTCGAGCCGGAGTGCGCGGCTCGGTCGGACTGCTCGCGGCGCGCATCGTACTTACCCGGCCGGGGAACGTCTCCATTGCGCGGTGCGAATCGAGTCCGAGCGAGTCGGTCGGTGCGGTTCGACCCGGGAACGAGTCGGTCGGAGCGGTCAAGACGCCCGGACGAGTCGGTCGGCGATTTCGCATTGTACTCGCTCGCCCGGACGCGCGTGCGGATCGGTCGGGAAATAGGGCTCCGAATCGGATCCGGTTAAGCCGAATCCGATTCGGAGCCCTACCGGCCGAGATCGGAATCGGCCCCTTAGTGTCCAGCACCTTCCCAGAGTTAATGTAGTTTGGAGTGGGAATAGTAATTTATATATGTTTAGTGTCCAGCACCTTCCTTGATTTAGTATAGTTTGGAGTGGGAATAGTAAGTTATATTTGTTTACTGTCCAGCACCTTTTCTGACTTAATATGGTTTGGAGTGGGAATAGTAAGTTATATTTGTTTACTGTCCAGCACCTTCCCTGAATTAATATAGTTTGGAGTGGGAATAGTAATTTATATATGTTTAGTGTCCAGCACCTTCCCTGAATTAATATAGTTTGGAGTGGGAATAGTAATTTATATATGTTTAGTGTCCAGCACCTTCCCTGATTTAATATAGTTTGGAGTGGGAATAGTAATTTATATATGTTTAGTGTCCAGCACCTTCACTGACTTAGGGGCCGATTCCGATTCGGGCCGGATAAAATACCGACCGACTCGGTACTGGAATTTAGTCCGACCGACACGTACCGGCGCCGTCCGACCCGGGTAGTACGATGAAATGCATGGGAATCACGACCGACTCGTACGGAACACAAGGCGAACGACCGACCCGGACGGAAACAAGCTATCCGGCCGGGAAACCACGCGAATCGAACCGACCGACACGCATCAGGAAATAACCCGAACGAAACGTACCCGCGAACTCCGACCCGCGCAGTACGATGCAATGGGTGCAAATTCAGACCGATTCGTACGGAGCCCAAGCCGTACGACCGACACGCATACAAAACCCAGCCGAACAAACACAATACTCTGCGACCGACGCGTACGACGCATATGAAACTGAGCTGAAACACAGCGGGAACGACTCGGAGAGGTGCGCACGAGACAACTGCAACGTCCTACTCGGTCAGAAGAACGACTCCTACATGCACAATAATCACAAATGAAAAAATACAAAAAAAAGGGCCAAACAATCAATGACAAAGCCAATAAATACAGGGGGTGAAAAAAATGGAACAAGGACACACCCCCAACTCCACCTACATAAAGCCCACAAATCCCTACCATGATCCTTTGCAAATTCCACTGACCTGCCAGCACAGAACACCATCACACAGCAAACACAGACACACACACAGCTCATCCAACACAAAAGCCACACACCATTAGCACCTCAACAAATAGCACCCTCACACACACCCAGCAAAACCTACACACACACACCCTCACTTGCACACACACACACATCAATCACCACCACCACCACCCATCACCATGCCCCTAAAGAAGAATCCAAAGTCCCTAGATAGCGAATTGGAAGTCATGGTAGACGAGATCCTGAGGGTAGAGCCACAGTTGTTTGGCACATTGGTCCAACAGACCCCCATGTCGCAGAAAACCAAGATGTGGGCGAGGATCGTCGACAGGGTGAACGCACAATCACCATGTTTGCGCACAAAGGAAGACATCCAGAACAGGTGGTATGATGTGCGCAGGAGGGTCAGAGACCTACTCAAGAAGGATTACCTCCTGAGCCAGCACACCGGCAGTGGCCCTCCTGCAAAACCAGTATACCTCAGGCCCTGGGAGGAGAAGGTGCCGGCCATCCTACCACCAGTGAGCGTATATGGACTAACAGACATCCCAGAGCCTGGTGAGTACACAACTAATATACACAATATTGTGTGCCAATACACACACATCACTGTCAAGGGGACAGTCAAACCATCCACCCCTAGTAAATCAACAGCAACCAAAAGATAATCATCCCAAGATGTGTATGTCAGTTAGATAAACACAATACATGCCATCTCATAGTGATATGTAACTGTGTCATGACATGTACAAACCTAACAACAAATAGAGCAAGGCAGTGGCACAAATATAACCAACAAACACTGCCTGATATTTTGCCACCACTAGAACACCACCTCACAGGGAAGCTCACTTAAAGGAAGGAATTCTGTGTATGCTGGTGAAGTCAGTGTAGCCAATAGCATGATGGGAGTTGTAGTCACAGATACTGCTCACCCTCACAATTGGCCCATCAACACCACTCTGAACCATGCTCACATCACAGGAAGTGGATAAGGACTGACAAAATGGCTGACACTGGCTACTGCTGTGGGGAGCACAAGGCCCTGCTGGGAACTGTGCACCAACAAACAGCACAACACCACTGCCTGACATCCTGAAAGCCAACTTGCACTCTCTGCAATGCAAGCACGTTGCATGGTGGGATATCTGGCTGGGTGGGAAGGAGGACTCACAGCACTGACCATAGTTACAAGCAGCTCACCTCACACACCCCCTCAACACAAACTCCACATAACCCACCTGGGAGAATGCAATGCCTCACATACCAAATGAAGATCCCACAAAGAACCACCACCCTGGGTAATGCTGCGTGAAGCACAGGGACACACCTGGGACTTGTAGCCAAACAAACGCAAGGACAACACTGTCAGCCTTCCTGTCAGCACAGGCACACTACCCCACAGGGAAGCAGAGTCAAAAGGAAGGAAGTACGGGCATGCTGGGAAGGGGGTGTAGGCAATAGCATGATGGGAGTTGGAGTCACAGATACTGCTCACCCTCACAATTGGCCCATCAACACCACTCTGAACCATGCTCACATCACAGGGAGTGGATAAGGACTGACAAGATGGCTGACACTGGCTACTGCTGTGGGGAGCACACGGCCCTGCTGGGAACTGTGCACCAACAAACAGCACAACACCACTGCCTGACATCCTGAAAGCCAACTTGCACTCTCTGCAATGCAAGCACGTTGCATGGATATCTGGCTGGGTGGGAAGGAGGACTCACAGCACTGACCATAGTTACAAGCAGCTCACCTCACACACCCCCTCAACACAAACTCCACATAACCCACCTGGGAGAATGCAATGCCTCACATACCAAATGAAGATCCCACAAAGAACCACCACCCTGGGTAATGCTGTGTGAAGCACAGGGACACACCTGGGACTTGTAGCCAAACAAACGCAAGGACAACACTGTCAGCCTTCCTGTCAGCACAGGCACACTACCCCACAGGGAAGCAGAGTCAAAAGGAAGGAAGTACGGGCATGCTGGGAAGGGGGTGTAGGCAATAGCATGATGGGAGTTGGAGTCACAGATACTGCTCACCCTCACAATTGGCCCATCAACACCACTCTGAACCATGCTCACATCACAGGGAGTGGATAAGGACTGACAAGATGGCTGACACTGGCTACTGCTGTGGGGAGCACAAGGCCCTGCTGGGAACTGTGCACCAACAAACAGCACAACACCACTGAATGACATCCTGAGAGTCAACCTGAACCCACTGCAAGGGTGGCATGCTTCATGGTGGGATAACTGGGCCAGGTGGAGAAGGATGGCCGGATGTCCACCAAATACAACCAATGCTGGCCATGCACACACCTCAACATTCATATTGAAATGCCCCAGGTATGCATGACAATGTGCTACACCAATATCAACCTCTTACTGTGACAACTTAGGACAATGCAATGTACATGCCCGCATCCAGAGGTACAGTCACAACTGTCAGGTGTGTGAACCATTGATGCCTGTAGAAACATTACATACAATGTGTGTCTCTTCCAAATACAGGTGATGATGATGGGGACACAGCAGCAGGCGAGGAGGAGTCCCTGTCCCAGGCTCCGGGGGACACAGAGCTCACTGGTGTGGAACAGCCTCTGCCCTCCTCGGATGGCGAAGACCTACCTGGCACCTCCGGTGTGAGTCATCATGCAGCACCAGCTGGATCAACATCTGCACCCCCTGCACCCACCCCTCCAACAACTGCCAACATACAGACCCCCCCACCGACACGGACAGACCAAGGACCACCGCTGACAACAGCACAGGGCCCCAGGCCCACCGTGGAGCAACGGATGACAACACCACTAACAACCCCCAAGTGGGCCTCGGGACACCTGTGCATGCCACCGCAGTCCTGCACGTGTCGCCAGGGGTGGTGGGAGGGGTGGTAGACATAGGTCGCTGCTTGCAGAGGGGTCTGGACTGCATGATGACCCACAACTGGCACGCATCGCTGATGCGTACCAGGATAGCACCGGAGAGGTCAGACAGGTAGTGGGGATCCTCAAGGACATACAACAGCAGCAGGCTGCCCATCATGCCCGCTTGGACTCCCACATGTCCCGTGTGGAGACACACATGTCTCGCATGGAGTCCAAGTGGGACACATTGCAAGAACTCACAGCGGTGCATAGGGACATATTGACATGCCTCCACCAGATTAGCACCAACATGGACACACCTCCCTGTGTGCCCACAACATCTGGTGCTGCAACAACTGACACCGCCACAGGGAGGGAGGAGGACTCTGGCGGAGACTCCCCTGCACCGCAGCAGCCTACACGTGAGGGTCCCCCCCCAAAGAAGAGGGGTCATCCGAGGAAGGAAAACTGAGAGGTTGATGGCCACGCACATCCCCCAGGAAGCCAACACCTGTTCCGGAAATTATCCTTTGTGTGCAAACGTTTCACCCTGTCGAATGCAACAGTACTTTCCCACATGACATGGGGAGTTCAAGTTGGACTAATGTATCATATGACTGTGGACTTCACTCAGGACATTTCTGCTACCAAGACTTCCAACTCATCTGGGAACTTTGGATCCCAATCCCAATGTACAGCACCCACCATCCTGTGCACTATACACACACACATTTCTGTAAATAAAATCACTAGTACACCATACTTGCCACTGTTGTTATTCAAATGTGGCTACTGTTATGGTGATGATGTTCTGCCAAATTACACTGTGTATGCTAACTGCTACAGCAAGTACAACACCGTTGTGTGAGTCATGGTGACGTGACACATATGAGGGAGACACACCACTAGGGCTACACAACACAGACACCAGGGCCATCGGACTCATTGCCCACAGTGATGTTGCCAGGAAATACAGTGGAATGCACAGACAACACACCTATTCAGAGTCTGTGTCAACTAGCCCACAGGTGCAGTAAGCAAATGTCAGTAAGATGTGTGACCACAGACAACGCACATCCCAAAGTGAAGCACAGGTTAATTACACATTAGCAACATGTTGTTTCCACTACAAATGCAAGGTTTACCCACGTGGCAGTGGCCACACAGTCAACAAGTGCAGAAGATATGAAGTCCAGGGGTGTGTGGCACATCACTTGTAGGGAAACTACTGCTGCCACCCTGAAAGCTGAATCATGGTGTTGGGGGATCCAAGTTGACCAAAGTACACAGTAAGCACCCTGTGAAGGACAGACATGACACACAGTTAAAATCACTGTAGAACAGGACAGTACTGCAATACTCATGCCCAATACATGTCACAAGACAACTACACAAAACCAAGTTAGCATGTAAGCACTGTTGGGGAGTTCAGACTACCGGGAAGGACACATTGCTGCACGCATCCACTCAAGTAGCACATGGCCACACTCAAACAGCACCAGAGCACCACCCACACATATCATGCAAACTCACGTCATTCACATTACATCTCCCTGGATACTCACATCGTGCTCCAGGCCAGGATCCTCCACAGGTGGCGGACGTTGGTCATCGTCATCCAGGATGAGAGGCAACTCCTTCCGCACTGCCAGGTTGTGTAGCATGCAGCAGACGATGACAATCTTGCACACCTTTGCTGGGGCATATGGGAGGGCCCCTCCTGTCTTGTCCAGGCAGCGGAAGCGGCTCTTCAGGAGACCAAAGGTCAGCTCTATCACTCTCCTGGTCCGACCATGTGCCTCATTGTAGCGCATCTGGGCTGGTGTCACAGGGTTCCTGAGGGTGTCAGCAACCACGGCATGTTGGGGTATCCGGAGTCACCTACGGACAGACAAGTGCACATTAGCTGATTTGGAAAAGTGGGTGGAATACTACAGATCAGAACACACACAATGGTACAAAGTCAGTACACACCGACAAGCCAGGCACGCTGGTTCTGCATCTGTGCCATCATCCTCGGGATGCGACTACTCCTCATCACGTAGGCATCGTGTGCTGAACCAGGGAAACGGGCACACACATGTGTGATGCTCATATCTGCTAAACATACCACCAGAGCATTGATCGAATGGTAATGTTTACGGTTCCGATATGCCTGCTCATGTGCCTTTGGTGGTATCAAAGCAACATGTGTCCCATCAATGGAGCCAATGACATGTGGCATCCTCCCCAGGGCATAGAAGTCACTCTTGATGTCAGTGAGTTGTTGACGTGTAGGGAAATAGATGTACTGGTTCAGGCATCTCAACATTGCCTCCAAAACATCGCGTAGCACACGGCTGAACATAGTCTGTGACATCCCACCGGCAGTCGCAACAGTGTGTTGAAAGGTACCGGTGGCAAAGAAGTGTAGGGCTGCCATTACCTTCACCTTGGGGGTCAGCGCCGTAGGGTACGTCCGGCCAGGTTGCAAATGTGGTGCCAAGCGCACTGCCAAATCCTCAATCAGCTGCCTGGTGAAGCGGTACCGTCGGATGCTGTCACGTTCCACCATCGTTGCCAGGTCAGGGAATTGTCTATGGACAGCTGGAGCCCTGCAGTGCATAGGTTGAAGGAAAAAAGATTGTCAGTCACCCCACATATGTGCCATTCACCATACACAATTTCACATGAAACATCATTACGTGACACAAGTACTTGATGTGTGTGCCGTTCTGTCGGACATAACTCGCACCTACATGGCCATCATCTAACTTCTCAGTACAACAAGTGTACACAACAGGTACCAGGTTGTGCTATGGGAAACCATTAGGCTGTGTCACAGTACCCATTTACTGCTGTCACGTTCCACACACACACCACAGTGACATGTCTGGACAGATGCGCC
This sequence comes from Calotriton arnoldi, assembly GCA_963921515.1. Classification (NCBI taxonomy): domain Eukaryota; kingdom Metazoa; phylum Chordata; class Amphibia; order Caudata; family Salamandridae; genus Calotriton; species Calotriton arnoldi. Next base: position 1,454,018 of record CAWUFW010004167.1, read on the forward strand.
ACAGGCATCACAGCTCATTGACAGGTAGATTCCCAGTGACCCTGTCTTGCCACATGGACACTGGCATGACATGGCGTATCATGTACACGTCAGAAAATGAAACATGACTCCCACAGGTAGTGGCCCCTGTCGCATCCACAGGACAGACATGGACGCCAGTGACGCACAACATCAAAGTCCATGCACAAACAACGTTGATGTGGAGACTGTCTCCCATCGTGCACATGGAATCAGAGACATCGGAAACACAACATGCACACAGACTGTGGAGGGACATCACTATTGTGGCAATGGGTCATCCTGTGACGTACATGCCTTCCCACATGGGACCCTGAGGGTATGTGACATGTCATAAACATACACAACCTGGAAATGTGACCATGCCACATGCTCCAAAATGAACTGTAAAACACACAAGATGATGGACGGAATGTTGCACATTGGCAAAACATTCACCCCCAGTCACAGATCTGGGTTTAATCCATCGTTATTTTGCTCACCACGCCACCCCAGTTCAGACATGGCCATATGCAAATCAGTCTTGACCCTGTGCCTCATGGGAACAGTCCAGCCCGAACTGCCAAGCCATGTCTTCCCTGGACCGGAATCAAGCATCCTAGGACCGGTTTCTGGCTATCAGCCGTCATCAGCCAGGATAGCTTGACTCCAGTGGCGTAGTGAGCACGGGACCCACGTCTGGGCATACCCTTACCACATAGGGCGAACAGCAAAACACACAAGATGATGGACGGAATGTTGCACATTGGCAAAACATTCACCCCCAGTCACAGATCTGGGTTTAATCCATCGTTATTTTGCTCACCACGCCACCCCAGTTCAGACATGGCCATATGCAAATCAGTCTTGACCCTGTGCCTCATGGGAACAGTCCAGCCCAAACTGCCAAGCCATGTCTTCCCTGGACCGGAATCAAGCATCCTAGGACCGGTTTCTGGCTATCAGCCGTCATCAGCCAGGATAGCTTGACTCCAGTGGCGTAGTGAGCACGGGACCCACGTCTGGGCATACCCTTACCACATAGGGCGAACAGCAAAACACACAAGATGATGGACGGAATGTTGCACATTGGCAAAACATTCACCCCGAGTCACAGATCTGGGTTTAATCCATCGTTATTTTGCTCACCATGCCACCCCAGTTCAGACATGGCCATATGCAAATCAGTCTTGACCCTGTGCCTCATGGGAACAGTCCAGCCCGAACTGCCAAGCCATGTCTTCCCTGGACCGGAATCAAGCATCCTAGGACCGGTTTCTGGCTATCAGCCGTCATCAGCCAGGATAGCTTGACTCCAGCGGCATAGTGACACATAGGGCGAACAGCAAAACACACAAGATGATGGACGAAATGTTGCACATTGGCAAAACATTCACCCCCAGTCACAGATCTGGGTTTAATCCATCGTTATTTTGCTCACCACGCCACCCCAGTTCAGACATGGCCATATGCAAATCAGTCTTGACCCTGTGCCTCATGGGAACAGTCCAGCCCGAACTGCCAAGCCATGTCTTCCCTGGACCGGAATCAAGCATCCTAGGGCCGGTTTCTGGCTATCAGCCGTCATCAGCCAGGATAGCGTGACTCCAGTGGCGTAGTGAGCACGGGACCCACGTCTGGGCATACCCTTACCACATAGGGCGAACAGCAAAACACACAAGATGATGGACGGAATGTTGCACATTGGCAAAACATTCACCCCCAGTCACAGATCTGGGTTTAATCCATCATTATTTTGCTCACCACGCCACCCCAGTTCAGACATGGCCATATGCAAATCAGTCTTGACCCTGTGCCTCATGGGAACAGTCCAGCCCGAACTGCCAAGCCATGTCTTCCCTGGACCGGAATCAAGCATCCTAGGACCGGTTTCTGGCTATCAGCCGTCATCAGCCAGGATAGCTTGACTCCAGTGGCGTAGTGAGCACGGGACCCACGTCTGGGCATACCCTTACCACATAGGGCGAACAGCAAAACACACAAGATGATGGACGGAATGTTGCACATTGGCAAAACATTCACCCCCAGTCACAGATCTGGGTTTAATCCATCGTTATTTTTCTCACCACGCCACCCCAGTTCAGACATGGCCGTATGCAAATCAGTCTGGACTGGGTGTGGTGTTGTAGGTGTGCCCCTGGGTCTCTGGCAGGTATATGTGGCTGGCATACGTTCACCAGTGACAAGCATGGTGACATATGCGACTGACCTGTACAGGGGCGCGTTGTACAGCAATGGACCGATCGGTGTGCCCGGCTGGCCCATTGCATCTGTTGGGAGCGGGTATGCGTTGTACAGCAATGGACCGATCGGTGTGCCCGGCCGGCCCATTGCATCTGTTGGGAGCGGGTACGCGTTGTACAGCAATGGACCGATCGGTGTGCCCGGCCGGCCCATTGCATGTGTTGTGAGCGGGTACGCGTTGTACAGCAATGGACCGATCGGTGTGCCCGGCCGGCCCATTGCATCTGTTGGGAGCGGGTACGCGTTGTATCCCGAAATACGCGTTGTACAGCAATGGACCGATCGGTGTGCCCGGCCGGCCCATTGCATGTGTTGTGAGCGGGTACGCGTTGTACAGCAATGGACCGATCGGTGTGCCCGGCCGGCCCATTGTATGTGTTGGGAGCGGGTACGCGTTGTATCCCGAAATACGCGTTGTACAGCAATGGACCGATCGGTGTGCCCGGACGGCGCATTGCATGTGTTGTGAGCGGGTACGCGTTGTACAGCAATGGACCGATCGGTGTGCCCGGCCGGCCCATTGTATGTGTTGGGAGCGGGTACGCGTTGTATCCCGAAATACGCGTTGTACAGCAATGGACCGATCAGTGTGCCCGGCTGGCCCATTGCAAGTGTTGGGAGCGGGTACGCGTTGTACAGCAATGGACCCATCGGTGTGCCCGGCCGGCCCATTGCATCTGTTGGGAGCGGGTACGCGTTGTACAGCAATGGACCGATCGGTGTGCCCGGCCGGCCCATTGCATGTGTTGGGAGCGGGTACGCGTTGTATCCCGAAATACGCGTTGTACAGCAATGGACCGATCGGTGTGCACGCATTGGCTGGGGCCTGGCACGGCAACGGATGTGTTTTCGAAGCTCCAACGAGTCTGATGCAGTGAATTCAGTTGGCCAGCCACAACAATGTTGCAAAATCATGGGTGTCATGAAGTTGAAGATTTGAAGGATGCTGTGGGCGTGTATTAGTGCTGCTATTCCATGGATTGGTCAGATTCAGAAGATGCAAACGACTTGGACCTATCACTTTGGACACATGGGACAGTATCTGCCTCTGCAGCACACATATAATGCTGGCTGTTCCCCTGAGAGCTCACTTGCCTGCACTACATGCTCCAGGACGACATCTGCCACCAACACTGCTGCTGTTTCTGCATCCTCTGGCTACTGCAATGGCACGTACTGTGGAGAGAGCCCCAGCCTTCAGCCTTGAGGAGAACCAGGCCCTGCTAGACAGCCTCCTTCCACAGTACAGCAAGCTGAATGGGAAACCAGGGGAGCAGGTGAGTGTGCTGTCCACTGCCTTACTAATTGTGCATGTTGTCTGACTAGCAGGACTTACAGTGTGCACACCACTGGCTAGCATGCTCACTGAGTAGTTGTCACACCCCAAAGTGTGTAGTTACATGCACTGAACTGGTACAGTGCAGTAACGGTGCATTCCAACTAGGTTTACTTCCCATGCAATGATACCATGTAGTGACTGCTGGCAAACTGTTCATAGCCATTGTTGCACTGCCTGTGTACATCATATGCCCCTGTGATTGAGACATGTATATCCAACTGTATGATGCACGTATATGCTGCATGTGTAGTAATGGCCTTTTCACTTTGTCATCCTCACAGGTTGATGCCCACCAGAAGCAGGAAATCTGGCTGACCATCGCCCAGGAAGTAAGATCCATGGGGGGTCTACAGGTGCAGGATCCGCAACTGCCAGAAGAGGTGGCAGGACCTTCGGGGCTGGACCCGGAGGATCGCAAGGGTCCAGCTGAAGCTGTCGCCTCCTCGCAGGAGGGCCGGACACCGGACCCTGACCCCCCACATGCTCCGGATCCTGGCGGTGGTCTTCCCTGACCTGGATGGGCAGCTGAAAGGCAGACAGCAGCAAGGAGGGGGTGAGTCCATGACTGCACTGTGCACTTTGTCTGACATGCTATGTGCCCTCCTCTGGCCTGGTTAAGCTTCCACAGTACATCAGTCATGTGGTCCAGGACCCATGTCCCTCATTTGTGACATGCCCACTTCTCCTCTGATACGCATATGTGTGGCCCTTATAGACAGGAAATTGTGTCATTTGGGGACTGTGTCATTGCATTTAGCTTTGCTCAAGGTGGGGGACAGCATTTGTTCCCGTGACTATGTTGTGCGACTCATGGGTGGGTCAATTGCTTACACAATGCCTAAGTTCTCACATGTAATCTGGGTGTAACTGTGATATGTGGTCCACTTGCTGATCTGAATCACCACATGTCCCTGTGGAATTTGGCACACACCCATGCTGCTGGTGGGAACAATGTTTGGGCCTCAGGAGTATGTGTATCAAGTGTGTCACACATGCTTAGCCACCTGCCTACTGTCCAGGACTCATCCCTCTTACAGGTGGAGCTGGACAGTCATGCCTACTCCAGGGCATACAATACACTCTGTACTCCCACTCCTGTGTATCATCTGGCATGTTGTGATCAGTGAAATGTACCCTCAGGTGTCTGCCTCTGTCTCATTGTGCTGTGTCTTCGTTGTCAGGACTACTGGTATGTTTATCGTTTAGGGCTCAGCATGCCATCGGAGATGTGACCATGATAGACGGTACTTCTGTGACTTATAGGTGTCTGATCACTTGACTGTGCACACAGGTGTTTGCGACTGTGACTTTCAGGCAGCTGTTTTTCATTCACAGCACACTGTGAGGTGCTCATGTTCAGAGAGTTGTGTTTCATGTCCCCCATATGTCCAGTTGGTATGACGTGGACAAATAGTAGTACAGATGATGTGGTTTATGGGGGATGGACATGTGCACTTGTCAGTCACATAACTTGCATTCCCCATGCCCTCGGATTGTGACACAGTGCAGACTGTTGTTGGCTGGCTGCCATGGCCATGTGACTGGAGACAGTAATGTATGACTTTGCATGCATTCCTGTGTCATGGCATTAAACTTCCTGAGACTGATCCTGCAGGGGAGTGACATGTGCAACATGCACCCCATTGTGGCATTGACTATCCGGACATGGGTGCATCATGGTGTCTGGTGCTGGTATGCATCACATGCATTTCTATTTAGACTCTGGCCATCCCTTTCATCCGGACACCTGCACTGACTCAGTGGCAAGAGATGTGATGTGTGCATGTTCACATACTTCACCGTGTTCCCTAAAATGTCCAACAACTGTGTAGGTGTTGCATGTGTCCACACTGGGGTCTTACCATCAGACAGGCACCAGACAGATGGGTGCAAGGGCAGGAGGGGTGTGAGTCCCATGGTTGACCATCAGACTGACAATTGGCTTCCCCGAATCTGTGTGAGGACTTTAGGCAATGTTCAACTAAGGATGCCAGGGCTTGCTCTGTGATGTGCTGTACTTACTGTGGTGTGTGCGGTCAGTGCAGGTGACTGATGTTTGTCTGTTTCCCTAATTGTTTGCAGATACATCCACGGCCACAGGAGGGGACAGCTCCACGGACAAGGAGGCGCAGCTGAGCCAGACTGGGTCAGCGTCCGACGAGTGGTCAGAGGGACCCAGTGGCACGGAGGGCGAGGGGAGCCACACCGAGGAGTCCTCAGCACCATCCACCTCAGCTGAGGACCACAGCAGCTCGGAGGATGACTCCCTTGCGGAGGCGGGTCTCAGCAGCCACCAAAGGCCAGCTAGTCTGTCTGGCCCCGCCACCACCACCACCACCACCGCCCTCCCATTGGCTCCCATTCCTGAGGTCCGTGTAGGCTCCCGTGCTCAGGAGCGTGTCTCCTTCGTGCCAGGCACCACACCCCCTGCCCCTGTGTCCCCTGCTGCCCTGAGTGAGGAGTCTGTGTACCTCCTTCGGCAGCTCCATGTAGGGCAGACAGCAATGCTGAGTGTCCTCCATGCACACACCACTCTGTTGACACAGCTGGTGTCGTTCATGGAGGGCATCTCGATGGGTATGTCTGCCCTACAGAGGAGCAATAAGTCCATGGACTCCTCCCTGACGGCAGCAGTGTCCCTCCTCCAACAGTCCCTCACCCCTCCCACCTCTGCCCAATCCACACTTCCTGCCACCCTACCTGTCCAAAGCACATGCACACCTGCACAATCACCCAAGCACACAGACACGAGCAGCACAGACACACCCAAGAGAAAGGCAAGACGTGCACACAAGCATCCTCAGGGGACTGATACCACACACACAGGGGATGGGGAACAGACACACACACAGGCATCCAGTGTCACTCCGCAGTCCTCCAAATCCTCTCCCTCCAAGACCCCTTCCCTTGCCTCACCTGCTACCCCACCTACACAGCAGATCTTCCTGTGTGACCTCGGCCTCTTCCCCTCCAATCCTGCTGATCCAGCATACCGGGGAAGAGGAAGTCCACCCACACAGAGGGAGTGCCCCTCGCCCCCAGACACCCTCCCCCAGGCGCAGGCAGACACAGGACCCCATTCGGAAGTCCCCCGGACCAGGAAGAGCAAGACCCCACCACCACGCAGCTCCACCACCCAGTCTCTCTCCTCCATCCCCCAGGCCACCACTCCACAGGTTCCCCCGCCACACCCTGCCCCAGGTTCCCCCACACACTGATACCGCATCCCCAGACTGCTTAGGCCCTCCCCCTGCCACTTGCTCTTCCACCCCCAACCCAGACGCTCTGCCTGTTAGTGCCACTGGTGTGGAGACCGGGTCCCCCCTCTGTCCTGCCCACCTCATCTGCCCCCCTTCCACTCCCTTGGAGTCATGCACTGCAGTGGAGTCCACAACCACCCCGTCTGACTCAGGCACTGCAGTGTGGACCCAGTCCACTACATCAGACCAGCCCACTGCAGTGGTTGCAGCACCCACACCAACTGACTTGTGTACCACAGTGGTGCCGGCCCCCCTGAGTCAGACACCTCCACTGCAGTTGCCGGTGACACTCCTGCACCCACCACCCCTTCACTGCCTCCTTCTGCCATCCCCTGATCCTGTCCCTGCGGTGCCTGGCCTGCCCCTTGTATGCCCCTCCAAGGGGGATGTCCCCTGTCCGTACAAGTGCAGGCAAGCAATGGGTGACCAGTTGTCACTTATCACCCTGTTGGGACTGTGATTTTGGACTGGCCATTGGCCTTAGTTTCTTTTGGACTTCAGAGTTTTCCTTGCCATTTGCTGAATAAAGCCTCTTTTTGTTTAATTGTGGCTTTTCTTTTGATGTACATGATGTGGATGAGTAGCATCCTGCATTTGCAGTTGTAATAGTGTTCATATCAGGAAAATGAAGTGTTGCTGTGATGGACTCCATGTGGTCCATGGGATATGTGTCCTGTTGTAGTCTGGATCTATGGCATCCTTTGCTGCAGTCTGAGGGTGTAATGTTCTGCATTTGACACAGGGATGTACATTTTGCATTTGTAAATGAACATCTTTGTCTTACACTGATGCACATCTGGTGGGCTTACCACTGTTCAATGTTCCGATTTCCCTGACTGTGTGCCCAGCTCCACTGGACATGCAGTTTTGCACATCAATGTCGAAGGACTCATCTGTGTATACAGTGCAACTTGCTTGACACGTGTTTTGTGTGTATGCAGATGACTGACGTGACACTCCCGTACCCAGGCTGATGTGAGCAGAGGCTTCTGTGTGTTGTGGTTGTTGACTCACTGACGGAGTGTTCTGCTGACATGTTTGGGTCGTGCACAGACAAGGTTTGGCACAGCGGACCTTCCACAGGAGTGGAGTGCCCTCATGGCAGTGTGTAATCCCGTGACATTGCGTGGGCCTGTGTTGTGTGTTGTGTAAGCATGTCTGTGTGTGTTCCCTTCCCTTTTCCTACACAGGCTGTGTCCCTAGGGATGTTCCTGTTTGTGATGCTTGCTGAGTTGTTCTGTGTTCATCCGTGATGTGGGTGCATGGCAAACTAATGTTCATGAGGTTGTCATACCAGGTTGTCTTTGTTGTCAGGGCTGGGGATGTGGGCAAACGCAGATGGGACACATTCAGGATTCCCCTTGGCACTTGTTGTTTACACAAGTCATGTGATTTTCAGTTTGTGGTAGCTTTCAGCGATTGTGACACGTTGTGTGTGTGACTGCTGCCACTCCTCAGGGTCAGAGCTGCAATGTTGGAAGTTGTGTACGTGTGTTCTTCGTGTGTCACCTTGGCTTCTTCGTTGGTGTGTGACTATGGCCAGGATCCCATTGATTGTGGTGGATTTCACATCATGCCCATGTACGGCATACTGTGCTGTGTGTCAGACATTCACGAGTCTTGTTGACTGGCCATGTGTGATGGGTTTCTGCACCTTAGTTCCCACCACCACCCCTGGTATTGTCATGGGTGCATGTCCAATGTCACCAGTCCATGTGAGCTTCACTGCTGCACATTGGTGGAGATCAGGGTGTATGGTGTTGAGTGTGTGCAAAAGTGAGTTGTTGCACGGCTAGACCCCTACCTCCATATTGGCCTTGGCTGGCAGGCCGTGCTGATTGATTGGAGCTTGTGTAGGTGTGATGGTAGTTTGTTGCTCAGGACACATGGCTGTGGTTCACAGTGTGAACGACATCTACCTTTGTCATCACAGTGGGATTATCATGCAGGCTAGTGTCAGCACAATGTGGGGTCCCTGGGGGTAGTGCTGTGGTGGGTCTGTCTCTCGCTGTGTTAGTTGCTGTTCCTACAAGCTTGTGTGACATGTGTAATTTGGGCTCCCTCTCATCTAACAATGCCTGATTGCCCACATAGGAGTATCCGATCCATGAGTAACTTTTGTATGGCACTGTATACACATCTGTGTGGTTGGAATACAGGCCTCCTCATGTGTTGTGTGGTTGCCTGGGGACTCTGGCACACCCCCCCATCACCTGTTGTGTTTGATATGCAGTGTGAGTCTGCCTGTTTGTGTTTGTGCCTTTGCACCACTGCATTGACATATCTTGAGTGTGCCATTGGCTGTATGTTGTTTGGTGGCTTTCCCCTGCTGTCCCTGGGACTCCTAGGTCATCAGTCAGCACAATAATCATGGTTTGTATGTCCCATTGATGCCATGGTATGGTATTTGTTCACCTGACATCTACAGTCTCCACAGGATATCTACATTTGTGTGTCCATTGGTGCAGATATTTGGGTCAGCATTATGATGGTCACTTCTGTCATTGGGTTATTTGTGAATGTTGACAATGTGGGCCCCCATGGGTGATGTTTGTATGCACATGGCCAAAACGATGTTTCAGTGACACTGCACTGTTTGCCTCGACCAATCTATGTTGCTATGGGACACAAGCACTACTATGCCACTGATGTGTTTGTTGTTGTGTGACCAGGATTCATCCATGCAGTTTGGCTTTGGCAGCTTTTACCATGACTACACTTCCCTTTTGGTCACTGTGGTGATGGGGCTTTAGGCCACATTGCCGCACTGTTCAAAATGTGCATCAGCTATGGACACCACACTTCCCTTTTGGTCACTGTGGTGATGGGGCTTTGGGCCACATTGCCACACTGTTCAAAATGTGCATCAGCTATGGACACCACACTTCCCTTTTGGTCACTGTGGTGATGGGGCTTTGGGCCACATTGCCACACTGTTCAAAATGTGCATCAGCTATGGACACCACACTTCCCTTTTGGTCACTGTGGTGATGGGGCTTTAGGCCACATTACCACACTGTTCAAAATGTGCATCAGCTATGGACACCACACTTCCCTTTTAGTCACTGTGGTGATGGGGCTTTAGGCCCCATTGCCACACTGTTCAAAATGTGCATCAACTATGGATACCACACTTACCTTTTGGTCACTGTGGTGATGGGGCTTTAGGCCACATTGCCACACTGTTCAAAATGTGCATCAGCTATGGATACCACACTTCCCTTTTGGTCACTGTGGTGATGGGGCTTTAGGCCCCATTGCCACACTGTTCAAAATGTGCATCAGCTATAGACACCACACTTCCCTTTTGGTCACTGTGGTGATGGGGCTTTGGGCCACATTGCCACACTGTTCAAAATGTGCATCAGCTATGGACACCACACTTCCCTTTTGGTCACTGTGGTGATGGGGTGTTCGAGCCCATTGCCACAGTGGCCATGGTCTGCTTGCATTGTGGAGGCCACACATATTTATGTGTGACACATGTGCTAGGGGGTCACATTGTATGTTCAATGTCATGTTCAGTGTTGTAGGCATTTGACACAGACTACACACACTTGTCATGGTGTTGGGGGGATGTAATTTTCTGTCATTCCTTATGTGGGAGTATGCTAGTTGTGTCATGCATTACCCGTCCTATGAGTAGGGGTGGTGTTAGTGGTAGGCATCCATCCCCCATGAGTGGGGATGGTAGTAGTCACAGGCATCCAGCCCCCCTGAGTAGGGGTGGTGGTGGTGGCAGGCATCTAGCCCCCCCTGAGTGGGGATGGTAGTAGTGACAGGCATCCAGCCCCCGCTGAGTGGGGGTGGTGGTAGTGGTAGGTATCCATACCCCTAAGGGTGGGGATGGTAGTGGTGGCAGGCATCCAGGCACCCATGAGTAGTGGTGGTGGTAGTGGTAGGCAGCCATCCCCCCATGGGTGGGGATGGTAGTAGTGACAGGCATCCAGGCCCCCATGAGTAGTGGTGGTGGTAGTGGTAGGCAGCCATCCCCCCATGAGTGGGGATGGTAGTAGTGACAGACATCCAGGCCCCCCTGAGTAGGGAGGGTGATGGTGTCAGGCATCTTGCCCCCCTGAGTGGGGGTGGTGGTAGTGGTAGGCATCCATCCCCCATGAGTGGGGATGGTAGTAGTGACAGGCATCCAGCCCCCTGAGTAGGGGTGGTGGTGGTGGCAGGCATCCAGCCCCCCTGAGTGGGGGTGGTGTTAGTGGTAGGTATCCATCCCCCATGAGTGGGGATGGTAGTAGTGACAGGCATCCAGGCACCCATGAGTAGTGGTGGTGGTAGTGGTAGGCAGCCATCCCCCATGAGTGGGGATGGTAGTAGTGACAGGCATCCAGGCCCCCATGAGTAGTGGTGGTGGTAGTGGAAGGCATCCATCCCCCCATGAGTGGGGATGGTAGTGGTGACAGGCATCCAGCCCCCCTGAGTAGGGGTGGTGGTGGTGGCAGGCATCTAGCCCCCCCTGAGTGGGGGTGGTGTTAGTGGTAGGCATCCATCACCCCATGAGTAGGGATGGTAGTAGTGACAGGCATCCAGGAACCCATGAGTAGTGGTGGTGGTAGTGGTAGGCAGCCATCCCCCCATGAGTGGGGATGGTAGTAGTGACAGGCATCCAGGCCCCCCTGAGTAGGGGTGGTGGTAGTGGTAGGCATCCAGCCCCCCCTGAGTAGTGATGGTGGTAGTGGTAGGCATCCATCCCCCCATGAGTGGGGATGCTAGTAGTGACAGGCATCCAGGCACCCATTAGTAGTGGTGGTGGTAGTGGTAGGCATCCATCACCCCATGAGTGGGGATGGTAGTAGTGACAGGCATCCAGCCCCCTAAGGGTGGGGATGGTAGTAGTGACAGGCACCCAGGCACCCATTAGTAGTGGTGGTGGTAGTGGTAGGCATCCATCACCCCATGAGTGGGGATGGTAGTAGTGACAGGCATCCAGCCCCCTAAGGGTGGGGATGGTAGTAGTGACAGGCATCCAGCCCCCCCTGAGTAGGGGTGGTGGTGGTGGCAGGCATCTAGCCCCCCATGAGTAGGGGTGGTGGTAGGGTGGTGTTGGTGGTAGGCATCCATCCCCCTAAGGGTGTGTATGGCATTGGTGTTGGCCATCCCACCCCTATGGTTCTGCTGTTGCTAGTGTACGTTATTTGTGCATCCCTATGTGTGTGTGACCTATTTCGGGTATGTGTAGTTTGTTTGTATTGTTGGTGTTTGACTTACCGTCTGTGCCGTACGCGTCCGTGCCGGTCCCGGTAATAGATGTAGAGTATAGGTAGGACCTGCGCAATGGGATTCATGCTTGGATCGTCTCGTTCGGGTTTCTCGTGTCTTCGACTCGTACTCGTCGCTGGCTTGTTCGTCTCGTAGCCGTGGATCGTCTTGTGGCTCGAAACGGAGCTTATGTACGGCTGGCCCGGATGCTCAAACGTGCCGGACGTAGCGACGGCTTCGGCGCGTACGGATTGCGCATCGTACTAGTCCGGCCGGAAGGTTCTGTGTATTTGCTTCTGTGTGGCTCGATTCGGCGTTCACGGATCCGGCTCGGGCGGGGAACAGGAGCTGGATTGGGTGAGTACGGCTCGCTCGGAAACTGGGTTGTTATACGCATCGTACTTGTTCGTCCGGACGAGTGTACGAATCGGTCGGGAAACACGCATTCGGCTTGTATTTTTTCCGGACGAATACTGTTAGGTGCCCTACCGGCCGAGATCGGAATCGACCCCTTAATATAGTTTGGAGTGGGAGTAGTAAATTATATATGTTTAGTGTCCAGCACCTTCCCTGATTTAATATAGTTTGGAATGGGAATAGTAAATTGTATATGTTTAGTGTCCCGCACCTTCCCTGACTTAATATAGTTTGGAGTGGGAATAGTAAATTATATATGTTTAGTGTCCAGCACATTCCCTGAATTAATATAGTTTGGAGTGGGAATAGTAATTTATACATGTTCAGTGTCCAGCACCTTCCCCGAGTTAATATAGTTTGTAGTGGGAATATTAATTTATATATGTTTAGTGTCCAGCACCTTCCCTGAATTAATATAGCTTGGAGTGGAAATAGTAATTTATATATGTTTAGGGGCCGATTCCGATTCAGGCCAGAAATCACTCCGACCGAGCCGGACCCGGAGAGATTTCCGACCGAATCGGACTCTAGCAGCCCGACCGAACGAGTACGATGCGTACGCATGCAATCGGACTCGATTCGGTCGGACTCCCATTGAAGTCAATGGGAGCCGGTCGTACAACGCGTACGCGGGCTTCCATTGACTCAATGGGTGCGAGGCGAACAAGGGCCCCCCTACAGCGGGTACGCGTCGATGCGACTTGCGCCGTACGTGCACAGGTAGGGTGGACCCATGGGTCCCCCCTGTGTGCGACTCGCGCGGCTACGCATACAGGGGGGTCCGACACGGACCCCCAAAGTCCGGCTCCAACTGCCCTTTGGAGCCGGACGGCGCGAGTCGGTCGGACTGCTCGAGGCGCGCATCGTACTTGCCCGGGCGGGGAACGTCTCCATTGCGCAGTGCGAGTCGTGTCCGTGCGAGTCGGTCGGAGCGGTTCGGACCCGCGAACGAGTCGGTCGGCGATTTCGCAAGCGCTCGCATCGTACTCGCTCGCCCGGACACACGTTCGAATCGGTCGGGAAAGAGGGCTCCGAATCGGATCCGGTTAAGCTGAATCCGATTCGGTGCCCTACCGGCCGAAATCGGAATCGGCCCCTTAGTGTCCAGCACCTTCCCTGATTTAATATAGTTTGGAGTGGGAATAGTAATTTATATATGTTTAGTGTCCAGCACCTTCCCTGATTTAATATAGTTTGGAGTGGGAATAGTAATTTATATATGTTTAGTGTCCAGCACCTTCCCTGACTTAATATAGTTTGGAGTGGGAGTAGTAAATTATATATGTTTAGTGTCCAGCACCTTCCCTGATTTAATATAGTTTGGAATGGGAATAGTAAATTATATATGTTTAGTGTCCCGCACCTTCCCTGACTTAATATAGTTTGGAGTGGGAATAGTAAATTATATATGTTTAGTGTCCAGCACATTCCCTGAATTAATATAGTTTGGAGTGGGAATAGTAATTTATACATGTTCAGTGTCCAGCACCTTCCCCGAGTCAATATAGTTTGTAGTGGGAATATTAATTTATATATGTTTAGTGTCCAGCACCTTCTCTGACTTAGTATAGTTTGGAGTGGGAATAGTAAATTATATATGTTTACTGTCCAGCACCTTCCTGGAGTTAATGCAATTTGGAGTGGGAATTGTAATTTATATATGTTTAGTGTCCAGCACCTTCTCTGACTTAGGGGCCGATTCCGATTCGGGCCGGAAATCTCTCCGACCGAGCCGGACCCGGAGAGAATTCCGACCGAATTGGACCCTAGCAGTCCGACCGGACGAGTACGATGCGTTCGCAGGTCATCGGACTCGATTCGGTCGGACTCCCATTGAAGTCAATGGGAGCCGGTCGTACAACGCGTACGCGGGCTCCCATTGACTCAATGGCTGCGAGGCGAACAAGGGCGCCCCCTACAGCGGGTATGCATTGTGGCGAGTCACGGTGAACATGCACAGGTAGGGGGGACCCATGGGTCCCCCCTGTGTGCGACTCGCGCGGCTACTCGTACAGGGGGGTCCGACACGGACCCCCAAAGTCCGGCTCCGACTGCTCTTTCGAGCCGGACTGCGCGACTCGGTCGGACTGCTCGAGGCGCGCATCGTACTTACCCGGCCGGGGAACGTCTCCATTGCGCAGTGCGAGTCGTATCCGTGCGAGTCGGTCGGAGTGGTTGGGTCTCGCGAACGAGTCGGTCGGTGCGGTTGGGTCTCGCGAACGAGTCGGTCGGCGATTTCGCATCGTACTCGCTCGGCCGGACGCACGTACGACTCGGTTGGGAAAGAGGGCTCCGAATCGGATCCGGTTAAGCCGAATCCGATTCGGTGCCCTACCGGCCGAGATCGGAATCGGCCCCTTAGTATAGTTTGGAATGGGAATAGTTAATTATATATGTTTAGAGCCCAGCCCCTTCCCAGAGTTAATATAGTTTGGAGTGGGAATAGTAAATTATATATGTTTAGTGTCCAGCAGTTTCCTTGACTTAATATAGTTTGGAGTGGGAATAGTAAATTATATATGTTTACAGTATAGCAATTTTTAAAAATAAATGTAGTATACAGTGGAAATGTTTATAAATAATAATATATTTTGTAAAAGAAATATAATATATTTATAAATATTAATTAAAAATATAAACTTTATAAAGTAGATTGATGTAACATAAATATTTTATTATATATACAAGGTCTAAAAAAATGTACAGGAAATCATGAAACATGTTATTATTTTATTGATATGTTTATTTATTTTCAAACAATACGAAATAAAAAGAAATAGCATTTTATTTTATTACGTGTATTTAATATATATTGTTAGACATAGAAAAAAATATATTTTTCACATATTATATTTTTGAACATATGTATACATTTATATATAATATTTTTTCACACTTAGTTTTAAACTTATTAAACTTTTTATTATAGTTATGTACATTTTTGGGAGAAAATGATGTAGTTTTACATTGCTTTTTAAACATTTTTTCAAAGAAAATATTTTTCAATAACAGTGACACATTATTAATTTGTATTCTAAAGATTGATTACATTATTACATATAGTGTAATTTATTATTAACATATATATTTTAATACATTTTTATTACAAACCATTTTAACAATTCTTTAACTTTTTTGACATATAATGTTATTTTTTTTAGAATTTTATTTATATTGGAAATATAAATAATATTACTCAGGGGCTGATTATGATGGCGGTCGGAAAAGCATTCCGACCGCCATGGTAGCGGTAAATAACCATCCGCATGTACTGCGGCAAAACCGGTGGTCAGATTAGGATGCACCGCCAGAGAAATCTGACCGCCGCGGACGGATTCCACAAAACTCTGCCGGGAACGTCCGGAACAGCTGAAAATCCGTCCGCGGCGTTCAGATTTGCTGCGGAAAGACCCAAAACCGCCTATCGACCAGCGGAATGACCGCAAGTAAAATTACGATACGATGGAGATGCCAGCGGAACGATCAGTTGTTTCCGACCGCCGCGATCGCAACTAATGCTGAATGGAAGAGCCGGCGGAAGGGCTGTTGCATTCCGACTGCCGCGGTCGCGCCGGAAGAGTAATGGGGGTCAAAAGCAACCACACAACAAGGCTACCAAGTGTGGCTGTATATCTGGCTCAGCCTTAAAAAACACCTAACACACCCCAATGACACATTCCCATGGCAAGTAAAAAATAAAAATCCCAGGTCAACCCAGACAACATACCTGACATGAATACTCCATTTTGACCCACCCACATAGCTGAGTATAAAACCAGCCCCTTCCCTGCCCAGAATCTTTTGCACAACTCCAGCACTGAAGGGCCCAACCCCACAGCACAAAGGAGAGGCAAATCAGCACACCATCACAACCACACACACACCACACACATCTCCACCACCACCTTCCCACCTGCACTTTTCACACATTTGCACATCACACACCATGGCACAGAAAAAAATGCCAAAATTCACTGACAATGAGTTGTCAGTCATGGTAGATGAGATAATCAGAGTAGAACCACTTTTGTTTGGAAGCATGGTCCAACAGACACCAGTAGCCAGAAAAAATCAAATGTGGGCAAGGATAGTCAACAAAGTCAATGCAGTAGGGACCACCCCACGCACCCTGAAGGACATCAGGAGGAGGTGGTATGACCTCAAGACCAGGGTGAAAGAGCGTGCCAACAAGAACCATGAGCTGGCTCAGAGGACTGGCGGTGGCCCTCCCAATCCACCACTAACATTCAACAAATGAGAGGAGAAGGTGCTTGCCATACTGCATCCAGAGAGTCTCACAGGAATACCCGGGGGAGTGGAGGCTGGTAAGTACCGACAAATGTATCCCATTACACTGCTATGTACTGTCTTGCACAACTAGAAAGCTACACTTCCTAAACACAAATGCACTTACGTACAACACACTCTTCCCAACACATGTCTCACACATCTAACATTTCCTTCCTCTGAATCACCCCAAAGGTAGCTAGAAATATTTCCATGGGGGCATGTGTACAGGCAGCCAGCACTACAACTCCCACTAGGCCCCCTTGTCCCACAGCTGAGCAGGATGGTACACTCCCCACACCCACAACCATGTGGCAGCCATCTCATTGCTCTCCTCAAACTTACAGGTAGTCAGCCTTCTCATGCTCTCTTGTCTCACCCCTGAGCAGGATGGAACACTCCCCCCACCCAGAACCATGTGGCAGCCATTGCATTGCTCACCTTCACCTAACATGTAGGTAGCCTTCTGAACGGAGAGGGGTGTTTGTGGGTGGGAATCCAGTACTACAACTCCCACCAGGCCCCCTGGTCTCACCCCTGAGCAGGATGGTACACTCCCAACACCCAGAAACATGTGGCAGCCATTTCCCTCCACTGTGTCACCGAACAGGTAGGTAGTCAGTGCATGCACTCTGCCATCCTTCTCAAAAAACATGGAGCCAGATGACCACACCAGCACTCACATGTCAGCCAACTTGGCATAGATCCAAAAGCCACATCCAGTGTGCAGACAGCTAAGCGCACGTAACTGTCACAGAAATTAAACTTTGACTCACCAAGTCACATGTGAAAGTAATTCATGGCACAATCATGCACAGAATGCAATGTGTAAGTGCCATGGTGTCAGAGCATGAAGGCCCATATGAACACAAAACATGCATGGTTAATCTGACAAACAAAGTAAAGTACATTATATGAAAAAGGTATGTATAACATTCCAATGGCTAGTTCTTGCTTAGCTGAATTTGATTCCATGAAGAGCAAACAAAAAGACGCATTACATATAGTTGAGGTGCAGCAAGTTGTTAGATGATGACATGTCCTTGTAATCACACAATCTGTACGTGGCACATGGTTTCAATTTACATGTCACACCATGGACAAGTAATGTATGTACCTCAACATCATGTTATGATGCTCAGTATTTTGCCGCCATACCAAGTGATTGCAATGTAAAGTGTTTGGTGTAACAAATGTAACATCCAAACGTCTAACGCCAAGCTTGTGGAGTGCACTTCAATGACCATTTAACCTCTGTTCAACAGGAGTTCCACAAGCAACTGCAGCAGAAAACACCACCAACCTGCAGAGCCTCTCCCCCCCCCCCCAGAATATGAACTCTCGGATACAGACTCCCTACGTTTCTCGGATGAGGAGCAACAACCTGGCCCCTCCGGACTGTCAGGGCACACCACGTCTCAGACCCTCATTGTCCCCACCACCACCACAGCAACAACAACAGCGCTGACCCCTGGTACAACGACCTGTGTGGCCTCCACCACCACCATCACCACTACTGCCTGCAACACTCTCCCTGCCTCAGTGGTTACCAACACCACAACACAATCAGAGGATGCCAGGGGGAGTGTGCGGGTGAGTCCAGTGCCAACGCCACAGGTCCGTGTCAGCAGGGCAGGTGGGAGGGCAACTGGGGGACAAATACAGGAGGACACTGAGACCGAAGCCCTGGCCACTGTCGCAAGAGTCCTTGGGGCATATGAACAGAACCAGGGACAGGTGGGCCAGGTTGTGGAAGAAGTGCGTGAGCTCCGCCTGCTGCTGAGGTCCATGGACACACATATGGGCCAACTTGTGGACCTCATGAGCCAGCTTGTGGGTGTTCTGAGGGACAGGCATGCGGCCCAAATGACAGCTCAACCCCCCTCCAGTGGTTCGCATGCTGATACACCCACCACCTCAGCTGCGGCCACAGAGCGGGGTGAGCTGCAACAAAATGACTCCTCAGACACCGCTGAGCCTGCAGCAGAGGGCCCCCCTGCCAAACGCACGAGGGGCCATCCGAGAAACACCAGGGGAGGATCGCATGTCCATGCACCGTCCAAACGCAATTCGCTGAGCCAGCCATGATTGCACCTGTGTTCCCCTTGACATTGACTTTGTTAACTATCCTTACCCACATTGCCATGTTGATGGCAGGAGTCTGTTGGACTGTGTGACTACATCAATGTGGTGACTACTCTATTTGTCTCATTTACCATCACTGACAACTCATAAATTCAATTGGCACAATTTTGTAAATAATCACTTATCTGTCACAAATACTCATTGTAAATAAACACTCTTTACACACCTATGTCTTTGTGTCAGCTCCATGTTTATCATAGTATGTTCAATGTCAACTCAGATTCCAATGTACCACAAGCTCTGATTGTGACGAGGCATTGAGAGGGTGAAGGGACCTAGAAAGACACAAGAGAATGAAATTTACTTGTCAGGTGATGCCATTACAGCTAAAACACAACACTAGTCATCAACGTACAAAAACCAGCACACATAACAATGAGCAATAACATCAACATAGACATGAGGTACCTGGATAAAAATACCCTGTGCCACACACATTAGCCATTAGCCCAGAGCCAACAACAGCCAGCAGTCAAAAAGATCATCTATGCCTTGCCACTACCATCAAAGCCAACAGACAATGTCACTGTTGTACAATGTTACTTACACTCAAGGGAAGTAGTTGTCGATGAGCTGTTGACGCAGGTCAACACCTTCCTCTTCTCCACTATCGTCGTCACTGGGCATGTGTGGGTTTGCATGGGGGGGCATCTGTTGCTCATCATCGTCCAGGAGCAGGGGGATCTCTTTGCGCAAGGCCAGGTTGTGGAGCATGCAGCATGCAACTACGATCTGACACACCTTTTGGGGAGAGTAGAGTAGTGCACCTCCGCTCTTGTCCAGACACCGGAATCTAGACTTCAGAAGCCCAAAAGTACCATCCACCACACAACGTGTCCTCCCATGTGCATCATTGTAGCGTCCTTCACCCGGGGTCCTTGGATTCCTCAGTGGGCTCAGCAACCAAGGCCGGTTGGGATACGCAGAGTCACCTAGGTGTGACATACAGAGAGCAATTTACTGATAGAAACAGTAGCTGAGAACAGCATGCCACATATACAGCACACTACTCGACTCGGCATACTCACCAACAAGCCACGCACGCTACGGATGCAGGGTTGCCATCAGTTGTGGGATGATGCTGTTACGCAGTATGTAGGAGTCTTGGGCTGATCTGGGATATCTGGCACAGACATGGGAGATAATCATATCCGCTTGGCATACCACTTGCACATTAATGGAATGGAAATGATTCCTGCTCCTGTATATGTGCTCACGTGCCTGTGGTGGAACCAGGCCAACATGTGTGCAGTCAATGGCGCCAACCACGTTAGGTATGTGGCGAAGGACATAAAAATCAACCTTCACAGCTGCCAATTCATGTCTCCTTGGAAAATGGATGTAGCCGTCCTTGTATGTCATCATTGCGGACAGGACATCACGTAGCACCATGCTGAACATCGCTTGAGACATCCCACCGGCGAGGGCCACCGTGTACTGGAACGAACCAGTTGCAAAGAAATGCAGGGCCGCCATCACCTTTACTGTTGGTGTCAAAGAAGTCGGATAGGTTCTGCGAGGCCTCAGATGGGGCTCCAACTGACCACATAGGTCTTGAAGGGTAAGGCGATCCAGACGGAATTTTCTTATGATGTCCTCATCCTCCATTTTCGCCAGCACTGGGAACGGATGATGCACATTTGGTCGTCTCCTACACACAATGAAAGGGAACACATGTCAATTTAATTCCCCTATGAGATGTGTCAAACATCTTACATCTTGACTGACGCAGCGCCAACAATGACTGGACTGTAACAACAGCTTAATGCACAAGTCACATGCAGAGACACCTTGATCTCATGTAGTCGTACATGTGGTCAGTATGTACATACTGACTACCTCCAAAACAGATTCTGACTATGTGAATGGTAAATGGTACACTCCTACATCTTGTGTCACCAGCCCTGGGTGTAGGTGACACAGCACATGTTGGAAACAGCAACACTGCTGACTTCTACGTAGCTGCTGTACCTGCCACACCTTCTTGCTTAAGTTGCACATAGCACAACCTTTCTACACAATGAGCACAGTGTGTGTAAGCTGATCAACTACCAAAATCAATACAGCAACGTGCACAGTGAAATAGGCACATTATGTGCTCAGTCCATCATTACTGTGGGTTGATTAGCCATGTCACACATTGAGATGTTCACAAATATGAGACTCCATTACACACCAAATCTGTGTACTGGCACACAAATATCATAGGTGACATGTGAGGAAGTACATGCCAATGCATGTAATCATGTGCACTGACATGGCATGTGTAGTCATCACTGAGTTGGATGTCACACTAGCATTACATTTTGCAAATAGGTGCTGTAATACATTGTGAATGTATAGTGTTCAACGATTAAAATTGGCTATTGCCATTGCTAGAGCATATTGTGTCCATAGGTGCGGTATGCGTGCTCCACCACCGCGATCACGGTCATTGGCCGCAATTGAAAGATGCAGGATTGCGGTAGCGACCGCCAGGCGCCCGCGGTGTGACACCGCCGATGCCAATGCCAATGCAGCCAATGGGAACCGCGATCGCGGTAGTGAAATACAATTTTGAAACTCGCGGTAGGCGTGCTCCGCTACTGCGGGCCCGGGCATTGGCCACAATTGAAAGATGCAGGATTGCGGTAGTAACCGCCTGGCCCCCGCGGTGTGACACCGCCAATGCCAATGACAATGCAGCCAATGGGAACCGCGATCGCAGTAGTGAAATACAATTTTGAAACTTGCGGTAGGCGTGCTCCGCTTCTGCTGTCCCGGTTATTGGATACAATTGAAAAATGCTAACCAGGCAGACCAATTGCAGCAGCTGAGTACCACTGAAACTACCCCAGGGGCCTATAAATCTCTGTGAGAGAGCCACACATTTCACTTGCATTCAGACACTGCTGCCTGCCATTCTTCACCACCAACTGCTGCTGTTCCTGTATTCTGGACCAAGTGATGGCGAGAACTGAGAACATCAGGGCCTGTCCCTTCACCACAGAGGAGCTGTAGGTCCTGGTGGACGAGGTCCTTGCACAGTATGGGAGGCTGTATGGTGCGCCAGATGTACTGGTAAGTGTTACTGAATAAAAGTTTGAGAGTGCTCAGAATGCTCACATGATGTTGCTCTGCAGTAGTATGTGCCTGTGAGTGCAAGTCAATGTGCATGCATCCATATTTTTCCTATAGCCAGCTCCATACATGGCCTATTAAGAATTGCATTTGAGTATGTGGGGAGGATGGCAACATGGACACTTCTACAGCCCTTCTTCGGCAAAAAACAACAAACGTTGGTCTGAGACTGGTTAATGTAAATGTGTGATACACTGCCTAGCATGCTCACTTTATGTCAACGGGGTGTGTAGCCTTATTTCCACAGATCCAAGACTGCATTGAAGGATGGGAGTGACATGCAGTGTATTTTGCAGCCATACAGTTACACTGCTGGTTTGAGACAGTCGAAGTCTGAACAAACATTGCCTGTGCTATGTGATGTCATAGTCCATTAAGGCTTCACATGCTCATTTGTGACACTACAAATGTATTTTGTCCAGAGGGTACTGAATGATGTGTGTGCAATTCTCAAATTGCCACTATGGTGATGTGTGCATTATGCACGAGAGTACAATGCCTGTGTGTAACACTCTTGGTGGTAGTTCACCTATGACACATCAGATAAATGTAATTTGGAGATGTCATCCTTCTATTGATTACATTATGTGTTCAGTCTCGCATGTGTAGGCACTGTTTCCCTTCTCATATTGTATATGCATGTGATTTCTCTGATGGCCCACGTTTAACCTCAGTGTGAGTCCCTCTGGCCTGCACAGAAACTGCCCAATGTTACAAGGACACATCACTAAATGTAATGAGTGAAACATATGTGTTGTCCACCACCCTATTTATCAATGAGCTATCTTATGCCTGAGGATGGCACAATACAGGCCTCCACCTTGTGAGAAGAGTGTGAGAATGTCAGATCATGGCCCTAAATGTGACAACCATGACACATGTAGCCATTCACTGGTCAAGGACATTGAGGGGTGTGTGGTGTTATGACACAGTGAGTCAGCCCCGACACATCATTCCCAATGTATTGTATGTCATGCACACTCACATACTGCATCACAGATGAGGGTCATTTTCACATTGGTTGCTGTGCTGGCACTCTGCATGTGTATGAGATGGCCATGTACTGTGTCCATCATCATACATGTATACATTTCTATGGGATTATCCGAGGCAAGCGTACTACGTGTCATGCTGTATGGCCTCTGCTCAACATTTATGTATTAGTGTGCTATGTATTTTCATGCTCCTGTACTGACACACAGTGGTACATAAAACAGTGTCCCTGAAACTTCCTCTTCTTGTCTCCCATGCCTGCAGCTTAAGGTCCACCAGGGTAAGGCGATATGGAGGGCCATTGCACGCAAGGTGCGGGCTCTGGGTGTCTCCAACCGACGGCACACACACTGTCACAAGAGGTGGGATGACATCTGCCGGCTGAGCAAAAACGTGGCAGAGATGACGCTGGGGGTGCTCCCTCGGAGTGGCAGGTTGGCGCGCAGGAGCATGGCCCGCATCTTGGCAATGACACAGCCAGAGCTGGATGGACGCTTGAGGGCCCATCAGCAGCAAGTTGGGGGTGAGTATTCAGCTAAGTGTGGCTTTGGGTGTGAGTGACTGCATGAATCCCAAACACAAGCCAGTGGGAAGCTCTGTGATGTCTCCAGTGTGATGCAATGGCTTCTAAGTGGCCTCTGTGTTGAGTGCAACTGATATGCATTTGTACGACATGTGGTTTCTCATGTGTTTAAAACCATGAGCCTTGTCATTGACAGATGAGATGTGGCCTTGTGACATATGCTGCAGTATGAGTGTCATAGACATCACCTGGCAGTGAACAGCAGTGAGCATCATGTTAGTGTGCATTTATAGTTGTGTGCTGTGCACAACATATGATTTATGACAACTACACAGCTGACACCAATGTGCAACTGTAGTTGTGCTTCAAAGCACAACATGGTGGATATCAGGAGCGTGTGGCCATTGCAAAAGGACATTTGGGAGTTTGTATCTGTGGTGTTCCCTTAAAGTGACTCCATATGTGACAGAGACAACATGTTTAGATGTATACCTATCTCACCTACAGGCATGTAGGTATGCTTACAGAGAATAGTATGTTAGGGTACAAGGAGGCACGGGCCAGCTAATTGGCTGTGTCAACGCCACATGGGGCATTACTATCAACTAGGCATGTTTCCATGCATCTTCTGATGATTGCATAAATGTTGCACATGCTGACTGTACATGGAGGAGGCCAACATGGTAGTATCATTTTCAAGTTTTGTGCTTTGCTTGCATATGATGTTTGTGAGTATGGCACTATACTGAACCTATGTCTCTGTCTCTTGCAGCATCTACCGAGGGCACGGAAGGACGGGAGACCGACACCAGTGGGGAAGCTTCTGGCACGACTGCTACACATGAGCTCACTGACACTGATGTGACCAGCGCCTCGGAGGGGGACAGGAGTGCCCTGGATGATTCACACCCGGAAACACCAACCTCCACATCTTTAGACTCCAGCAGTGACTTCTCGATGTTGCCGGGCACAGGAAGTTCCAAATCTGCCTCTTCTTCCACCACACATCGTCCAGTGCCCACCCTCCCGGTTGCTCTCACAAGTGCTGTCCATGCCCGCAGCCCTTGGAAGGGTAGAGTATCCTTCCCCCCAGGCACCGCTGACACCCTGCCTCCCCTGCTGCCCTCAGTGTGGAGGAGGTGGACCTTTTGCACCAGCTGTGTGTGGGTCAGACTGCTCTCCTGAATGCCTTCCAGGATCATGACAAGAAGTTGGCACAGGTAGTTGCCTTCATGGAGGGGATTCATTCTGACGTGGGTGGCCTACACCGAACTGTCCAGTCTTTGTCCTCCACAGTGACAGCAGCACTTCAGCAGTCACAGGCTCCAAGTCCAGCTCCTGTCCCTTCAGCAACCACCCTGCCAGTGGCACCACCTGACGAGAGTGCCCACATGCCAGAGCCCTCAGGCACCAAGTCCTCCACAGGCAGCACACAACAGCAGCACTCCAAGCGGACCAGACCACAGACACCATCCCCAATACACAAAATAGACACACAGGAGCACAAAACCAAAAGCCCATCACGTGACACTCATGGGCATCAGGCCAAAAAGCAGACATCAACATCACATTCATCAAAATCACCCCCATCCAAGGGCACTCCCATCCCCACACCTGCTCCGAAAGACAAACAAACACTTGCCCTGTCTGCTGTGAACCTGGTGCCTGCAACGACTAAGCACAAACACATTTCTAAGGCAGATTCACCCACAGCGTCAACTCCCACCCACACCCCTGTGAAGCTGGGACAGGAGAGCAAAGTGGGGGGTTCACCTGGACAACAGGGGATGCAAGGGAAGAGGCAAGGCCACCCCAAGTGTACAACCAGATCCAGCAAATCCCCACAGGGAGAGCCACCTGCACCTGATACACCTTTGGTGGAGAGTGAGGCTGTTGTGCCCACCCCATTTCTCACTCCAGCCAAGACACTTGTGGGCTATCGAATCCCCAAGAAGTTGAGACCCAGCCCTCAACATTCACCCTCACACAATGTGTCTCCCGGAAGCATGTCTCCGCCTCCCCGTGCAACCACTCCACCCGGTCCAAGCAGCCCTCAGGCTCCCACAGCCACTGATGCCTCTACCTCAGCCGGTTCTCTCTCTCCCAGGTCCAGTCCTCCAACTGAACCCGACAATCAGCCACCTCCCTGTTCAAATTCAAGCCAAAGTTGAAGCCAAGTGCTCCTCCCAACACCATTTATCACACAGCGGTGCGTGGACTGCTCATTTGTAGCCCCTGAGCTGTGGTGATTCCCATGGCAGTGGACGGTGTCACCCATTCCCTGTGCAGTTTCTCATGCACACATGTGCGGACCGGAACTATAGACTGGCCAATGGCCTTGCTGTTTGTTACTTTTGATGCCCATTCCCTGTGCAGTTTCTCATGCACACATGTGCGGACCGGAACTATGGACTGGCCAATGGCCTTGCTGTTTGTTACTTTTGATGCCCATTCCCTGTGCAGTTTCTCATGCACACATGTGCATACTTTTAATTTGTACTGGCCAATGGCCTTGCTGTTTTGTACTTTTGATGCCTATCTGGGTAGTATGTAATAAAGACTGTTACTCCTGTTGTCTGCTTTATCAATGCCCTTGCTAAATAAAAGGTTTTATGTATGGGTATCGGTTCATGTGACACATGCTCTGTATGCCACTTTCACATTGGCAATTACTTGTTTTACTTTTTCAGAGGTTTCCAGAGGTAACAGGCACTTTTGTTCTTCTTCAGTCTGAGGCTTGAGGGTGCAATGATGGCTGTTTGTGTTCTACTCTTCTCCTAATCATTCTGTGCTCAGGTTTGCTAAATTGTACACATGTGACGTTAGGATGCAATACCAGAACAGAGGTGAATGCTATCCACAGGATTACTTGCGGGGTGGCCAGGGTCCGTCATATCTGTGGGCTCTTTCTTGATGTGTGCACAGCAGTGTTGATGTGTAGTCATCTTGTGTGGGCCTGTCTTCATAGTCACATGGGTACATTTGAATGTGTTCACTTGAGTAGTCATACAGTGTGATTGGCCTGTCATTGTCAGTAGTGTTGATGTGTATGTGCCCCTGCACATGCCAACTACACACATGTGTGACCCAGGTAATGTGTGCCTGTTAGATTACATTGCCAGACATGTGCTTCAGATTGTGTGCACATATAGGTGCACATATAGGAGTTGTAGGTGAGCCCTGTGCAATGTGTCGGTGTGTGCTTGCACTCCTGGGGGACACCTACTTGTTGTCACTGTCAGTTGTGAGTATGCAGAGTGTGTCACTGCCAAGTCTGTGTTGTGTTTTGTTGATCAGCCATGGGTCTTGTTTAAGTTTGTGCTCACTGTGCTGACCTGCTCAGCCACACTGACATTATTTGTGAGTCTTCTCATGCATTGCTGTCACTTGACACAGTTTTGGGTAGAGTATAGTATGTGGTATGAGGAGGCATACCATCCCCTATAAGTGCTTCTGATGCCTACACATTCTGAGTTACTCCTCTATGTGTTTGTGGACTGTACACTCCTCACTAGGCCTGGGCGGTAAAATCCGCTCCGCTCGCGGAATTTGCGGAATTTTGGCAAACTCGCGTTCCGCCGAGAACGCGAAATTGCCGAAAATTCTGCGGTCCGCGGCATAGTGGAATTTTTTCCTTGTTCGCGCTTTCAAAATGCATGTTTGCGCACGCGGTAGCGACTTACCGGGATCGTTGCGTTCGCCAACGAGTTTTCCTATCCGTTCGCGTGCACCACGAGATTTTGGTAGCCAGCCGCGCGATCACGCGAGAGTGTGTGATCGCGAACACGTCATTCGGATGCGCCATCGGACATCCGCGTTCGTGAACAGGAAACACGCATCGCGAATGGGCGGGACAAGTGAAACAAGATGGCCGCGCCAATTGGCGACCGCATGGGCAAGTTCGCGAGAAATTTCCCCCCGAGCACGCAAACAGCGTCCCCGAACAGGAAAAAGGCATTGCGAACGGGCGGAACAAGCAATTCCGCGTGCTTGCGGAATTCTGCGTAGCTCGCGGAGATTTTTTACATCTTCGCGGAACTTTGCGTAATGCGACTACGCAAATTCCGCCCAGGCCTACTCCTCACCTGTCCAATACTGATGTACACACCACTTCAATCTCATGTCTTCCACACCATGCCTTGCCAGTGTGTGACCCTCCCCACCACTTCATAGTGTGACACTATACTGTGTGAATATGATCTGTGTACAGGACCAATGTGCCACTCAGGACAGTTTCACAATTAGTTATGTGTTATTTTCTTCTACTTGTTTGCCGTCATGGTTGCTCATGTGCAGTGCATATGTTTGAGCAGCACAGTCCCCTAGTCATGTTGTTTGCATCTGGGTTTCCCTGAGTTGTGCATCTGTGGGTGATGGCTAAGCTGTATATCTGTTTGCTGAGGTACTGCTACCCTTCCTGAGTGTGATGTTATCTGTGTGCTGTGGTGATTTGTGTTGTGGGAGTTCATGGTGGGGCACTCAGATATGTGTGCTACTGGTTTGGTTGGTGTGCACACACTGCTTAGTGTGCATGCAGTGCTGTCGGTGTATGTTGCCTTGTACTTGCCTGGTGTGCATCCCCCTGATGTCCAGCTGAGATTGCTATGTGATGGATTGGTATGTGCATCTGTTGTGTTTTTGTTGTAGATGGATGCAGTGTTTGGCCTGTGTTGGCTCTTTCTGCTGACAGCTGCAATGTGTGTGTGATGTTCTATTTGCATGACATTGTGTGTGAGTAGGTTGTGCATTGTGATACATTCAAATGTGTGTTGCATGTGTAGTGTGGCTTTCTTGTGTGTATGTCACATGCAGCAATGTAGATTCTTGTTCATGAGCTTGTTTTGAGTGCACAATAGTGGTATGTCCTCCTATGTTTGACCTGTCACTTGTCAGGATTGTGCATGTGCATGCTTGTGGTACACTGTGACAGCATGCTCACTTGATGACTGGTGTGGTGTCTGTTGGAAGCCGGAGTCCCCGTCACGTGTCACTGTCACAAATGCGTGACCCGGGACTCCCCACTCAACTTTAGGCCAAGTAAGGACACCGTTTGAGATAGCCCTGCTCCCCCCGTTAGTAGCTTGGCACGAGCAGCCAGGCCTATCTCCAAGGCACGAGTGTACAGTGTGTGCAACCACGCCCACAGCAACACCCTGGTGACACCACAAATGGACTCCACACAAGTTTGATAAAAACGAGTATAAACTTTATATAGAAAGATATACGATCAGATCACACGTTACAAAAGCCAACATATAATAAAGGGTAATCTTCGTTCTGGCTGGCTGGTAGGTTCAAATCCCAACCACCGCTTTCCAAATGTTATGCTGGTCGTAATGCTAGAATCACACACGTTGCAATGGACAAACAATAGTGCTCTGAGTAACGATACAATCCTGTGCCGGGCACACGAGAAATAATACAATGCGTAACGATACACTCCGGTACCTGCAATGGGAGAAATTATGCAATGCGTACCGCTACAATCATGTACTGCCCAATGAAGGAATAATGCAATGCGTCACACCCCAAACACGTACTTTGCAATGAAGAAACAATGCAATGCGCGCGGCCACAATCATGTACTTTGCAATTAAGGAATAATGCAATGCGTAGCTACAATCATGTACGTTGCAATGACGAAATAATGCAATGCGGGCAGCTACAATCCTGTACTTTGCATGGGAGAAATAATGCAATGCGTAGCGCTACAATTGTGTACTTCGTTAGGCGCCAATAATGTCAGGCGTCATAAGACTGTCCGGCAGTTCGTTAGCAGCAATATTGGCAATGTGTATTACGAGAGTCAGCCTCTTCGATAACAGTTGCCCCCCACACGTATTCATGATGAAATAAAGTACAGCTTCCCACTAAGGCCCCAGTACCACCACTCCTTGGTCAGTACGGGCCCCAATCTGAGCCGAAGCAAAGGCTCACGTTGTCAGAAGGACGGAGAGGCTGAGAGAGTGTCCCTCCGAGCCCGCACCCCGCACAGGCAGTAATCCACGTTACCTGGGGGGGCGCGACCCCACTCTCCTCTCCTCCTTCAATGAACTAGGCCTTTCGTGCAGAACTTTCTCAATGGGCCTCAGTGGCTCGGCCTGGCAGCTCAGCTCCTCCGGGGCTGCCGGTCCGGGGCGCGACTGTTAGGAAAGTCTCAGGCGGCCGCAGGCCACACGTACCCCATGCCCCTGAGATTACGTTACTCCGGGTGCACGTTCACCACCGCACCCTCCGGGTCTCTTCTGGCACGAAGCCACACACACAACGCTGATGGAACTTCATGTCGACTCCGAGTGCACGTTCAACCGGCACACTCCTTCCTGCGGTCTCAGTTCGCACCAAGACACGCACACCATGCTGCAGAGACTCACTTTCTTCCGGTGCACACGATGATCAGCCGATCACCTCCACAGTCCCAGGTTGCACCAAAGCACGCACACTGCTTCACTGAGACTTACTCCAACTCCGGTGCCCCGATATCCAGGCGCTCTTCACCAATGCCTCCGGCCGCACCTCGACACGCTCACCGTGTCCGAGCCTCGCTTCTCCTCCGGTGCACTCGATCACCAGGCGCTCTTCACCAACGCCTCGGTGCACCCCGACACGCACCCTGCACGTCCAAGACTCACTCCACTTCCGATGCACGCGTTGACCAGGCACTCCTCGCCAATGCCTCCAGTGCACCACGACACGCACCCAGCGCATCCGAGACTCTCTTCACCTCCGATGCACCCGCTCACCAGGCCCTCTTCACCAGCGCCTGCAGTGCACCCCGACACGCACCCTGCACGTCCAACTCTCACTTCACCTCCGGTGCACACTTCACCAGGCGCTCCTCACCGACGCCTCCTGTGCACCACGACACGCACCCTGCGCGTCTGAGACTCACTCCTCCGTCGATGCACACGTTCACCAGGCGCTCTTCACCAACGCCTCCTGTGCACCACGACACGCACCCAGCGCGTCCGAGTCTCGCTTCTCCGTGTGTCCAAAATCACAGGGCGCACCTTCTGAGGGTCTCAAGCTGCCACAACACGCACCCACAGCGTTGCTTGAAACTTCTCCGGAAACTTTTATGTTCCTGTGTTTCCAAACAGGGAGCCAGCTCATCTCGGGCATTGGGGTTACAAGACACAGCACAAAGCAAAGTCTTCTTCAAGCAGGGGGACCCAGTGCCTCCAAGCACAGTCCCAACAGCCTCTCCCTTAGTTAGAACAGCAAACTGCAGACCAGCCCCAGATCACGAAGCAAGGATTGGTCTTTCCACAGCAGTCTCTTCAGTTGCTCCTTCTTTAGCAGAGGTTCCTCTCGACCACAGAATGGGTCCAAGCCTTTTCAGTCTCAATCCATTTCTGTTTCATTTCAACGTCAATCCACATTCAACAGAGACACACAGAAATGCCTAAAGCACAAAACTCAGCCACTTTCTAAAAGAGCGGCTTCTGAACACACAGTTACAAAACCACTTTCTTAGAAAGATGGGTTATGACGCTGTGAGTTCATACATACCAAACTTCACCTCTCCATTTTAAACTTATGGGAAACTAGGCTAACAAACACAATACCCAGCCTCCCCCATTCTGTCCTATGGGCAGAATGGCCTTTCACCAGTGAAAAACGAAATGGAGTGTTTTTCACTATCAGGACATAACACACACCTCAGTATATGTCCTGCCTTTCACTTACACTGCACCCTGCCCAGGGGTTACCTGGGACCTACCACAGGGGTGCCCACTGTGTACGCAAAAGGGAAAGTAAGGCCTGACAAGTGGTTGCACTTGTCAGGACAACATGCTAACTTAACAAACTGCGCGCAGGCCCTACACTGCAGGCCTGAGTTCCCTTCTCCGTGCACCCTTTGTATTACTAGCCCTGGCACACAGAGTGCACATCACTAGGGACTCTACAAGTAAGGCAAACATACCAATCATGGCCAACTAATTACCATTACACTTTACACAGGGAACTACTGTACTTTGACACTGATCAGCAGTGGCAAAGTACTCAAATCATCTAAAAGCAAAGGAGGTAGAGGCAAAAAGTCAGGGGAAATCATGCCAAGATATGCCAGGTCTAACACGCGTCCCCTCTAGCCGAAAAGTGGGGGGAACTACCCACCCTCATGGGAGTTCTCATCACTAAGGCGGAAAAATCTGGACAGACCATCAGCATTGGCGTGTTCTGTTCCCAGACGGTGTTCCACCGTGAAGTCCATCCCCTGTAGGGAGATGGACCACCTCAACAGCTTTGGATTCTCACCCCTCATCTGCATCAACCATCTGAGGGGCCGGTGGTCGGTCTGAACCAAGAAGTGGGTCCCAAACAAGTAGGGCCTCAGCTTCTTCAGCGCCCAGACCACAGCAAAAGCCTCCCTTACAATTGCACTCCACCTCTGTTCCCTGGGAAGTAGCCTTCTGCTAATGAAAGCTACGGGTTGGTCCAAGCCCTCGTTGTTCAATTGTGAGAGTACTGCTCCCACCCCATGCTCTGAAGCATCTGTCTGCACGATAAACTCTCTGGAGAAATCCTGCGCCTGTAACACGGGTACAGTGCACATGGCAGACTTCAGGGCATCAAAGGTGGTCTGGCAGGCATCAGTCCAGACCACCTTCTTGGGCTGTTTCTTGGACGTCAGTTCTGTCAGGGGGGCAACGAACCGTCTGTAATACCCAGTGAGTCCTAGAAAGGCCCTCACTCCTGTCTGGGTCTTGGGGGGTTCCCACGCCAGGATGGTATCAATCTTTGCCTGTAGGGGCGCCACCTGGCCGCTCCCCACCAAGTGTCCCAAGTACACCACGGAACCCTGCCCTATCTGGCACTTACTTGCCTTGATAGTTAGGCCCGCCCTCTGCAAGGCCTTCAATACTTCACAGAGGTGTTGCAAATGTTCCTCCCAACTGGAGCTGAACACTGCAATGTCGTCCAGGTAAGCGGCGCTGAATTCCTCCAGCCCACTCAGCACCTGGTTAATCAGTCTCTGGAAGGTGGCAGGGGCGTTCTTCAACCCAAAGGGCATAACCCTGAACTGGTAGTGCCCCTCTGGCGTTGAGAACGCTGACCTCTCCTTAGCCCCCTCGGTCAAGGCAATCTGCCAGTACCCCGATGTCAAATCAAATGTACTGAGGTACCGGGCAGCTCCCAGCCGATCCACGAACTCATCAGCTCTGGGGATGGGGTGCGCATCAGTCTTAGTGACCGCATTGAGTCCACGGTAATCCACACAGAACCGAAGTTCGGAAGTGGCACCCGGTGCAGCAGCTTTTGACACAAGGACCACTGGGCTGCTGAATGGCTCAATCACCCCTAGAGCTAGCATCTTGGAGACCTCCTCCTTGATGCTGGCCCTGACCTTATCAGCTACCCTGTAACATTTTTGTTTCACAGGCAGACTGTCTCCAGTGTCCACATCATGGACGCACCAATGGGTGACTCCTGGGGTCAGGGAGAACAGGGAGGTGAACTGACCCAATACCTGGCGACAGTCCCTCCGCTGTTCCGGGGTCAGGGAAGGAGAGAGGTACACCCCATCCACTGACCCGTCCTTCTCCTTGGCTGACAGGAGGTCAGGAAGAGGTTCACTCTCCTCTTCCGCCCCATCATCTGTAGCCAAGAGCATGGTCACCTCAGACCTCTCAAAGTGTGGTTTGAGGCGGTTCATATGGAGAGCCCTGAAAGGATTCCTAGGAGACCATAAGTCCATTAGTTAGGTCACTTCGCTCCTGCGCTCCACCACCTCATAAGGCCCAGTCCACTTGTCCTGGAGCGCACAAGGCTCCACTGGCGCCATCACCCACACTTTCTGCCCAAGTTGAAACTCGACGAGAGTGGCATTCTGGTCGTACCACCGTTTCATATCCTCCTGGCTGGCTTCCAGGTTCACCTGAGCGAGTTGCCTGAAACGCCTAGTTTGGTTCCTGAAGGTCAGCATGCAGCTGTATACATCCTGGGGGGGTTTACTAGGAGCCTTCTCCCAGCCCTCCTTCACCAAACTCAAGGGTCTTCTGACCGGGTGCCCATACAAGAGCTCAAAGGGACTGAATCCCAATGACTTCTGTGGCACCTCTCGGTATGCAAACAGCAGACATGGCAAGAGGACGTCCCACTTACGCCTCATGGGTTCCTCCAGACCCATAATCATGCCTTTCAAGGTCCGGTTAAACCTCTCAACCAGACCATTACCCTGGGGGTGGTAAGGTGTGGTGAACTTATAAGTTACACCGCACTCCTTCCACAGAGATTTCATATACCTCGATATGAAATTAGTACCCCTGTCGGACACCACCTCTCTGGGGAACCCCACACAGGAGAAAATCCCCATCAGTGCACGGCCCACCACGGGGCTGCCACCGTCCGGAGAGGGATGGCTTCCGGGTACCGGGTGGCATGGTCCACCAAGACCAGGATGAACCTGTTGCCCATGGCCGTCTTGGGATCCAGAGGCCCCACAATGTCAATGCCCACCCTCTCAAAGGGTGTGCTGACTACAGGGAAAGGTTGGAGGGGAGCCTTTCGCTTCCTTCCACTCTTGCCACTCGTCTGACAGGTCCTGCAATGAGTATCAGAACTCTGGCGCATCTGGGGCCAGTAGAAGTGGGTGACAAGCCGCTCAAAGGTCTTGTCCTGCCCCAAATGTCCTGCCAAAGGTACATCATGAGCCAACCCCAATAGGAAGGCTCTGAAGCGCTGGGTCCCACCAGCGCCTGGGCTGACCCAGGCTCAGCCACCTTTGGCTCACTATACAGGAGATTGTTTTCCCAGTAAATCAAGTGTGATCCCGACTGATCACCTGCTGCCTGGTTTGCTGCCTGCTGCCGCAAACCTACAAGAGAAGGGCACCCCTTCTGTTCCTCACAGAATTCCTCCCTGGAGGGCCCCCCTTCCTGCTGTGATTCGGTCAGCCCGGGTAGGTCCCCCAGTTCAGCCACTTGTTCCCCCGTAGGTTCCAGGGCATCCCCCTCAAAGGGTGCCTCCTCCTGGACCGTGGGAACTGTGGGGGCCGGTTTCCCGCGCCCCCTGCCTCTTCTCTTCCTGGCAGACACCTGGGCCACTGTTTCAGGCTCCAGGTTCTCTTGAATACCTTTACTGGCTACCATAGACCGAGTGGATCACACACGCCCACTCGGGTAGACCCAATATCTCCAAATGCCCCTGGCGCTCCACCTCCTTCTAGGGGATACTCTCCAGGTCATTCCCTAGCAGACAGTCTACAGGCATGGACGGACTTACAACAACCTTCAAGGAACCTGAGACCCCTCCCCATTCAAAGGGAACCAGCGCCACCTTGCAGAGGCGCACTGAATTGTTTGCTGACATTACAGGGTGAAGCACATCGGGAATTACTTGCTCTTCAGACACCCACTGACAACTGACAGATGTCAAACTGGCTCCGGTGTCCCTCAGAGCCTCCACCCTCCGTCCATTGATGGTCACCCACTGCCTGTACTTTTTAGTGTTCTCAGGCAGAGGGATTTCCTGGACCATCTCTCGATCTCCTAAGGAGACCAGGGTCATAACTGCTTGCTCCTCCCCATTCCAAGGACTCAATTCCTCCCCCAACGCTACACTCACTAAACCAGGTGTTGGAGCGCCAGTGGGTGCAGATGACTTTTTGGGGCATTTAGGGGAAATATGACCCACTTCTTTACAGAAGTAACACGTAGGAGGACCTCTGGGCTCCTTCTTGCCCTTGAAGGCCCAGGCCCTCTTGGCCTTGGGGGACTGGGACCCTTTCTTGGGGGGACTACCTTGGGGCCCTTAGAGGTCTCCTTGGGGTTACCCTTGTCCTCCCCCACCTTAGGCGGGGGACCCTGCATACTCTTGGCAGTGGTATTCCCAATCCCCTTGTGGACCCGGGTACTAGTCCAGCGGTCCGCCTCCTCAGCAAGCTTACTGGGATCAGTCAGCTTACTATCCAATAGATACTGGCGCAGCTCTGGAATGCACAGACTACTCAAGTGCTCCCAACTGATTAAATTGCATAAGCCCTTAAAATCATTGACCTTGCTGCCCTGCATCCAACCATCCAGTGCCCATGTGTACTCATTCACACATTCTACCTAAGTTCGGGATTCTAGTTTCTTGGAGGTCCTGAACTTCTGCCGGTATTGTTCAGGGGTGAGCCCATACCGGAGGCATAAAGCCTCCCTCATGTTGGCGTAGGTCAGGGTTCCCGCCCTCTCTAAAGGTGATAGAACGCCCCTCCCCGAAGCCTCAAAGTGTTTCCATAGGCCCGCCCCCCAATGCTTTTCAGGCACCTCATTCATCCTTAGTGCGATCTCATATGCCGTGAACCACGCATAAATGTCATCCCCCCTCTGGTAGTCTCGCACAAAATCCTTGGGAATGTACACTTTCCCTACTGGCACTGGTGGTGCGCTGCCACCATTCGAACTGGGCTTGCCTTGTCCACCCTTATTGTCCAGTTCCCTCATGCTTAACTCATGAGCGAAGAGAATCTGTTTCTCTTCCAACGCGAGAGCATTCCTGCTCTCCTCTGCTTGAGTTTTAAGTTTTAACACCTACAACTCATGCAGTCTGACCCTTTGGTTTTCCTCCAACTCCTCTGGTGAAAAACTTCTCCCTGAATGGCTACTACCAGCCCCTGTGGCTGGTCCCTCCACAGGCAAATCCTGTGGACCAAATCCATTCCCTGGGTCATCCTCATCCACCTCAACATCACCCGTCTCCTGAGCCTCTTTGGCTTCCCACCAGGCCCTCAAGGCCACTTGCAGCTCCTCCTTCTTGGCGCTACCCTTCATGGGACATCCCAAAGCTCTGCATAATTTCCTCAACTGATCAACCTTGTAGGTCAACAATGCCTCAATGTTAAACTCTAATTCTGCAGCCACAGCCTGACCGGCTATCTGGCTCCCCTCCTGAGACATGATGTGTGGTTTAAAGGTTTCTCAACAATAGAACCAACAATTCAAAACAATTTGTTGTTGCGTCGTGGTCTGCGATCAATTTATGATGAACACCAATTACTGTGCGTGGTTTTGCACACACGCTTTTCAATTACGTTAGGATAGTATCCCACTGCTCTGCCGCCAAATGTTGGAAGCCGGAGTCCCCGTCACGCGTCACTGTCACAAATGCGCAACCCGGGTCTCCCCACTCAACGTTAGGTCAAGTAAGGACACCGTTTGAGATAGCCCTGCTCACCCCCTTAGTAGCTTGGCTCGAGCAGCCAGGCCTATCTCCAAGGCACGAGTGTACAGTGTGTGCAACCACGCCCACAGCAACACCCTGGTGACACCACAAATGGACTCCACACGAGTTTGATAAAAACGAGTATAAACTTTATATAGAAAGATATACGATCAGACCACACGTTACAAAAGCCAACATATAATAAAGGGTAATATTCGTTCCGGCTGGCTGGTAGGGTCAAATCCCAACCACCGCTTTCCAAACGCTATGCTGGTCGTAATGCTAGAATCACACATGTTGCAATGGACAAACAATAGTGCTCTGAGTAACGATACAATCCTGTGCCGGGCACAGGAGAAATAATACAATGCGTAACGATACACTCCGGTACCTGCAATGGGAGAAATTATGCAATGCGTACCGCTACAATCATGTACTGTGCAATGAAGGAATAATGCAATGCGTCACACCCCAAACACGTACTTTGCAATGAAGAAACAATGCAATGTGCGCCGCCACAATTATGTACTTTGCAATTAAGGAATAATGCAATGCGTAGCTACAATCATGTACGTTGCAATGACGAAATAATGCAATGCGGGCCGCTACAATCCTGTACTTTGCAAGGGAGAAATAATGCAATGCGTAGCGCTACAATCGTGTAGTTCATTAGGCGGAAATAATGTCAGGCGTCATAAGACAGTCCGGCAGTTCGTTAGCAGCAATATTGGCAATGTGTATTACGACAGTCAGCCTCTTCGATAACAGTTGCCCCCACACGTATTCACGATGAAATAAAGTACAGCTTCCCACTGGGGCCCCAGTACCACCACTCCTTGGTCAGTACGGGCCCCAATCTGAGCCGAAGCAAAGGCTCACGTAGTCAGAAGGACGGAGAGGCTGAGAGAGTGTCCCTCCGAGCCCGCACCCCGCCCAGGCAGTGATCCACATTACCTGGGGGGCGCGACCACACTCTCCTCTCCTCCTTCAATGAACTAGGAAGGTCTCAGGCGGCCGCAGGGCACACGTACCCCACACCCCTGTGATTACGTTACTCCTTCCTGCAGTCTCAGTTCACACCAAGACACGCACACCACGCTGCAGAGACTCACTTTCTTCCGGTGCACACGATGATCAGCCGATCACCTCCAAAGTCCCAGGTTGCACCAAAGCACGCACACTGCTTCCCTGAGACTTACTCCAACTCCGGTGCCCCGATATCCAGGCGCTCTTCACCAATGCCTCTGGCCGCACCTCGACACGCTCACCGTGTCTGAGCCTCGCTTCTCCTCCGGTGCACTCGATCACCAGGCGCTCTTCACCAACGCCTCGGTGCACCCCGACACGCACCCTGAGCATCCGAGACTCACTCCACTTCTGATGCACGCGTTGACCAGGCGCTCTTCGCCAACGCCTACAGTGCACCACGACACACACCCAGCGGGTCTCCCTTAGTTAGAACAGCAAACTGCAGACCAGCCCCAGATCCCTCTTCACCAGCGCCTGCGGTGCACCCTGACACTCACCCTGCGCGTCCGAGACTCACTCCTCCGTCGATGCACACTTTCACCAGGCGCTCTTCACCAACGCCTCCTGTGCACCACGACACGCACCCAGCACGTCCGAGTCTCGCTTCTCCTCCGTGTGTCCAAGATCACAGGGCACACCTTCTGAGGGTCTCATGCTGCCACAACACGCGCCCGCAGTGTTGCTTGAAACTTCTCCGGAAACTTTTATGTTCCTGTGTTTCCAAACAGGGAGCCAGCTCACCTCGGGCCCTTGGGGTTACAAGACACAGCACAAAGCACAGTCTTCTTCAAGCAGGGGGTCCCAGCGCCTCCAAGCACAGTCCCAACAGCCTCTCCCTTAGTTAGAACAGCAAACTGCAGACCAGCCCCAGATCACGAAGCAAGGATTGGTCTTTCCACAGCAGTCTCTTCAGTTGTTCCTTCTTTAGCAGAGGTTCCTCTTGACCACAGAATGGGTCCAAGCCTTTTCAGTCTCAATCCATTTCTGTTTCATTCCAACGTTCAGGGGTTTCAGCTCTCATAGATATACCCCTAAATGTCTTTGAAGTTCGTTGTGCTCAGGGGTCCCTGACCCCTACCTAAATCAGTTCTGGGTGTCTCCCTCCCAGTGTCACCTTTCTCCCTTTGATACTGGGGGTCTGGATCCTTAATCACTCAGCAGGAGATGGGTCAATTGTTTTATAGCCGTAACCCAGGCCTCTTCACCTCCCGGGGCTTCTCCTCGCATACTCTCCAGCTGCAGGTCAGCCTGGTGCCATCTCACCCCCTCCCCTCTCAGATCCAGGCAGTCAATCCACATTCAACAGAGACACACAGAAATGCCTAAAGCACAAAACTCAGCCACTTTCTAAAAGAGCGGCTTCTGAACACACAGTGACAAAACCACTTTCATAGAAAGATGGGTTATGACGCTGTGAGTTCATACATACCAAACTTCACCTCTCCATTTTAAACTTATGGGAAACTAGGCTAACAAACACAATACCCAGCCTCCCCCATTCTGTCCTAGGGGCAGAATGGCCTTTCACCAG
Source organism: Calotriton arnoldi (assembly GCA_963921515.1). Taxonomy (NCBI): domain Eukaryota; kingdom Metazoa; phylum Chordata; class Amphibia; order Caudata; family Salamandridae; genus Calotriton; species Calotriton arnoldi. The sequence goes on from CAWUFW010004167.1 coordinate 1,493,287, forward strand.
TGAAAAACAAAATGGAGTGTTTTTCACTGTCAGGACATAACACACACCTCAGTATATGTCCTGCCTTTTACTTACATGGCACCCTGCCCAGGGGTTACCTGGGACCTACCACAGGGGTGCCCACTGTGTACGCAAAAGGGAAAGTAAGGCCTGACAAGTGGTTGCACTTGTCAGGACAACATGCTAACTTAGCAAACTGCGCGCAGGCCCTACACTGCAGGCCTGAGTTCCCTTCTCCGCGCACCCTTTGCATTACTAGCCCTGGCACACACAGTGCACATCACTAGGGACTCTACTAGTAAGGCAAACATACCAATCATGGCCAACCAATTACCATTACACTTTACACAGGGAACTACTGTACTTTGACACTGATCAGCAGTGGCAAAGTACCCAAAGCATCTGAAAGCAAAGGAGGTAGAGGCAAAAAGTCAGGGGAAATCACGCCAAGATATGCCAGGTCTAACAGTGTCTATGTCTGTGTTAGCTGATTTGTCCCATTGATCCCAGTTAGTGTTCATGATTGACATTTGAAGATGCAATTCTTGTTTGTGTTGGGGTATGGTGTCTGTGCATTTGTCCAGAGTGACAATGTTGTGTATTCCTGTTCTGTCTAGGGTCACATTGCCTATCCACTGTTTGCCTGCACATGGCTGGGCTTGTTGGACTTCTGTGGATGTTGTTTGTGAGATTTGCGTTTGGCTATTGGTTTTGGGTCAGCATTGGTTCAGGCATCCCTGAGTGTGAGGCTGACATTTGTTGATGCACACCAGGGTGTGTGATTGGTTGTCTGGAAACTCACAGGACCTTACTTTCACCTTTATGTGTGTTTCTCACAGGTGTTGAGTGTTGCAGGTGTGAGATGGGTAGATGAAGGGTATGTGTGAAGGTCCTACTTGGGTTTGACAGTCAGGGAGTGTGACAATGAGCCATGTGTGTTGTGCTGGTGGCATACACATGTCAAGTATGTTGCCACAGATGTGTGGCTGGTCATTGTATGGCTTCTGACACTTCCTATCATTCCTGTACCTATGCATAGCTTGCATTGCTGTAACCCAGAGATATTGCACAGTTGTCACTTTGGTTTCATTGCTATAACTGTGCCACCCATGTCTGATTTGAGGGCCTAAGGGTAGTGTGATATGTTCCTCCTCTTGCATGTGATGTCCAAATGCTATGTGGCTTGCTCCCTGGTTTTCCAGCACTGTGCACTCCACTGTGGCCTAGCCCATTTATTGTCCTACATTGCTGCTGACCTATGGTATGTGTATGGTTGAGGGTGTCAGTGTGGGATCTTTCAGAGGGACTTGACATGCAGTGTGAACAGTTCAGTGGTTGTTAATATGCAGTGTGAGTCTACATTTCTTAATTATACGCAGTTTGATTCACATGAGTGGAAGGCAGGTGTGAGGAGGAGTGTTGTCCAGCCCCTGACCTTCTGTGCAGGGTGTTCATCTTCACCCCCACCTTCCCAGTCAATCTACCTTGCCCTTTGATGTGTGAGGTGCGAGGTCGAGCCACACCTGGCTGATAAATTGTGCATTGGGGGGAGGGGGGACAAGAGGGGCACACAGTATGTGCAGAAATGGGTGTGGGAAGCGTGCTGTGGCTGTGGCCAACTGATGCAGCCCACCATGTGGGTCGGGTGAAGGTGGAGCCCTGGGAAGCTGCCCAGACTGCCCATGCCTGGCGCCGGCCCTGCCTACTACATTGTGCGCAGGTTTTCCCGCGTCTTCACCGCTGCGGTGACTTGCCCGGGACATTGCAGTGATTTCGCGGTTGATGGGTGACCCGTATGCAGAGGTGTGTATTTCGAGCAGGCAGGACATGTGTGAGTACACTGGGGGATCTGTTCCTGTCTCCACCAGAGTGTCTGATGTGGACAGGAACCGTATTTCAGCACAGGAGTTGTGTGTTGTGGTTGTGTGCGGAGATGTGTTTTTATGTACCTGCGGTGTTGACCGCGGCGACGTCTTATTTGCTGGTTGTTACGTTGTCAGTCCTCAGGATTGGTTTGATGCCCGGAATGGTCCACCTCTCGATCTAACCAAGCCTTAATAGCCGTAATGGCACAGGTCAGTGGAAGGATCAAGCGGGGGAAGGAAAGGAAGGGAACAGCAGGGAGGGAGATCTGAAATGACAAACACAACCATGTATAATCCTTATATAAATGTCACTAACACATGCGAGCACTAACTGTAAATGAAATGCCCCTTCCTATACCTGTAAAAAAATAGAACGACACTGGTAGCAGAAGATACTTCTATACATGACGTGCCTTCCGTGTGGTAACACCACGTGTTGTGCTATAGCTGCAGTGGAAATAAAACATAGAAGAAAACATACATTGAGCATGTACCCCTTACTGTTGGAAGCAGAGTGTCAACACCAATGAAAATATTTAATGCCTTGCTAGAGACCTACCCTTTCCTATTCTCCACTTCACATCAAAGGGATAGAGCGTAGTCCATACCACTCCTATTACCCCTGTTAAGACAGAGTCAGAACAACACATGAGTAGTTACCATAGTGCTCATACACCAGTATACAATCAACCAGAATATAGATAAATGAATAAACAAGAATACACTCAGACGGTTACTTCACCATAAGAGCAAGTAAAGAAAACAATAATAAACGATGTAAACCAGTATAAACGATAAGATCCCATCCAGTGAAGTGTCAGTCAAGAATTAGCCATACTAAAAGTGAAGAAGGTTGCTGGCTTAGCATTTGGCAAATATGGTTCGATTTTCCACAAGCTTCCTTGTGGGACTTAGTCCACTACAATGCCCCCGGCCGACAAAACCGGGTGAAAGCACTACTGGTCTTTGAACCGTCCTCCGCACGAGCTGCAAGCTCACCAACGGAGGATGCGTCTAGCTACCGGCCGACAATGCCGGTCGAAAACACTAAGGCGCCTATCCACCTCCGCACGAGCAGCCGCTCACCCAACGGAGGAGGTATCGCCTGAAACACACAACAAGGAGCGAGCATTTGGTGCAATAGCACCCTTACCAGACCTCTCCTCCTGGAACCCCTCGGCACCGCAAGTACATGGGGGAAGAATTTCCGATGCTATGCCGGGTTCCGACACTTCCTTATGTGCCGTTTCCTGCCACGTTCTACGTGACGCGCAAAGCACCATGGGAGTTGTGGTTTCCCGAGTAGCGGCACTATTCTGAGCAGGACAGACACCGCTCTAGCCGCTAGGATTGTGCGCTCGTGTCTGGCGCATGTAACACTGGTAGTGGATCAGGTACAGCAGCGGAAGGGCTTGAAGAGCTGGATCCATAGCGGTCAGGAACAAGTGGAGGTGACCGGGATTCGGGTTTCGATCTCCGCAGTAGTGCTTCCGCCGTCTACGGGTGGCTGGTTTCTCTGCTGCATTGTGATGAGCTGTTTGAGGCATCGTGATTTGTACAGCGGTCGTAACGTCATTCCGCACGGCGGTCTTTCTCTATTGGCTCCCTCCACCACCGTTGCGGAAGGAAAATCCTGGCAGATCCCGAAACTCCGCAGCGGACGGGAAATGGGCTATCTTTTACCATTGTAATACGACGGACGCGAGGACCGCCGCTGGAGTGCGGAAAATGACGTTTTCCGCCACCGCCAGTACTGCGGATGTGCCAAACACCGCCATCGTAAACGGCCCCTCAGTACATGTAAGTTTTTAACAGATACATTTTTAATAACATTTGTACATTTTTTAACATTTATTCAGCATAGTACAGATTTTTAATATACATTGGACCTGACATGTATATTTTTAGAATTATAATAATTATTAAATGTTTGATAATATTTATTATTATAATTTTACATTACATAAAAAAGTTAAATAAATTTTAGAACAGAAGTTTTAATTTCCAGTATTTTTAAAAATATTATAACAATGAATTTATATTGTACAAGTACTTTAATAAAGAAATGCATATAGCTTTACTATTTAAAGCAGCCATATTTATTTCTAACTTGTATTTTGTAACCGCTCGGTTTTGTTTTAGGTCATTTCTGAGGGGAGAAGCTTGCGGTTGGAAGCTGCGTCGCACCCTTTAAGGTAAGTTTAATTTTCTTTATTTAAACTTTAATTTTGGATTAATTTGGGGGTAGTTAAGTACTAGGTAGTGTGTGTAGTGTTAGGTAATTTAAGTTTTGGTGAGTTGTATGTGTTAGTTATGTGTTAGCGAAATGTCGTCAGTTTGTTAATCGGTCGGTGTTAGAGTCAACTAGATATGTGAAAATATGTTTAAACTATGGTGTTAGTATTATGTTTTTTTGAATTATGTTATAATGTATGTGTGTATTTGTGTGAGTGGGATTGTTTTTTTATTACAGGTTTTGGTTGATTGGAACGTGGCGGTTGAAAGAAGATTGCGGTTTTTTTTATTTAAGGAAGTGTGTATTAGTTTTAGATAACTAATAATTATTTTACACTTCCTTAATTTTTCGAGTTTTCCAGGAGCGTTTCTTTTTTAAATACTTTTTTCGGGATTTTTATGGTTTATCATTCCTGGATTTATTGCCGGTGGATTACTTTTTAAACAGTTGGATTTTTCCATTTTTTTTTATTTATTTTTTTTAGATTGGGATTATCGAATACGTGGATTTATTTATGGCAGTTGCGATTTCGTTTCTTCAGCTACGGAAACAGTAAGTTATTTTGATTTATTTATTGTGGGAGGGAAATGTTAAAAATGATATTGTTATTGTGATTTATATTTTATAAAATATAATTATTATGCCAATATATTTTTGTATATTAATTAATAAAATTGACAAAATAATTATATTTTAAAAATTATAAGAATTGTATTTATTTATTTGTTTAGTTTTTGGTTATGAGTTTTTAAGTTTTTTGAAGTAGGGATTTGGCTATTGTTTCAAGGTATTCTAGGCCTTTAGTTGTTGGGTTTAGTCTTACTTTGTACTGTAAGTACTCAAACATTTGTTTAGTTTGTTTGGTAAGTTTTGGGCCTATTTGTGTTACAGATTGCTCCATTCTTAATTGTTGGTAGCTTTGTTCTTTTTGGATAGCTAGTAATAGTTTATGTAGAGTTGGTGGAGTTCTACCTGTTGTTGCTTGGAAGGCGTTATGCCATCCTTTTACAGCATTATTAGTTTTAGCTTCTTTGTTTAGGGTACTGTTATATACATTCCCCCATGGAATGTGGTATTTAGGTTGGTTACCTTCTGTGTCCAGATCTGTGTAGTCTTCCCACCCAGGTATCCTCAAAATAGTCAAGTAGGGGACTTAGTTTTTGCTCATTTTGTTGGTAGTATGCACTTTCAATTAATAAATTGTAGTGTTCGGCTACGTCAATAGTTGGGACGTATGCTAGTGCTATTAGTTTCTTAATTTGATATGCAAAGGAGCTATTTGTTGCATATTCAATACTTAGGGTCCGATTCCGATCTCGCTCGGAAAGCCCTCCGTACGACTCGGATCCGGGCGGTTTTCCGAGCGAGACGTGCTCCTAGAGTCCGACCGAGCGAGTACGATGCAGCCGTATGCTGACGGACTCATATCGCTTGGACTCCCATTGAACTCTATGGGAGCCTGTGTACAGACGTGTACACAGGCTCCCAAAACAGAAAAGGGGTGGGTGTGGAAAAGTGTACACCTTGTGGTGGGCACCCCAGGGTGCCCGCCACACTGTGCATGCTTGGATCGGTGGGACCCATGGGCACCCCGCGTGATAGATGCTGAGGGCCCCGGGTGCAGGGGGGCCTGATACGGCCCCCCGAAGTACGCTTCCAACAGCTGTGTCATCTCGCTGAGACCGACGCGAAGCGGCTGTCCGAATCATGCATCGTACTCGCTCGGTCGGAAATCGGCTCCATTGCACGGCACGGTTCGTCTACAAACGAGACGTACGGAGCGGTTCGGGTCCGGAAACGATTCGGTCGGCGCTTACGCGATCTTCGCATCGTACTTGGTCGTTCAGACTTGTGTACGATTCGGTCGTAAACAAGGGCTACGGATCGGGTCCGGTAAAGCCAAATCCGATTTGGAGGCCTTCCAAACGAGATCGGAATCGGGTCGTTAGTGTAGATTTTTGGAGGTGTCTCCAAATACATTGATTGAAATGATAATAGCAACCTTGAATTGCTGTGTGAGGGTAGGTTTTTAGTATGGCTTGTATCATTGACTGGTCAAAGTCGATGATTATTTTTGTGGAAAGTAATTATTGGTTTCTTGTTTTATTTTAGTTAAAAGTTCCATATAGGTGGAGTTTTGCTTATTTGGGTAATAAAGCATATAGAAAGGGGATATTTGTATTTTGATAAAGTGTATGAATTGTATATAACTGATAAAATGGTTTGGGACATATTTTGAAAGTCCCGTCCATCATCCAGGTTTCACAGTGTTGTAGCTTTTGTAAGTTAGTGGCAGTTCCAAATATTATTATTCTTTTGTCATTTGATTTGTTATAAATAAGAAATTGTTCTTCGTTATGGCCAACTGTGAGTACTGGTGGTATTTCCACTTCAGCAAACGTTTTGGGGACAGGTGTGGTGGTAGCAGTAGCTTTTTAGTTCTAGCTATTGTTCTTTTTAGTGACGATATTGAGGGCATTTGGCCAGTTGCATGTTGTGGAATTTTGGGGACCATATCTTTAAGTATTTCTGTTGTAGACTTTTCTGATCTAGTGCTAGCTTCTTTTATATCGTCTAAAGCATTTCTAACTTCAATTTCAGCAACATTAGGGGGGAGGTTATGCTCCCTGACATATAGTACAGTTGTTTCCTTTGTTGCAGCCTTCCCACAACATTTGTTAGAAAAATATTTACTGCATTTCCAGTTCACTTTGTCTCTTGTTTGCTTTTCTTGGGTGTACACAAACCCCATATAACATAATAAAAGTTTTCCTTTTTGTGAAGTTATGAATTGGGCCCCTTCAGTCATTGTGATGTTTGAAATGCTAAGAAAAATGTATATGAAAATTAATAAAAATAATTCTGTATTCTTTTATAGTCAGAAATATATACATTGTTAATTTTATACTTACAATGTTGAATTTGAAGTTGTTTTCAATGCTGATGGGTTTTCTTTACTGTTTGCCTTTAGTTTTGTTGCTGATATTCCTGTTGAGAAAAAAAGTAATTTTAATAAATATGTTTAATTGTGTTTTAAGGGGGGGGAGTTGGGATTATGTTAGATTTTTGTGTGGCATTTTTGGAAATTGTTTTACTTTTGTTCAGTTTAATACTTACTTTATTTGCATGTAGATTTTTCACAGTTTTCTGTAGGTGTTGGTATGTCTTTAGATTTATCTGTAGAGGAGATATTAATTAAATAAATATATATTAATTATTTTGTTGTTTAAATAGCGTTTTCAGAAGATTTGCAGTAGCATTGGTTTATAAATGGTATTTTACTTACTTTGTGGAGCTGGAAACAGAGTTTTCTTTAATGTAGTGCAATGTTCTTGCAGCAATCCAGCAGAGTTTCTCCTTGTTCTTTCTTTTTTGTTTTAGGTGTAAAATAATGTTCAATTGTCGTGTGTTTATATAGTGTTTAATTAATTGTTGTTTTAATTTTATTGGTTTATTTTAATTGTATGTGTTTTTCATTGGTTGTTATTAATTGTTTTAAATGATTTGGGAGTTGGTTTCCATGTATGGAAAACGCTAATTAACCTTCAGTTATTGTTTTTTTTATTTGAAAGTTGTTTCCTTTATTATATGTGATTTATATTGTTTTAGATGTGAAATAATATGTTGTTTAATTTAGCTATAATACCATAGAAAGTAAATAGTTGTGTGTATTTAATAAGTTTTATGATAACATTTTTAAATGTGTTTAAAATATGTGTTAATCGATTATTTTTTATGTTGTGTGTGCAAAATAATAATTTTATATATTTTGTGTTACGTTTTGTATAGTTATAATCATTTTTAACATGTCGATATTTTTATTTTACGATAATATTGGTGTCTATATTTTTGTTATCGATATTATTGACACTTTGTAAGTTTTATTAACGTTGTCGATATTTTTTTTAACGATTTTTTGTGGTTCGATAATAGTGATATTGATGTTAATGTATGACGATATTTCCTTGTCGATATTTGTGTGTTTTTTTAAATAAGTATGAAATGTCGATATTAGTGTAATTGATTTTTATGTCCCGATATTATGGAAGGTCGATATTGTGTCTGTCAATATTATGTCAGTGATTCGTCTTAATATGTCAAGAAATGCCCATCCAGGCGTTTTTATGGCATATTGGAATACGCTGCACATCCTGGATAACCCAATGCATTTCGGGCATACATAGCCCTTCGTCAAGGGTAACTAAAACACGAGCCCATGAGGAATTGTAAAAGACTACATAAAACATGGGCATAAGGCATGTTTTTTTATAAAATTCAAGAGGAAATGAAAAGAGGTGATAACTGTGCTCAGTGTCCGCAATACTACGAGTTTTTCCAATTACGAAACACATGCTCAATTCAACCTGAATGCGCTCTGTAAAAAATGAAGAAACAGAGAAAAAGAAGAACATTCTAACAAACAAGTGATTAGTGAATGTATAACTAAAATAATACGGGTGCTATTACATCATGTCAAACATGTGTCCCAAATCAAATCTGTCGGGCCGCTCATGTGGATGCAGAGGGTCCAGCTGACAACATTAAGCCACCTCCACTTCCTGTTCATGCCTATGGGGCTTGCAGGCCACTCACATGAAGGCAGAGTGGTTTGTTGATAACAGTGGGACACCTGCCCCTCCTCTTGATGTTACAGGGCTGCTCATGTGGAGACCCAGCTCCAGATGGCAAGATTCAGCCCCTCCCTGTGGTGCCATTAGGTCACTCATGTGGAGCCAGAGTGCCCAGTTGGCAAGATTAAGCTCCTCAAGGTTACTGAAGAGTATCTTGCGTGGTGCAAGGGTGCCTGTGTTGTCGGCAGGACCAACGATCCTAAGAGGCGTTTCCTCTTTCTATGTTTGCTGCATTGAAAGAGGGGAAAAATGAGAAATAAATATATTTCTCCTTGTTATGCCTCACCTCAGGAGGCGTAAAGATTTGGCACTTCCCAAGGTTTATATGTTCTTGTAAATCTGAGACAGCATCAAAATTCATGGGTGTTGTGTCGGAACACCTACCTCAACGCCCATGGAACGCCTCCCGATCACAGAGTAAGGCAACTCAGCGATTTGCGCTGCCTTGCCTTACACCATATCTACGAGGCCTTTCAAAGCCACGTATAGTGGCTTTGTGTGGCCTCATAGATATGATTGTGTCGTTTACATGGTAGGAGCATCACAAAAAGTGACGCTCCGGCAATGCAAGGAGCTCGTAAATATGCCCCTAGGTGTCTGCACAGCTTGGAAACTTGCTACTTTCAAATAAATTAACTATTTGCAAGCTCTTCAAAATCCTGTGCTGAGTAAACCAAAGGCAGCTGTTGGTCTCCTGTAGAAGGTGGTTTTCATGGGAATAGAAGGTATGCTGCTCTGTGCCCTAAATCTTGGAACTCTCTATGGACTCAAACGGACCAGGAACATTATTTTCAGCCTCACAGTGTTGTTGCACATAAATCCGGCATCCCAGTAATTGGGGCCATAACGCATTGTGATGCCCCGACTCCACCAGCTTAAGCGGGGTCTCATTCTTGCTTACCACATTGCATGCAGTGGTGTAACATTAGCCCCCGCAGCACCTATGGTGCGTGGGCGCCCCTGACCTCTAGAGGGCCTCCTCTGGCACTGTGCACAGGCCCCTGGCCTGAGAGCTCCTGACTGGGTCCGGGGGGGAGGGCTCCATGTACTTTGCAGGGGGGCCCTCTCAAGTTTCATTATGCCCCTGATCACATACCACTCACTCAACAATGACACTCGACTTGAGCCCCACTCATTGGTTCAATGTTTTCTCTCTCGTTTGGATTAAAATTAAAAGGTCATTATTGGCATGACTAAATTTACTGCTGCAAACCTGTATCCCTTCACTGATAACGCTCAATTACATGGAAAGGTTAATTTTTTTCTTCCCGATCTTGAAGTTGAGGGCAGAAGTGCATTAATAGATCCCAAGCAGATTGCTGAACTTTGTTGTGATGACCTGTTACCTGAAAGTTATAGTTTTATGAATGCCCAAACTCTTCTTCAACAACTTAATGCCTGTAGGAAGGTAGGATCCTTCTGCATGGTTACCCCCACTTTTTGCCTGGTGCTAAGCTGTTATTGACTAGTCTGACTGGGATCCTGCTAATCAGGACCCCAGTCTATCTGCTTTCTCCCTTAAATTGTGTTGTTCAGTACTTAGGTGCATCCCAGATTGGATACTGGGGTACCCTTATCAGTCCCTAGTATATGGTACTAAAGTACCCAGGGCATAGGTACCCCAGAGATCCTCCATGGGCTGAAGAATGCATTATGCCACCCATGGGAGACCATTCAAAATGGAACTACAGGCCTGCCATTGCAGCCTGTGTAAGTTGGTGCTAGCACCACTCACTAAAGATATAGGTTTCTTATATCTAGAGTCACTGAACTTAAAACCTATAAGTCACCCCTATAGCAGGCCTTTTGCAATCCTGAAGGCAGGGTGCTTGTTTCTAAGTGTGAGTGTGCCCCTGCATGAGCAGGACACCCCTACAGCCTACAGAGTCCATTCTCCGGGGTTGTAAGTGAAGCAGCCATACACTATATAGAGGAGAACCGCATAATTAGGCGATGACCATCTTAAAAACGGCTGCAACGAATCCTATCATGTTTGCTATCAAACATGTTGGAATCATACCCCCACACCGTAAACGGTGTGGGGGTATGATTCCGAGCACTGGAAGATCCCTGCGTTAGGCTCTCAGTGCTCCCGGGACCAGCCTTCTTGACCTGGACAGCACAAAATGGTTGCTGCCGACCAGAGACACGATTCTGCCCTCCTGCTGCTGAGCCAAGCTCGAGCAGGGGAAGGCAGAACAATAGGCATCCTGTCACAGGGAGGTATGACCACCTCCCAGACAGGATTTAGTGTATTGGGGCAGGGTGGGTGCGCTTGCCAGCGGTTGTATGATGGAACAACTACCACTTGAACAACTACAGTCTAAACAACTACTCCTTAACCACTACTTAGTCTAAACCACTACAGTTTTAACAACAACTATTTTTTTACAACTACTATGCCTTTACCACGATTGCCTTTACCCCATTAATGTATCTATTTTACAGGCAAGTATAAACCTATATATATATATACATGTATGTATGTGTTATGGGTTTGTATGTACCTGTAAAACACTTACATTTCGTGGTAAAGGCATGCATGCTAAAGACATGTGTTGTAAAATTAATGTTGGTAAGTATTAACACTATATACACACCCACCCCTATACTCACTATTAATGTTATAAAATCCCTTTCCACCCCAAAAACCTACACCCACCCCAAACCCTATGAATTCCCTTTCCACCCCAAACCCCCACACCCACCCTAAACCCTATGAATTCCCTTTCCACCCCAAACCCCCACACCCACCCTAAAAATACCCTTGCTACCCAAAAACCCACACCCACCCTAAAATTACCCTTGCCACCCAAAAACCCATACCCACCCTAAAATTACCCTTGCCACCCAAAATCCCATACCCACCCTAAATCATAAAATGACCCTTGCCACCAAAAACCATACCCACCTTAAACCCTAAAATACCCTTGCCACCCAAAAACCCATCCCCACCCTAAACCCTAAACAATACCCTTGCCACCCAAAAACCCATACCCACTCTAAACCCTAAAAATACCCTTGAAAATCCATACTCACCGTAAACCCTTAAAAATACACTTGCAAATATATATATATATATATATAAATATATATATATATATATCACGTAATACTTACCAAAATACTTACATTTTAAAGTTTTTTGTTTTTTTACTGCGAGTATGCCTTTACCTTTAATGCATTTACAACAAAATTCAAACACGTTTTCACATAATAAACATTATTTCCCTAAACTTATTTTCTTTAAAAAAAAACAACACATCCACTCTACAAAACCATATAAAATGCGCCCATCCACCATTTTATCAATAGTAATACATCTGTCATTTACAATCCAAGAGTGCCATCTACTGGCCAGAGGTAGTTGTAAATGCATTAGTGGTTAAAAGACTCGTGATTCAGGTTGAGGTCGTTGTTAAGGAGTCGTGGTTCAGGTCCTTCGTTGTCAATGAGTCGATGTAAAGGCTGTTTCCCCTTGCCAGCACCACTCAGTCTGCATGAGGGGGACATCTGGTGTCCCCATGCATAGTCCAGTTCGAACCAGTTCTGGGAGCCGTTGGCTCCCGCTCTGCCACAAAACTGGACAAAGGACATGGGAGTAACCTCCCCAATGTCCAGGCCCTCCCCTGGGAGGGCCACCTGAATCCTCCCAACCCTTTCCTTAGGGTACTTAAGGGCTTACCTGTGGGTGGGTCCCTAGATTCGTCGTGGGACAAGATTCAGATCAGACACCACTTGTTCTTCTACCGTCTGGGCAAACTGGACTTCGTTTGGGCTCTACTTTGTCTTCCTTTCATTGTCTGTGCCTGTGCATCATACAGGAGCCTTCCAAGGCCTGTGAGCATCAAACACACCTGAAGGAATCTCCCTTGGAGTGAAGGAGTCACTCCCCTGCATTCGCAGGCACTGCAACTAAGTCGACCGGTCTGCTGATCCTGAGTTTCTCCAGACTCCGTAAGGTTTTGCAACACAGGTTGTGGTTTTCCACAACTCCTGAGGCCTGCCCTGCCCTCTCACCAGGTTTAAGGCCAGTATCCCTCGTGGGGGTTGCAATAACCAAACCCTTGTGCACTGCGTCAACTTGCAGTTGAGTTGCAAAGGCTTGTTGAATTCCTTCCAAGAAGATCTTCGGGCTCCAAGTAGCCCCAACCTCAAGCACCTCCAGTGACCAGAAACTTTGGCGCTACCGCATCGTTGTGCATTGTGGCTTACATCTTTTGGAGAGCTGCTTGAGGTCCTCTTGCGACTCCAGTGCCTCCAGCTTGTGGGTCCACTTGAGGGTCACCTTTGCTTCTTTTGGGCTCCCCTGATTGCTTGGGGCCTGCCCTGACTCCCCTGCTATTGGTGAGTTTCCTGGACCTTGCTGGTCCTGATATTGCACCTTCTTCGACTTCTGTGTGGGTTGCAGTTGCCAAGGCTTGTTGGTGCTACCACCGCACACCGACCCCTCAGCAATCGACATCCGACGTGGTCTTCCTCAGCGTCGCCTGGTCCTCACAGCTGCAGAGTCAAGGTCAACGTCAACCATCCTGCAACACCCGACATCGGAGGGCATTCGTCTTCCAAGTCTCCTGGTCACTCCTGAGTGACATAGACTCTGTCCCCTCTGCGTGCAGGTACCTCTCAACTAGAATCCACCTTCGGATTCCACCGGACACTTTCTCCTCTTCCAGCAGCGGCACTTTCCTGAAGTCCTCCATTGGGTTCGATGGCGGTTTCCGACACCACTTCACACCTATGCACCCGGCTTCCCTGGTGTAGGTAACGTGGGTACTAGGGTATCCACGGGTGGGGTGGCTCTCCAACCTTCTGTATTCTACTGGGTTTCTTCAGGGTCCACTGGGAAGGGTCCTTAATCTTTAAAAATCCAACCGCAACTTTCACATAGAATTGTACGGAGCACGCGGTCGTGTTCCCACACTGCACACGCTCTCCGTGGGGTCCCTATCCGCTCACCTTGGGTAATTCCTTGGGTCCCCAGCACGTCTACGTTCTCTCGACCTTGTCTTGACCCGAGTCTTGTTTCTTATACCCCTTTCTTAATATACGGTTTGGTTCCCCCCTGGGGCCCTCTGTGTATTCTGTGCTATTTACTGTGCTTCTTTGAAAAGTATTGTGTGCATTGTGTTTATCTCCGGGTAGGAGATATCTAAACGTGTTAGAGAGTATTATATAATAAATACATATTCTTGTGTGGTGCTTTTTCACTTAATCTATAAGATTGCATTCTGGTAAAACAAGCTGCTTTACACTTCTTCTGGACTAAGCCTGAAGGCTGCTCTCCACAGCTACCACTTAGAGAGCTTTTAAGGTTGTCTAAAACCACTTAAATCACCATAAGGGTTGAATGGACTGGTGCAAGGTGCCCACTTACATTAGAGGGCATCATATTCCAGGCCAGCTTCTCACAATGCCTTAAAGGATGAACAAATGTAAGATATTTGTCTTCAAAGATTGTTATCACCCAGGATATTTATTTACAGTTATGTATGGAATTGCAATTTTATATGCACTGATTGCACCATTTCTAACTTGGAAAAACTGAAATACGAGCACTGTAGTGGATGAGTGCAGCTTAGATGTGTGATCTGGGTAAATGCGTCAGATGCACTGCACCATTTTGAAGTTTTAGGCATCCCTACCTTCTTCGAAGGATTCCATAAATACCCTGTGGAAGGTCAGCCTCAGTAAGCAGGCCCTGATTTTTTGAGCTCTCCTCAAAAAATTCCTGGAAAACGAGAAGTTTATTTGCTAAATTCTTCAATATGTATACTCCAAGAAACTGAATTACAAAACACCGAAATCTCGGTTATAGAAACCTAGCCAGTTTTTTCAGAAAATTAAATTTACTAATATAAGATTCAGAAAAAATAGTTAGTAAAGGAAACATTTCCTTTCTTGAGTCCCCTCACTCACCAGGGTTTCCCATGGTGACATGCTTCATCATAGGGGCCATCCCAACCCGCTACGGGCTGAGGCGTGCTACGACTTGCGACACTACGTAGGAGCACTACTTGTGAGTGACTATGTGTGGTGCAGTGATGGGGGTGGAGTGGGTGAGACTAAAAATATCTAGCTAGTGGGCAAAAAGAATTTATTCAGGCTCCTAGCCGATATATTAAAAACGGGGTTGGTCGCTAGGGTGTCTGTTTTTAATTAGTCAGGGGTCCCTAGTGAACGTCAACTAGTTTCGAGCTACCCCAGTGCTCTTCTTCAGGACAAACAGGGTCCAGCCCTGTTTAGTACCACTCCAAAGTGACCTAAGGTTAGGAAAAATGCTGCAAAATACTAGCAGGCAAGAGTTAATACATACAGTACTTTGATCACGTAGTATCTGTAATAGAGAAAGGATAAAAACATTATCAAGTACAGTCTATGTACTGTATAGGTAGTTATTGAAATCATGTTGATGCTGATCAATTGAATC
Organism: Calotriton arnoldi; assembly: GCA_963921515.1. Classification (NCBI taxonomy): domain Eukaryota; kingdom Metazoa; phylum Chordata; class Amphibia; order Caudata; family Salamandridae; genus Calotriton; species Calotriton arnoldi. The sequence goes on from CAWUFW010004167.1 coordinate 1,508,449, forward strand.
TAAAACAGAAAACGGCATACGAGACCTACTTCATGCTATGTAGGTAAGTGAAAACACCATGCTGCACATTAACTATATATAATCAGACACTCACTACTGGTGTGTGTTGTTAAGAGCTCTCCCATAAGATCCTTGTGTGGTTATGAGAGCTATGGGCATCTCAATAGTCATGTTATACTATAGGGCCAGCTTAGTTTAAACACAAAAACTAAAAACCAAAAAAGGAATATCACATGACATTACCCTTAGTGAATAGATTGTCAGTAATCTGAGACATGCCAGGCAATTAGGTGAATGCTTATTTGCCAGGAAATAGAATGAAATGAAAGAGCATAAACCCAGAAAAACATACTAATATGTACAGACAAAACAATACGACAAAGAAAATACAGTGACATAATAAAACACATACTAATTATGGAGCAACAATGTGCTTCATGGTCTGAGAGGGGCTGGAGAGATCATCGCCACTGTAGGAGAAAGGAAAAAACAAAGCGATAATGAAAGCTTTGTAGCAAAAAAGGGGGTGTGTTGATAATGTTTTTTATCCTTTCTCTATTACAGATACTACGTGATCAAAGTACTGTATGTATTAACTCTTGCCTGCTAGTATTTTGCAGCATTTTTTCCTAACCTTAGGTCACTTTGGAGTGGTACTAAACAGGGCTGGACCCTGTTTGTCCTGAAGAAGAGCACTGGGGTAGCTCGAAACTAGTTGACGTTCACTAGGGACCCCTGACTAATTAAAAACAGACACCCTAGCGACCAACCCCGTTTTTAATATATCGGCTAGGAGCCTGAATAAATTCTTTTGCCCACTAGCTAGATATTTTTAGTCTCACCCACTCCACCCCCATCACTGCACCACACATAGTTACTCACAAGTAGTGCTCCTACGTAGTGTCGCAAGTCGTAGCACGCCTCAGCCCGTAGCGGGTTGGGATGGCCCCTATGATGAAGCATGTCACCATGGGAAACCCTGGTGAGTGAGGGGACTCAAGAAAGGACATTTTTCCTTTACTAACTATTTTTTCTGAATCTTATATTAGTAAATTTAATTTTCTGAAAAAACTGGCTAGGTTTCCATAACCGAGATTTCGGTGTTTTGTAATTCTTGATCATTTTTGGAGGGTGGACCTAGCATATCCCTCTTTCTCCCCTTATTTTTCTGATTTTGTGATCTACAGCGCCCAGCTATGGGAGTTATATCCTTCCTGAGGTTTACCCTTGACACTACCTTTTTAAAAAATAACCTTCTTGATAAAATGGCTGAAATCACTGGACTCACATTCTCAGAAGAGGAAATTGAAAGAACAATTGCCTCAATGCTTCCATTAGCAGGGGCGTCACATAGAGACTCAGACGAATCTAACCAATGTTGGGATGAATTATCGGAATTAAAAAGGAATCAAATTAAAACCTTAGTCCATGGTATCATGATGACTGAGTATTTAAGATCCAATACTGCCCCACGAGGATTGATTGTACACAATGAGCCTTTCATATTCCAGCAAGACAAAATTTTTAAAAGGATTGGTCGCTTATTTCCTGGCACTGCACCAGGGACTGGCTGGTCCTTATCATCAAGACGGCTGCACGTTTATCGGAGGAAATGAAAGGAGAGATCCAAACACTAGAAATTCGCCTAAAGACCTTCCAAGGGGTTACAGAGCTTAAGAAACGCCTGGAAGAACTTAATAAATCAATGACAGACTTTGAAATAACCCTGAAGGACACAAAATATACCAAATTCAAGAAAGACCAGAAATCCTTCTCACATGAAAAAGCTTATCCCTACACAAAGGAAGGATATATCCCGTCAGGGAGAAACGCGGGGTATAACACTGACAGTGATGGATCAGATACTGGTTCAGACAACTCAGATGGGAGCCTCAACCAACAGAACAGAAATAGGAACAGGCGATTACGTGGCGGACGCATGAGGAATCGGGGAGGATATAATTATGGCTGGCCTACATACCAAGGACCACCACCATATGGAGGCCCACCGCCTTTTTCTACGGACCACCACCCCCTTCCACCAACATCCATATCAATACCAATCCCACACGCCATGGGATCAAGCACAACCAAATACCCCCGAAAATCATTCTTTTTTAGGAAGAGGCAAGGGCCCACAGAGGGGAAAATCAAGAAGAACTCAACAGGTCCAATGGGCTCAACACCTGGAAACTTCCAGGAGCCATACCAGGAGTATGGGTCCACCAGACAACCCAACAACCAGCAACAACCTGGTTTAGTGGTAAATCTGTCGGATACCAACCTAACTACCACACAAATAACAGTCTTAGAGAAAGGTCTGAGCTTCGTACCAACTCCTACTCTGGACAAATTCAGACTCTGTAGCGAAGTCAATGAATTCATTAGGAAAATCAAACTTCAAGTTTTCTTCAAAGATAAACCTCCCACTAGTGATTTGGAAAGCGACACAGGTCTCCACAAGAAATCCAACTTTGTACCACCTTCAGTGAGCCTCCCTGTGGAACTGTTGGCCTTCGAAAAAGCTGTCATGAAGGAAGTTTCTGAAATAGACCCTAGATCTATAACAACCTACCATAATACAAGTAAAAAGGAACATGAGGCTATACAACAGCTAGCCTTGGAGAAAAAAGTTACCATAAAACCAGCAGACAAAGGCGGCGCCATATTTCTGCAGAATACCACGACGTACCGAGAAGTGTGCCTCCAACTATTGGCAGACGCAAGAAACTATGTCAAAATAAAAGAAGACCCCACAGAACGCTTACGCGTGGAGATTGCCTATCTAGTGGAAGAATCTACTGCAAATGGTTGGATAACCAAAAAAGAAGGAGATTTTTTGGAAAACAAAAAACCCACGATCCCTTACTTTTATACTATCCCAAAGATTCATAAATCTATGGATAGTCCTCCTGGGAGACCGATAGTATCGGGCATAGGTTCAATTCTTGAACCCCTCTCAAAGTTCGCTGATGCTTTTTAAGACCTATAGTACAGAGTACTAACACATACCTACAGGATACAAAAGCTGTCCTATGCCTTCTACAAGATCTACCCTTTGACCCAGAAATCAATATCCTGATGGGACTTGATGTTGAAAGTTTATACACAAGTCTACCGCATAAGGAAACCCTGCAAATCCTTGAAGAAGTACTCTTCGAGAATTCCTGGATATACCACACACCAAGACACGTGGTCTTAGAATACTGCCATCTGGCCCTAACTGAGAACTACTTCAGATTTGAAGATACGTTGTACCGTCAAGTGCACGGAACTAGCATGGGAAGCACTTTCGCGCCGAGTGTGGCAGGTCTCTATGTCCACCACCTTGAGAAACAGAAAATCCTAAATCCTCACAATCCGCACTTCAACAATTTAAAAGTATGGAGACGTTACATTGACGATGTTTTTGTGATTTGGGAAGGCAATGAGACCGAGGCTACCAGTTTCATTAATTGGTTGAACCTACAGGATCCATTTTTAAAGTTCACCAACACTATGAGCAGGTCCCAAGTGGTCTTTCTGGACCTTAACATCACAGCGAACCAAGGTAGCCTGACCACAACCACGCATTTCAAACCGACTGCAAGAAATTGTCTTTTGAATTACGATAGTTTTCATCCCAAACAACTAAAAGACAATTTACCTTTCGGTCAATTTCTACGTCTAAGAAGAAATTGTACTGAGAAAACGGATTACTATACCCAAGCAAAGGATTTGGCGGAGAAATTGACAGCCAGGCAGTATCCTAAGCACCTCATATCAGCAGCCAAGAAAAGAGCAAGCAATAACAACAGAGATTCCCTCCTTGAACCCAGACTAAATAAAAACACACAAGAAAAGAGACCAATATGTATAACAACTTATAACATAGCATCTAACAAGGTGTCTAAAATAATCAATAAACACTGGCGGACACTGAACAGTGCCATCCTAGACATACCCAAACCAATGTTCAGTCACAGAAAAGGAAAAACCTTAAGAACTACTTTGTCCACACTCGTCCCAAGATTAACACCAAATCTGATGGACAAAGAATCCTACAAACTCTGCCTACAGGACATTACCCGTGTAATAACTGCAGCGTATGTCACCTCACATCAGCAACTAAAAGAGTGACATTTAACAATCAAATGACATGGGAACTCCGCAGTTTCACTAATTGTAACACCACAGGTGTGGTATATCTGATTACCTGCACCTGTAATCTCCACTACGTAGGCATGACTACACGAAAAGTCAGTACTAGGATTGTGGAGCACCGTAGTAACATCAGGTGCAAGCGGGCGACAACAAAAATGTCAACCCATTTTATCGAAAAACAACATACACCTAACGACATGAGGTGGGTGGTCCTGGAACATATCAAATGTAATGACAACCTCGAACAGCGACTTCTAGAGAGAGAACAACGCTGGGTTTTTAAATTACGTACAGACACTCAAGGCTTGAATGATAATATTCCGTGGGGTCAGTTCTCAAAATAACAGTCTCCTCTGACATTACATCTAAGGGGTATGTTTTTTGAAAGAATACCAGTCACCCTGCAATTAGAAAAGTCATCTGATCAAATTCCCTCTTAACCAGAGGTCAAGCTATCAATCTCCTCTGGCATTACATCTATTGGGAAACTCCTGAGCAAATACCAGTCACCCTATATATGACACGCTAAGAGTCAGCCGATCAGTTGCAATTACTCTCCGTTCATAATCAAACACTTCTTCAGGGAGTGTAAATACAGCATTCATCTGTATGTTTGTTTTATATGAGTACGTCTTAATCACCTTAGTGATTCCTCAATAGGCACTCGTATTAGACCTCTTTTGTATATCATTGTGAGGCTCATTGTATGTATTTGTTCGTCTTCCTTGTTTAGCCTCTAATCACCTTATACTCTTATCAATAGGCACTAACGAGTATTTTACCTTCCCATAATGATAGGAACTCGTATTAGACCTCTTTTGTAATCATTGTGAGGCACATTGTATGTATTTGTTCATCACCTTTGTATTGCCTCTAATCACCTTATACCCTTCCCAATAGGCACTAATGAGTATTTTACCTTCCCAAAATGGCAGCCACATTGAGCCATAGAAGGCGGCCATTTTGTTCTATTCTTTAGTTTCCGCTCTAGTCTCCTTACCATGAATTGGCGGGAAAACACCCTTTAAAAACAAGCAGTAGGGACTCACTCGTTAATATGCGGTCGGGAGGAAGCAGGCAACAGCCGGAGCAGTTTTCATTCTCAAGTAAGTTATTCTCTCCACAGCACCGGACCGGGCAGACAGCAGAGCCTCTCACAGGGCACATCCCCCCCCCCTTTTTTGCTACAAAGCTTTCATTATCGCTTTGTTTTTCCCTTTCTCCTACAGTGGCGATGATCTCTCCAGCCCCTCTCAGACCATGAAGCACATTGTTGCTCCATAATTAGTATGTGTTTTATTACGTCACTGTATTTTCTTTGTCGTATTGTTTTGTCTGTACATATTAGTATGTTTTTCTGGGTTTATGCTCTTTCATTTCATTCTATTTCCTGGCAAATAAGCATTCACCTAATTGCCTGGCATGTCTCAGATTACTGACAATCTATTCACTAAGGGTAATGTCATGTGATATTCCTTTTTTGGTTTTTAGTTTTTTGTGTTTAAACTAAGCTGGCCCTATAGTATAACATGACTATTGAGATGCCGATAGCTCTCATAACCACACAAGGATCTTATGGGAGAGTTCTTAACAACACACACCAGCAGTGAGTGTCTGATTATATGTAGTTAATGTGCAGCATGGCGTTTTCACTTACCTACATAGCATGAAGTAGGTCTCGTATGCCGTTTTCTGTTTTAGATTCAAATGATCAGTATCAATATGGTTTCAATAACTACCTATACAGTACATAGACTGTACTTGATAATGTTTTTTATCCTTTCTCTATTACAGATACTACGTGATCAAAGTACTGTATGTATTAACTCTTGCCTGCTAGTATTTTGCAGCATTTTTTCCTAACCTTAGGTCACTTTGGAGTGGTACTAAACAGGGCTGGACCCTGTTTGTCCTGAAGAAGAGCACTGGGGTAGCTCGAAACTAGTTGACGTTCACTAGGGACCCCTGACTAATTAAAAACAGACACCCTAGCGACCAACCCCGTTTTTAATATATCGGCTAGGAGCCTGAATAAATTCTTTTTGCCCACTAGCTAGATATTTTTAGTCTCACCCACTCCACCCCCATCACTGCACCACACATAGTCACTCACAAGTAGTGCTCCTACGTAGTGTCGCAAGTCGTAGCACGCCTCAGCCCGTAGCGGGTTGGGATGGCCCCTATGATGAAGCATGTCACCATGGGAAACCCTGGTGAGTGAGGGGACTCAAGAAAGGACATTTTTCCTTTACTAACTATTTTTTCTGAATCTTATATTAGTAAATTTAATTTTCTGAAAAAACTGGCTAGGTTTCCATAACCGAGATTTCGGTGTTTTGTAATTCTTGATCATTTTTGGAGGGTGGACCTAGCATATCCCTCTTTCTCCCCTTATTTTTCTGATTTTGTACTCCAAGAAACTCACACCCTTGAATTTACCTAGATAAATGTAGGCTTGCACTCTGAACGTGCACACTCACTCAAGGTCGTGCCAAACTTGGTTCTAAGTGAGGGATCCTTTTATTTTCAGGCTACTCCCCTGGGCTGTTGTCTTTACTATCTCAGCTTGCTTTGTGCTACGAATATAAATTCTAAATAAAAGTAGTGAAAGCTGTCATTTTTGTACCTTTGTGGCTGTGTTTAGCACTTCAAGTGCGTGCCCAGGATAGTGCCATCAGATGGCTGCAAAAGATGGCTGGCTGCTCATTTTGTCTATCAAGAGTCTAATTGACACAAGTTTGCGTTGTTGCGTTCAATAAAGATTTTGAAACAAAAACTAGTGCGTCCACAACAGCTCCCTCTCTGCCTACGCTCAGTGAGGATCATATAACATTTAATCAACTTTTCATTTTCTATTTTTCTCTATATTGGTTCAAGCAGTACTTATTATCCAGGACCAGAAAGATCTATGAAGAATGGAAAACAGTATGAAATAGAATTACATGTAATTATTTAAAGGTACAGCACATCATAAGCACGAGAGTGGGAGGTGGACATTACACGAATACTTAACAGGGAGGGAATATCCAAACTAACTGAATGTTTTTTGTCAGAAGACACACACACACACGAAATAATTTAGAACTAGAAAAAACTAAACATAGATTAGTTAGCGACTAGAAGATATTTTCTAACCCCTTGAGCAGGTAACTTGAAGGACCCCCATGGTAGGGGGCTGAACGCTCATTTCAACAAGACTTCATAGATAACCTTGATAGGGAAGGAGCAGCCTGAAGGTTCCTCCACCACAGCAGGACATAAGACATGGTGATTGACGAGATCCTAGCCAGCTCTTCAGGTCAAGGATTCCATGGCACTTGGAGGCTATCCCATCATGCTTTGCATTCGCACCTCATTAATCAACCAGTCAATTTGTATCCAATCACCTTCACCTTACAACTAAGGCCAGAGTAACTTTGAGGCTCTAAAATGGGTGAACAGGAGCAAGCAGCGAAGACAGAAGAATGAGAAACAAGCCTGTTGTATGCACCAAATATTAAATACATCACTGTTGGCTGCCCCGCAACATGAATGTGGAGCACATTTTAAGCAATTAAGGCAGGGGGACACTGCCAGCAAGTCTGCACCAGTTCTCTCATTGCATTATGGTAGATGAAGTTCAGAGTGTTTTTGAATTACTCACAAGTAGGTAAAGTGTTTGCCACTAGCATGGACGGAGCCATTACTACAAATTCTGAAAACGTGTTTCTCGGTTCTTGTCTTTCTTTCGCAGAAAGTTGCAGGTAGGTTTGGGGGTAATTGAAATGCTACACGTACTACATCAGGTGAATGCCCCCTCCACGCTTGAAAGTGTGACTTCAAACCAATGGATATGACACGTTCTATATCACAGAAATACAAATGGTTTCGACCCGCGTCATTGGACAGGTACAGTATCTAAGGCTGCAAGCTGCGTGCATACTATGGCTAAACCCTATAAAGAAGTGGCATTGCAGTGGCATGCTGGGAAGGGTGGGCTTCCATCATGCAACGGCAGTACAAGTGAGACTCGTGGGAGATGACCTTCAGTTAGTGGCCTCTAGATTTAAATAAGAAGCTTATGAAAAATTAGATTGCATTGGGTAAAAATATATAGAAATTGTCATGTTCCAATATTTTCAGGTTATTTCAATGAACTCTATGGCGATCTTTCCCAATATTCGACTACACATGTGGGATTTTGTGTAACACGTGGTATTACCGATTCACAAGGCATTTGGAATAGGTGACATCAGGGATTTCTGCTCATGATGTAAGTAGATTTCAAACTTTTTGAGGATTCACAAAAATGTCCAGAAGCGAACATGTAAAGCTATGCAAATAATAGATTTGAATGAATGTTCGTTCACAGAGCAGACCATCTGCAGTAATAAGTTTAGTGCATTTGCACTAAAATATCTTGTTACTTATTTTCTCCACATTGAAAATGCTTCCCTATGGAGAAACACCTTTCCTAACAGCCAATGTAATTTGTGTGTGTACTGTCCCCTTTTCACCCTGGAAACCGTTACTCGTGTATTGTATAGGAGTAAATGTACTTGCATTTCCAGTGTTTATTGCTTGTTGTACGCTACACATACACTCCTCCGTGCTGGCTAAAAGCTGCAAACGTGGAACAGTTGAAAATCTGCCAGAGGGTTGGATTTTCCACCATCAGTAGTGCACTCTACGCTTCTAAAAATTCACACAATTTTCAATGATGCTGTGGATTTTAGCATCAGAAATGCTTTTTTGGATTCCTCAACTATAATTTAGTGAGGACAATTTTTGTGAATGAAGTCCATAATTCTTAAATTGATTTCTACATATATTTATCCCCATAGATGTATTCAATATCTTTCAATTTCAAGTTCCCCAATTTACAGTTTGAAGGAGGCTCTCGAGGTGGTAAAGATACATGACAACATTGAGGCTCTAATTACGATTGTGTTGGCAAATCCGATGCAGTAGTTTCTCAACATAAATTACCGGTACCAGAGGCAGTCGTAATTTACAGATGCGTTATTATAATGAGAGTTGCTCCCTGTAGAATGAAGAATTACGAGGGTAATCGTTGTTACTGCACAAACTTTTGCAAATAATTTCACATTACGAGTTCATTTATACAAGGACAAATTTTGCCAGGTTTAACTTGGCAAATATGCTCAAGCAAAACAATGTGAAGTTACCACACTACTCAGGTGCAAAATTCCCTAAATCAGAACCAAGGACTAAATGAGAAAAACTCCACACTTAGAATCACGAGCAGGGTCCTTATAAAAGATGTTTTATATGCACTGGGGATAGAGAAATTGCAAATTTCACTTACTCCATTGTAGTAAAGTGCCTCACAAAATCAACGTTGTTGCTATGAGCACTGTGGCGTGAGAATCTACACTATGTTGCATATGCAGGACCCCCAAGGTCTCCTCTAGGTGTCCCGGGGGAGAGGGGGGGTCATGTAACTATAAGCAAGGCCCGTAAAATATGTTTTATATGCCCTGGTGTTGAACCTTCTTCACTCTGCTTTATCCAGCTTTCTCATAGGACTTGGGCCGACTTTGTTCAAAATGCGTCACCGTTCCACCAAGCCTCTAGGTTTAGACATGCTGCGCTGCACAAAGCATGCACAGCAAATCTATGGAATTTTGACTGTGTGAGAGGGTTGCAATGAAAAGTGCCCCTCACACAAGTGCAATCGCATCAACGCAGTCTCTGACCCCCTTCCTTGTGCTGCTGACATGCACACTTTAAGATGTCAGCACAGGTCTCTGAAAAGTAATGACCCAAACTGACAGATCTGTCAGTTTGGATGCTTATATTTTTTGCCACTCTAAGCTGTTGGAACCAGCTTCTCTTTTTGTGCCTGCCGAGGCCTTGCTCCCCTATGCACGAGCCGCCGCTGCATAGTTCACTCTCATTTTCCTTCTCTGACTGCAAAGTGAGAGGAGTATGTAAAAACCAATCCCCATGTTAAAAAATAAGCAGCAATTAATCAGAAGACATACCCTGATATTTGATCTCTGTCTTTGAAGTGCAAGATAAATACAGAATTTTAAGGCATCTCTATTTATTGTTTGGACTTTCGGGACCCACTGAAAATCGGCTTAAAATTGCTCTAATGCAGTGTCACCTCACCTCAAATCTCACCTAAGTTAATGACAAAAGACATGTTCAATTCTTTATAGCAGTGGTTCTTAACCTTCTGTGGACCCCCACTACATCATAATTGTAATCCACAAATCCCTACTGAGTCAATACTAGAATCTGGGGACCCTGTCCAAAGCAATTTTGATGATTTGAACTGCAATATACAAAAACGGAAACAAGCATTCATCAAACAAATGATGAAATATTTTATTTAATTGACAAATAAATATAAGAAAATAAAAAATGTATGGGAAAGTTTGAGCTTTTCTAAATTCAATGCAGGCCACCCATTGTCCACCCTATATTCCATTTGATACACGTGCACCGCTTCCATAAATCAATCTGAGGGTACCAACTTAATTTTTTTCCTCAAATATTAAATTCCTTCACATTTACAGAACATTTTAAAATGTTCAGTTTTCCATTTTGCTTCTTTATTTATATACACCTTATTAATCTGTTTATATTATTTAATTTTCTAAACAGTTGAGGACCCCCTGAGTAGAAGTAGCAGACCCCAACGGCTCCCTGGACCACAGGGTAAGAACCACTTCTTTATGGCATTTCCTCTTCAACTGTACATTTGCTCTCAACTTAGTCAAATGTTCCTACTCACAGACCTTTTCTTACATGGCTATGAAGATGTTTCACAAATCCATATTACTACCCAGAATATTACAATCTTCTTCTCCCGCAAGAGGCATCTTATCACTTTTTGAGTACTTAGGATGCAACATGGGAGTTGCACTGGACAACAAGCTATTGTGCTTGGGCAGTAGTCGCCTGTAAAGAAGGTATTTCTGATTGCCTTATAGTCGGGTTGAAAAAAGCTATTTTATAGTTTTTACATTATAGGTAAGGAAATACTTTCAGGGCATCAGTGTTTATTAGGTGTGATAAATACTGCACCTTATTCTGCTGAACCCAGAAATGTGGCCTAGGTGCGTGATAAGTTGGACAGCTTTTTCTGCAACCTACGCAAAAGCCGTATTTGTGTATTTCCTATGACATGCACTATGGAAGCAGGCAATACCAGAGAACCTCCGACCAATATCACTTCTCCCATTTATTGGCAAAATTGTGGAGAAACATGTTAACAGAACTCTCTCACAATTCCTGGAAGATCATCTTCGGTTACACCCTACACAGATGGGGTTCCGCCCCCAGCACAGCACGGAATCCGCCCTGTTAGTCTGTTAGTGGTGTCCGAAGAACTCAAAATGACCCTGGATCAAAGAGGTGCAGCTGCAATACTGCTCTTGGACCTAAGTGCAGCATTCGATACTGTCGACTATGACTTGCTGGCTAACAGACTTCGGGCAATCGGTATTCAAGGGAATGCCCTGAATTGGTTGGGGTCCATCCTGGAGGGGAGGTCCTTCCAGGTTATGGAAGGCAGCCTCTTCTCTGATAGTAAGCCACTCACGTGCGGGGTGCCACCGGGCTCTTCGCTTAGCCCCACGTTGTTTAATATCTATATGCGCCCACTGGCGGACATAATTCAAGGATATGGCATCTCAGTAATTTCATACGCTGATGACACCCAGTTGGTGGTGTCTTTTGACTCCAGGATCAATGGTGAATCAAGCCAGCTGGAGCCCTGTCTTGAACGGGTGGTCAAATGGATGACAGAGAGCTGTCTTAAAGTAAACGGGGACAAAACCAAACAGATGGTCCTCGGCAATGCAGGGGTACCCAGGCCCCTGGCTAGCTGGCCACGCTGCCTAGGGAGTGTTCCAGTCCAGAGTACTGCTATCAAAAATCTTGGCTTCTGGATGGATAAGGAGCTCACCATGGATACCCAGGCAAGCAAGGTGGCAGGTAATTGCTTTGGGCTGTTAAGAATGCTCAGGAAAATCCTGGACCTAATTCCCCTACAGCTAAGGAAAACAGTGATACACTCCCTGGTCACGTCCCGTATGGACTATGGTAATGTGCTCCTTTTGGGCGCTCCTAAGTATGTCGTCAATAAGTTACAGCTAGCTCAGAATGCAGCGGCTAGACTTCTGTGTCAGATCCCATTGAAGGAATCAGTGAAGAAGCATCGCAGACAGCTACATTGGCTCCCTATTGAGGCGAGAATTAAGTTTAAAGTACTTTGTATCACATATAGAGCCATAAACAACACAGGGCCCAGCAAGATTAGAAATCTAGTCGGCCTATACCTCCCTAAGAGAAACCTGAGGTCTGGCTCTGAGAGATTGTTAAACATCACCAGTATGAAAAGGGCCAGATGAGGGGGAAGAGCCTTTTCCCACCTTGCGCCCAAGTTATGGAACTCTCTTCCTAGGGAGTTAAGATTCACAGTATCAGAATCCACCTTCAGGAAGAAACTAAAAACCTGGTTGTTTAACGAGTGCGACTAACCTCCTTCTTTCTCGCTTCTCTGTGTAGTGCTTAGCGCTGGGAGGTCTCCGGATAGCCATGCGCTCTATAAATCCTAATAATAATAATAATAATAATAATAATGCACAATAACTTATGTCTCACATAAACAATGGCTGAAAAATCATGCTACTGAATAAAGACCACCACACTGTGGTCTGCACAATGGCAGGCCCTTTGCAGTGGCGGCCAGCATTAGGGCAGATTGCGGGGTGTGGGTGGGAGCAGGGGTGCGGCGGGGGGACCGAGAAAGAAAGAAGAAAAAGAAAAAAAGAAAATAACTTAGCTGCTGCCTGCAGCCCGCCGCATCGCCAGTCTTCTGCTCCTCTTGTGGCTCCACTGCAGGCAGAGGCTCCCAGCCTCCCCTGCGGCCAATCCTGAAGCTGCTCTCATGCATGAGAGCAGCTTCAGGATTGGCCTGAGCGCCCTCGATTTGTGTTCCCAGGGAGACTGGAAACCTCTGTCTACTGTCTCCAACCCAGCAACACAGCTCGGGTTGGAGACAGCTCAGTGCACATGTGGATTATGCCGGCCTGCGACAGCTGGCCAACACCACATGTGCACCGATAGCAGTGCCTACCACGCCCCCTTGTGACTGCCCCCGCAATGCCCCCCCAGCCAGGACACGACACTTATAAGTTAAAAAATAAAACGATAATAAACCTGTTTCATTATTTTTTTATTTTTCAACTTTTGAAGATGCTGGCAGAGGGGGCAACGCTCCTCTGCCGTAGCGGAGGAGCCGCCGCTGGCCCTTTGCAAATCTTAACTGGTCCCCTATGAGGTGGTAATTGAGGTATTAAGGAGGTAAACCAGTACTCATGAGATGAAGCCTTATTGTACGAGAATGAGTGCCAGTGCCCAAAACTCTACACAGAAGCCTGCAGCCTGAGCAATTAGATATTGCCCAGTTTTAAATCCACTTCATGCCTTTTAATCCACAACCATACACTCTCTGTCCTTTATCTCATTCTTGCAGGTTTTTGCTTTCTTCCTTTGTGACAGTTTTTTCGCCTTTCTCTTCCTTTGTCTTTCTGCTTTGCGTGTTTTCCCTTTTATCTCGGTAAACGTCTGATGCAGAAAAATAATTGCCGCCCACCAAAAAAGAGTGCCAGTGGTGCCCACCGGCAACCACTGGCTCAAATTAAGTACTGGACTGTACAGTATTGAAGTGTTTGAAAATTACAAAACTGCTTCGGAATGTGGTGCTTTATAAACCATAATCTGTCTTTTTTTGGTGCACAATGTAGTCATCTCTGCTGCATAATTTGTTTGACCACTGCTGCTTAATTCCAGTGGCCCTACACACATCCTAGTTTAAGCGTAACAACGTGGATTTGTGTAAAATATACTTCCCACAAAACACTGTGCTTCGTCTAAGCAATGTCATTGTGTAAAGAAAAATTATGCAAAAAATAAACACGAGAGAAAACTTCTGCAAAGGTTTTCGACTGAGCACAGCAAAAAATGCCCTGGTTCTTTAAGAGAAAATGTACAATTTTATACAAGCAAAGGCGAAAGGTAATTTCCAAACTGCAACCTTTCTGAAGAGCAAAACTCCTGAAAATATCCCCAGTGGGGAAAAAAAATTCCTAGTTCACACTCCAACCACGTCATAGGAATCATTGTCAATATTATCGGCCGAATTAGAGGAGGTTGCAAGCTTTTCTACTGCTGTTCCCAGCTCGCACTCTGCCAGCATCTAGCACTATAATGTGAATACATAAATGAGCAAAACTGCTTTTTTGATCGCTCTGATTGCCAAGGTCCGCCCAGCGCACATTTCCGAGCACATTTTGTCCACATTCTGTTGGCGGTAACATGAAAGGATAATATTTCAAAGGGCAGCAGGAGGGTTGGTCCAGCTAGATTTTCTCTGCAGGACCTGAGCAAAAAATGTAAATGCGGGCCTGAAACTGAGCCAGCGCGGCGTGAATGTTGCAAAGTGAGCGCATCTGAGCCGATGCTCAGGCCTGCTTTTGTACAGTGATTGCTTTGAAAGATGGCCGCGTTAACGCCTGCTCTGGGCAGGGATCCACTCACATCTCATTTGGGTGTTTTAGTGCTCCTGCTATTCTCATGCGGTTTTTTTATTTGAGGAATTATTTTTAAACTTTTTGGCAGATGCCTATAAATTGCTGAATGTGCACTCAAAGCATTTAAGAACCACTTGAATTTCTCGTAAAAACGTTTACAGGACTAAAAGATAGTGTCTCCCTTGTTACATGATGTGGACTGAATTCTTCGATAGCGCCTTAAAGTGAAGACGTAAAATTCTTACTTCGTCACCTAGGATGGGATTATAGAAGCTGTGTGGACGAACTGATCCGCAAAGTTAAATGGACGAACTGATCCGCAAAGTTACATTTTGGTGTTCTAGGCTGCCGGAGGGTGGAGTCGAAGCAGCCTCACACATTATTATGGCTAGGCGTGTGGGGTGGGTTGGACAAGGGGTGAAGACCGTTGAAGGAGATTGTGTTGTCATTAATTTCAATCAGTCTAATGTGGCTCGCCTATTGTTTAGAGATCCTAGGTTCGTGGAGGGGGGAGAGATTAGAGCTTTACCCCTGGGGTTTTTCTATCGCCCGCCTGTGAGAAATCTAGCTAAGAATTCCATGTCTTTGCGGGGTCATCCCACAAAGAGGACACATACAGGGCAAGGCTTTACGCGTCTGCCAAGACAGATTCACCTGCCCACTCTGACCCCAAACCCACAACCCACAAGTTTGTCAATAGCTGGGATTACCCCAGGGCCTAGTCTACTGGGGAACTCATTAGAACTAGCTAATAGATTTTCCCCTCTGGGCCAGTTGGACGCCAATGACTGACTATCCGGTCATTCGCCCATACCGGCACAGACCAACCCGGGTCAGATTGCCCTTAGTCCGAGTTCCCCTATAAGGGTTGCTGGAAGAGGGACAGAAACTCTGAAAATCTTAAATTGGAATTTAGCTGGTTTTAAGAATAAGTGTGACGACCCAGGGTGGCTTGACCTGGTGAGGGAACATGATATTCTGGGTTTTCAAGAAACCTGGGAGTCCGATAATGTATTTTGGTTGGACAGGTATACAACTTATTCTGAGGCCGCACGATCCTCGGTCGCTGGCCGCTCAAGAGGCGGCCTACTAACACTGATTTCCTTAAAAGTGAGGGGTAGTCATTATAAACTAGACACAGGGTCCGTCAATTGTTTAGCGGTCGAGGTTAATCCCCCACAGGCACAGAAAATACTTGTTCTTAATTTTTATAATTCATTTAAGAAGGTATCTATAAATGAACACTTATGCAGCCTTAATCACTTTTTAGATTCTTACAGGGAGAAGCAAGCTAACCAGTTTTCAATTATTTTACTTGGTGATTTTAATATTCATTTGTGTAACAAAAAATGCCAGGTGTACGATGATCTAGGGCCGGGAGAAAACTTTGAGACTCATTTTGAACATTCCCCTCAAGGCGGATTTTTAGAGGATGCTCTAGATGATTTTGGATTGGCTCTCCCAACTACCACAGAAGCCGGTTTGGGTATCCCCTCGTTTAAGGGCAGGGGTCTGTTTTCCACCATTGACTATAATATTTGTTAATACGATTTTAATTCCCTTTGTCCTGGTTTATTCGGCGATATGGTCACATCATAGTGATCATAACCCTATTTTCATTAGCATAAGGGGGTTTTTAAAGTCCCCAGATGTGGTAGAGTTCGGGGTTATAGAACCTATATTAAAAACCAGGGATCAAGGGCGCAGATTAAAATGGGCTAAGGTGGTTCCAGATCTTTTCTCGAAAGACTTGTTAAAAACCGTAGGGACCGAGATTGCCATCTGTCAAGATGGCACATATGGGGCAGCGGGGATTGTTGAAGCGTTTGATAGGATTTGTAAGCACGTAGCAAGTGCCCTCTCCCTACCTCATAAAGAAGGTGCTTTTAAGGAAGAGAGATGGTTTGATGATAACTGCACAGTTGCCCACCAGAAGTTGTTACATGCCCTGAAACAAAAACCACAGGACAGAAATCTAATAGTGACAGCTAGGTCAGAGTATAATCGCGTCCGGCACACACGCAAGTCGGAAATTAAACAAGAAGCCTGGGAAAATTTGCTGTCTGTCGACGTGATAAAGAATAGTGCCAAATTTTGGAACATTGTTAATAGACCTTTCTTTTCGGGCAATGAGGGAAACACTGTGGAGTGCAATATCCCCGAAGAGCTCTGGTTTAAACATATTTATGGTGACCTGTCAGATCAAGTAAACACAGGGACCACGTGTTTAACCGCTGCATATAGTCTGAATTTTTCTGTACAAGAAGTGGCCAGGGCCATAGCCCAAATGACTAGCACCAAAGCCCCGGGCCCGGACGGGGTTCCAGTTGACCTTTTTAAAGCTGACATTCCTTTATGGGCAAAGCTATTGGCCAACGTCTTAAATGCAGCATGCGTACAGGGAATGCCGAAGTCCTGGTCTACATCAATTATTGTCCCGGTCTTTAAAAGGGGAGAGAAGGGGGACCCAGGGTGTTATAGGCCAATATCGTTGATTGATTCAATGGTCAAGGTGCTGGGGAGAGTGGTTCTCAGCAAACTGACCGGGTGGATCAACGAGCGTGGCATGTTGTCTAACCTTCAATATGGTTTCAGGAAGGGTAGAGGCACCCTGGATCAGTGCCTAAACCTCTACCTTTTAATTGGGAAATATACAGTAGCCAAGAAAGGGACGCTTCACCTAGCGTTTATGGATCTATCCTCGGCCTTTGACCGAGTAAATAGAACCAAACTCTGGGACCTGTTGCTAGCGATGGGCGATGGGCATGGATAAAAATATTGTGTATTTCCTATCTGACCTCTCTGCAGCAGTAAGGTTCGACCAAAAGGGGAACCTAACTCAGAAGATAGATATTGTAAGAGGTGTCAGACAGGGCTGTATTCTGGCCCCATTGTTATTTACCCTTTATATTAATAACTTAGATTTGGTTTTGTGTGGAGCCGCTAAGGATATGCCCCGGGTGGGGAAACGATTGATTCCTGCATTGCTGTATGCAGATGATGCAGCTCTATTGGAGCGCACAGCGGTGGGGCTTCAATACTTGCTATCCTCCTTTTCCGATTTTATGGGCTCATTGGACCTAAACGTAAATTTTTTTAAATCACACACCATGAGCATGGGTGTAAAGCCTAGTAAAATCAAAACGTTTAGTTGTGACGGCAATGAAATAACTAGAGTCACCTCATTTCCATACTTAGGTGTTATATTTGATGACAGATGCTCATGGGCCCCACAAAGGAGGGCGAAGAGAAACACCATGGCACGTTCCACAGGTGCGGTACTCGATTTCACTAGAAGGTTGGATGCCAAACCTGTGCACACAATGTTAAAAATATACAAATCTAAGTGCATTGCTATTGCGAATTATGGCACCTTTGTTTGGGGTTACAAAAATTGCATAGAGCTTCAAACTGTGGAAAATAAATTTTGAAGAAGCTTTCTTTCAGTCCCACAATCTACATCTTCGTTCATAATTCAGGAGGATTTGGGTATTGGGTATTGGCTATGTGGCTGATCTAATTAAAATGTCCCCTCTTCTCAAATGGATTTCGATCTGGTGTAATCCGGAGTTAGTGTTAAATCAAGATATCATCCGAGATTGTATGGCACTAGATAGGGCTAGCAATATCCCATGGTTGAGACATGTGAAAGGTATAACAAGGGTGCTTGGTCGCCCAGAGGTATTTGATAACCCTGATACAATATGTCAAAAAGATCTGGTGTGGGCCAAGACCTCGTTCTTACGTTTAGCTTCCGCAGAAAGAGAGGCCACTGAATTATCGAAACCTACCGCCCGCGCTCACTAGATTTTAAAAACCTCTTACTTAATGGAACCTTATCTGGCCATAGTTAACAAGCCCCATCATCGTTTTCTGTTTACAAGATTGAGGCTTAACCTTTTACATTTTTTATTAGCCGAACCTTTGGGCTGGAGTAAGATAGAGGATCTGGGACCATGTCCTTGTGATAACTTCTCAAGGCAAGATACATTGCACTTTGTCATGTTTTGCGACTATTATCTGCAGATTCGCAAGCGTTTTATTTTCCCAATATTAAAGGATAAAGGCTTCCTGCAGGTTCGGCCGGCTCTTACCTATCTGCAGATGTTGAATAGCCCTTGGGACATTTTTAATATTGCCAGCTTTTTAGCAGCAGCAGTTAAAGCAAGGAAAAGATGGAAATATTAAAAGAATGTGGGCCTATGGGTTTTGACTTTTCTCTATGTATATTTATTTAATAATTTTGTAACATTCTACCTTATTCTATTCGTATTTTATTACATTGGAAATTTGTGGTATCATATTTTTTAGAGTGTAAATTGACTCTCCCTTTTATGATTTGTACTTTAAATTTTATTGTTGAAATTTTACACATGTATTTTATCTATGATGGATTATTGTAATTCTTTGTTCTATGTGATGGGTATTTTAACATGCTTTTATGGTTTTGATTAACCGAATAAAGTGATTTTGACTGACTGACTGGGTGATAAAGGGATAAGTGGTGAGGATAAATCAGTGGCGGCTCCTCCGCTAAGGCGGAGGAGCATCGCCTCACTACTCGGCAGCAGAAAAAGAAAGGAAAAAATAAAATGATAATAACTAACGTTATTATCATTTTATTTGGTCCTCCTGCTGCAGCAGCTTGGTGAGGGGGCGGGGCGAGGCTGCAGAGCAGCGGAGGAGTGGTACAACCCTCCTAAGTGCGCAATGACTGTTTGGTCGGCCCCTCGGGCCGCCCAAAACAGTCATGCGCACTTTCCCTGTTCTCCATGCAGGGTGCATTACAGCCTGGATGGAGAGCATGCCCACCCTTCCAGCCCTTGGCTGAGCGCCGTGTCACGGCTCTCAGACCAATCACAACGCTGCATTGCAGCGATGTGATTGATCAGGGGAGCCTGGCTGTTCTTCTTGTTCCTGGAGTCGGTCGCAGGAGAGCAGGAGCAGAGACGCAGGACCCGGTGGCAAAGTAAGTTTTAATTTTTATTTATTTATTTTTTAATTGCAACCCGCCCCCCGCTCTCTTCCGCTCAACCCCTCAAACACGTGCGCCCCAATCTCCCGCGAGCTTTGCCAGCCGCCACTGGAGGATATGTGCTAACATGTGTTTTTCAATTTTTGAGTTCATCAATTTTTTTCAAATTTAAATGGAGCCACCATAGATTACACACTTAGAAATAATACAGAATAAAATAACATATACCTCATTGATAACTTAATCAAAATAGACATGCAGAAAAAGAAGGGTGAACAAAAAAAAAAGAAATGATAGAGGAGAAATTATAAGATACATAACAGATAAATAAATGAATCTGACGTTTTGAGGTCATCACATCACATACGTTTTACTCTTGAGCAGCACTAATTTGCGCATTTCATGCATTCAAATTGGAGTGCAGGGTGAGTGGTGGTAAAATGGGAAATAATTACTTAAAAATGCGTGGAGTAACAGAATTTTAAGATGGGGTTTGAAAGGAACATGGTAGTAGTACAAAGTCTACACCTGCATAAACAGTGCAATTGATGAAATACACTCCTAAAGTTGCTACATTCCTAAAAGTATCAAAACATGCTTAAATGAACTCTAGACCAGCCTTGGAGCAGGTCAAGCACCACACATGGGCAACCTCTGGTACTGTAAAACACTCCCATGGAAAACAATGAAGGCAAGGAATTAAAATAAGACCCTTTAGGAATGAATGTTAATTTAATTGAATTAGTTCAATATTTAAATATTTTTATCTTTCTTTTCTGTGATAAAAATAAGTATTTTATACATATCTATATATATATATATCACCACATGACCACTCTTTTCAAAAGTAATCCAAGGACACAGCGGGGTACTTACGGGAGTTTTAATTCACATGATGGATTTCAGCATGATGCATTTCGGCAGTCTCGCCTTCTCGCCTTCTCCCTCCTTTGAATGTACTTGAGCGCTCCCATTGGTGGGAGCCCGGCTGGCCCTGCTGCAATCACAACAGCTGTAGTCTAATGTACGACTACAGCTACCAGCATACACTAGATGGAATAAGTACAGCAGCAGGAACAAATACTGTTCATGTGAGGGCCGGGATTGCCCAACAAAGGGGGGGCCGTGTAGCGGCTGGTGACTCCACAATAACCGTGTAAAAAGCTCCCTCAGGTCCCCAACGCCCAAGCCACAAGAGTCAGAACAAACCGGGCCGTGAAGTGGGAGGGAATCAACCCGCCTCCCCATGAAGTCACAGGCTGCCGTTGACAGCGGCCACTTGCCTGGTCCGTTCCCGAGGCGGTCCTGGGTTAATCACTACCATGATTAGAGTCCGTTGCAAAGCCAGCAAGACCCGGGACACTTGCACGGCGGGTCCTTGTATCGCGCTCCTGGCAGACGCGAAAAATATCACCACACGACCACTCTTTTCAAAAGTAATCCAAGGACACAGCGGGGTACTTTACGGGAGTTTTAATTCACATGATGGATTTCAGCATGATGCATTTCGGCAGTCTCGCCTTCTTCTGATGCTGTTTCCCACCGGATGTCACCTCCTCCCTCCTTTGAATGTACTTGAGCGCTCCCATTGGTGGGAGCCCGGCTGGCCCTGCTGCAATCACAACAGCTGTAGTCTAATGTACGACTACAGCTCCCAGCATACACTAGATGGAACAAGTACAGCAGCAGGAACAAATACTGTTCATGTGAGCGCCGGGATTGCCCAACAAAGGGGGGGCCGTGTAGCGGCTGGTGACTCCACAATAACCGTGTAAAAAGCTCCCTCAGGTCCCCAACGCCCAAGCCACTGGAGTCAGAACAAACCGGGCCGTGAAGCGGGAGGGAATCAACCCGCCTCCCCATGAAGTCACAGGCTGCCGTTGACAGCGGCCACTTGCCTGGTCCGTTCCCGAGGCGGTCCTGGGTTAATCACTACCATGATTAGAGTCCGTTGCAAAGCCAGCAAGACCTGGGACACTTGCAGGGCGGGTCCTTGTATCGCGCTCCTGGCAGACGCATAAAATATCACCACACGACCACTCTTTTCAAAAGTAATCCAAGGACACAGCAGGGTACTTTACGGGAGTTTTAATTCACATGATGGATTTCAGCATGATGCATTTCGGCAGTCTCGCCTTCTTCTGATGCTGTTTCCCACCGGATGTCACCTCCTCCCTCCTTTGAATGTACTTGAGCGCTCCTATATATATATATATATATATATATATATATATATATATATATATATATATATAATGTTATTTTGTTATTTATTATATAAAGCGTGACAAATACCCCAGAGGGCCCTGTCGCTAAAACTAAAGATTCACAACAAAGACATGGCTTCCAGAACAGAAATACTTATTACCAAAAAAGGCAGAATGTAAACTACTAGACGCCAAAGATCCAAGTTTTTAGAGCCTTCCTGAATTGAAGTAAAGAGGGAATTTTCTGCTGATAAACAGAAAGTTCATTCAACAGTTTTGCTGCACAGTTGGAGAAAGCCTTGCCTCCTGTACAACATCAGGTGACCCGCGGTAGAACCAGCAGATGTGTGTAAGAAGAGTGCAGCAGCCGAGAGGGAGTGTACCTCTGGAATTTATTAGCCAGATAGACCAGGCCTATTCTATTAACTACTTTGTATACAATGCAGAGTGGCTATACCTCACTCACTTTTCAACTGGAAGACAGAGCAGACATTTTAGGGCCTCTGAAGAGGATGACCAGTGAGGAATGCCCAGTATCATCTTGGCTGGCACATTCTGAATGCCTTGCAATTTCCTTAGCAGACCATTATCTGCTCCCAAATAGAGGGAATTGCAGTAATCCAGGCGGTTGAGGATAGTCTCCTCGATCACCACCTGATGTACCTGAAGAGAAGGATCTTCTTGAAGACCTTAAGTAAAAAATGACAAGTTGAAACCACATTATTGACATGAGCCTTCAACGTGAGATGCCTAGATTTTGTTCCAGCCTTTACAGGAGCACATGTTCCGTCCAGGAGGGGGGCCAGAAATCGAGAGTTAACATACTCGGGGTCTGTCGATGTTGTAGTCACAGAACTGTTTTTTCTAAGCAAACTTTTAAGGCATTCTGATGCAACCAATTGGAGACATCTGCCATACATCTGTGAAAAACACTAAAAGGATCATAGCTAGCCCTATCTGCATTGATAATAGCTGAGTGTCATCAGCATAATTCATGCAACGTACTCCAAAAGATTAAGGGGCTTATTACAATGTCGGGCGGACTTATGTCATAATTCATGCAATGTACTCCAAAGGATTTAGGGGCTTATTACAATGTCAGGCGGACTTATGTCCGCACTACACCGCTGTGGATTGTATCCGCCCAACCTAGGTTGACGGTTACGACCACAGTATGCCAGAATCATCCACTTATTTTATGGACGCTTGTGCGGAAAAGGCTTACAGCACAAGCTTCTATTGAAAAATGAATGTTTTCAAACATCCCTGCATCGTGTGGCAGGCACTTCATGGTGCCTGCCACACTGTGCAGGGATATTTAGGGGGGCACCATAGGTGCACTCCAGGCCTCATTGCGTAGGGCCAGGAGAGAAGAGGGCCCTGCTAGGGGCCCCCAAAGACACTTTCCGGAAAACCCGACATGAAAAGGCTGTCGGAAAATGCCATCATAATCTCGACGGCGGAGCCGAGCCTGGCTCCGCCATCATTCATGGGGTTATGGTGTGTTCCGGACGGTCCCTCCGCCCGCTGCATCATAATCCGGCGGGTGGACCGCAGGGGCAGATGTCGGAAGGACCGCAACGAACTCCGGTCGGTTGCAGTCTTTCCGATATCGTAATCAGCCCCTTAATATGTTTCAGTATATGTAGATGTACAAATTAAACAGAGTAGGGCTAAGGGCAAAGCCCTGTGGCACTCTTTGATGTAAGGATTTAAAGTAAGAGAGGAAAGGAGGCAGATAGACTGCCTGTGTCCTACCCTTCAGGTAAGATCTACACTAGTCAAGGGCAGTGACTTTAATCCCAATTTCCTGTAACCTGCCCAGCAGAATGCAGTGGGAGACCATATCAAATGCTGCTGACAGATTTGAGAGCCAGCACAGATGGTTCAGCCTAGTATGACAGCATTAGAAGATCAACCACCATGCCCAACACAGCTGTTTCAGTGCTGTATAGTGGACAAAAGCCTGAATGGACAATGTTTTATTTATTTATTTGCAGAGTTTTATATAGCGCTGGCTAGACCCAGAGGTATCAGAGCGCTTTACATGAGGATAAGCAAGTTACAGGTTACAAAAATTACATTAGTTACAGGAGCCAAGAGTAAACATAGGAGAAAAACAGTGATTACACAATAACAAGAGATATTAACGCATAGCATAGCCAAGACACACGTCAAATGTGGAATGGAAGGTAGAGGGGGAATGGTAAGAGGGGTAAGAAATGCAGATAGTGTCAGGAAGACCGGCAAGGGGGAAAGTACTTCAGAGGGACAACGTAGTCAAAGTGAGAGACAGACAAACCGGCTGGGGACCAACGATCCAAAACACTCGGGGATGGCAAAGGGGAGGTAGACACAAGGATCATGGAGGGAGGTGGCGGGGGAGGGAGAGGAAACACAACGGGGAGACGAGAAAAAAACTATGTCCAATGTCCGGCTGGGTAGGTGATGGCTGAGGGGTGAACCAGAGCCAAACTCCTCTATAGCTGCCTATGTTGCTCGGTCTCCACGGTAAGTACAACATTCATGGTGTGACAGTACACCCCATCCTTAGCCAATGAGAGACGGAGTTCGCTCTCATATTGAAACAAATGTGGGTTGGACATTTAGGTTTTAGTGTATAATTGAGGTGCCCGGTGGGTGGGGTTTGTGAGGTGTTGGTCAGCTGGTGTTTAGGTAGCGGGAGATCATCGCTGTCGTCAGTTTGCTGTTTCCAGATAGAGGCCTACCTGTTTCCTGATTCCTGACTTAATCTTTGCCACTCGATTCTTCTTGAGGGGCCTTGCTGCTCTTTGGCCAGAGGGTAGATTTCCCTGATTCCTATTTGGGTTAGTATAGATAATATCCTGATTTTGCATAATCAATTGCAAATGTATTTTCTCTCTGAAACTTTTCTCACTTCGCCTCTCCACTCCTTCAATGCATTGTTTATTTGATATGAGTTTGATTCTATACATTGTTTATACTTTTTCTCTGTGATAATCTATGATTTGCATTGTATGACAATACTTGATGAGCATTTATTTCACATTATTTTCGATAAACCGTATAAATTACATACTGAGTCTGTTATTATTTAGTAGTATTGATTAGTGCGTATTATTGCCATCAATTAATCAACTATCAAGACCATCGCCACATATATATTGTAAGGAGAAATGCAGGTTCTATTGTGCATTTGGTAAGTTGGGTATAAACCTTGCATCACACTGAACCCAGCGTGAAGGGATTCGTTGGGTAAAGTAAATGGGTTTTGTTTGTGTAAAATTATTGATCCCTGAGCGCTGGATCAGTTTTGGTAGCAGAGGATGGTTACTTATTGATTAGTTTGGCAATAGTTATTGATTATTGATTTATTGGTTATTAATATGAAAAGTTAGTGCCTTAGTTTTATGTTGTCTGGAAGTACGGGTACGGAGTTACCCAAGATCCCGGGATGATGATGATATTTTTTTAGCCTAAGTGGCAGAGGAATAGTGTGGAAAGGTATCCCACTGCAGAAGTACTTTGTCTGTTGTCGTAATATTGAACAGTGAAAGGCTGTTGATGTTATTTTAGGGACTTATTCGATTGAAAGAAGATTGCAATAAATAGAGAAAGGTCTGCTTCTGAAACTTTGGCCTTACATCCCCAAAGGAATACCAAGACCTCGTTCTGAAAGGAAAGTCCTCTTCCGAAACTTTGGCTAGTATCCAAAGAGGAGTATCAAGACCTCCTTTTAACTTGGTTGAGAGTAGAGTAGCGCTGGTCGTTATTTTACTAAAAGTGAAAGAATCTTTTTGAATAATGAAACTATCTCTTTTTTACTAGTGGAGCAGACAAAGTAGCATTGTTTTGTGTAGTTTCTAACAAGAATTTAGTTGAGAAAACCTAGAAATGCATTGCCGTATTATTTTGTAAAGGGAGGGTCAGTAGCAGGAGTAATACAGACGTCACAAAAAGCTGCGCTGACATTGGTCAGACAGCGGGCGCATAGAGAGCCGTGATTGGCTGGTTGCTGTGAGCTGTGCTGGTATTGGTTAGAATAGTGGATACGTAGTGAGCCGTGATTGGTTGGTTGGTGTGAGTCGCGCTGGTATTGGACGAGCGCTAGCAAATAGAATAAGCAGAAATA
Source organism: Calotriton arnoldi (assembly GCA_963921515.1). Classification (NCBI taxonomy): domain Eukaryota; kingdom Metazoa; phylum Chordata; class Amphibia; order Caudata; family Salamandridae; genus Calotriton; species Calotriton arnoldi. The sequence continues at coordinate 1,534,438 of CAWUFW010004167.1, forward strand.
CGGAAGGATTTTGTTTTTGTTTGTTGAGATATTTAGCGTAAAAAGAGTTGAAAAATTAAGATGGTAAAAAGAATAAAAGTTTTCTTTAAAAAAGATAAGTCGATAGTTACTAGAGAGGGACTTCCTGTACCACCTCCAAGATCGCCTGCTTCTTTTATGATGTTGGAACGTGGGTACCATATGTGTACATGGTTAGAGAACTGGATGAGATATACGGAAGATGATGGAGTTTTAGCTTTTCCAGAGCATGGTACATTTAACGTAAGGATTTTGGAGAACTTGAGGGAACGAATGAATTCATTAAAACCAAATCCTAGACCTATGCAGTATGAAGTGCTTGAGGAATGGGAACATGAGGCATATAAACGGGAGAGAGACAGGAATGGAATAAAATACAGGAACATAATATCAAGGTATTCTGAGGCTAGATGGAATGATCAAATGAAAAGACGGAGGAGAAATGTAATTGCAGATGGATTATATCCAGTAATAGTTGCTGAAGATCAGGCTGAAGGCAATTGTAAAGAGAAAAAGAATAACCTGGAGACTTCAGAACTAGAAATAGACCCGAATGAAATTGATGATGAGTTAATGGATGAAATACTATTAAAGAGACCGCCACCATATCAGGAAGGTTCAGGGGAAACAATTCCAAATGCACCACTAATTGAAATACAAGTTCCTCAGGTTCCACAAGCTCCACAGGTTACACAAGTTCCGGTAGCCTCACAAGTTTCATTAGGTACTCGAGTGTTGCAGGAGAGTGAGATTGACATGTTGAATAAGAGGAGAGAGGAGTTAACTCAGAGAATTAGTCAGATGAGTCAGATGAGTCTGAATGCAGAAGCATTATCGGTACCAGTAACAATTGGTCCTATAGTTCCATTGTATGGTGAGAGTCAAAATATATCGAGAGTACATGCATTGACAATTCCCGTGAATAATGTCAGGAATGTTAGTGGATCGGAACAAGTTGAGATGAGTACTCCAGTGTCATGGAGTTCAGTGGGTCCTTCACCAGAGGAATGGAAAATAATAAGCCTCAATCGAGTATAGATGTAGGTAGACAGAGTGGATCTGGAAGAAATGATTATTGGTACAATAAGTCCAGAGAGATTGAGTAAGTACCGAGATGAAGAGTTGTTATTTTTGTGTAAAAATATTACATGGAAAGCAAAGAATCTACATGAGAAATTGGCAGAAGCTGCACAAGAATATGGAGTGGATATAGAGAAATCTAAAGTTTTGCAAAAAACGTATAGACTGGATTTTACTGATAAGGATTTGGAGAGTTTGAATACGTCTGGTAAACGATTGCAAATAAAAGAATTAATGAATACCTTGAAGAAATGGGGTGATTTAGAACGGTGGAAAGGTAGATGGGCGAAAAAGAAATAAGAAATGCTTGCAAGTAAAAATGCGTCTTTATTTCCATTAAGAGAAACAGAACATGCTGAAATGGTATGCCCGACGAGAGAAGCTCCAGGTGGTGGATATGTTCACGTTCCTTGGACAAGACAGAATATATTATCCTTTACGAATGATTTTCCCAGGTTGAGAGAGAAACCTGTCGAGTGGTACAAACAGGTAGAGAGGTTTGTAAAGGTTTCAAAAGTTTTGTTGAAAGATTTAGATGGTTTGTTTGAGATTGTACTTCCAGCTGATTTATGGGCTGAGTGTAAAATTACTGTTGATTGGCCAAAAGAAGACTATCCTAGAGATGTGAAAACAGGAGCACCTTCAGAAGAAGTGATGAGAAAATATAATCAAGTAATTGCTTTCTTGAAAAGTAAGATTTCTCCAAAAGAAACAGATTGTGTTAAAATTGACAGGACAACACAGGAACCCAAAGAATCAGTACATGCTTATTATGAGAGGTTGTTACAGGTGTTTAAACAGTATAATGGTTTTGAGAGTATAGGTGACAAAGATATGGGACATTTTGTATATAGGTTTGGTTTTGGATTAAAACCCGAAATTAGTAACATGATTCAGCAACATTTGATTTGTTGGCAGAGTAAAACAGTTGATGAGATTCTGAGAAATGCTAAATATTGTAGTGATGATATTGAATCAAGGCATAAAAAGCTGAAAGAGAAAATGATGTGGGCACAGGTGAAAGTGGCAGAACAGAAAGATGGAAACAATGGTTCTCAAGCAGGTTTTCAGATGAGAGGACAAAATCAAAATTCTCAGAATGATCAGGTACCAAATGAAGGTAGAGGTAGGATGAATAGAGAAGAATTGAAAAAGAAATTTCCTTGTCATGCGTGCGGAAAGTTTGGACATTGGAGGAATGAGTGTAAATCTTTGTTAAGAAATAATGGAATGAATTAAAATTTCAATCCGCAGATGCAGAATGAGGTGGTTGTGAATCAACAACAGCAACAGGTAGTTACACCACAGGTACAACAAGTACAGGTGCCTCAAGCTCCTATGCCAAATAATGTGAATGCTCAAGTACAGAGATACAGTGTGAATGCTGGATTTCACGCAAGTGAACAAGTTGGTAAGAATCAAAATGTACAAGTGGTTTCACAATATTTGTTGCAATGTCCTTAGAGTGATTCAGACTCATCTCAATGACGGTGCCTGAGGGGGGAGGAAGAGTGCGTGCTTGGCACATCTCTAGAGGTAGATCAATCAGGTCCTTTTGTTGATGTAAAAGTGGAAGGTAATGATGTTACATTCCTTGTGGACACTGGTGCTACCCGTTCTACTGTGAGAGCAGCAGAAATTCCAAACCTACCCCTCTCGGGAGAAACAATCCAAGTTGTGGGAGTCTCAAATAAATATATTAAAACTCCGATAACCAAACCAATAGAGGTTCATATTGGAAAATTTAGAGACATGCATCGGTTTGTGGTATGTGATACAAGTCCGGTGAACCTTTTAGGCAGAGACTTGTTATGTAAGATGAATTGCACCATCTATTGTACGCCAGATGGTATTGCTTTTCAAACACCAGATGAGGATGTTGCTTTTAAAATGATGTTAGCAAAGCAAGGGACAGAGGTGAATGATTTATACTCATTGCTTACAGAAGAGAATTTACCAGTAGAGTTGAGAAATACAGTAATATCTGATGTATGGGATTTTACAGGAAAGGACATTGGTTTGATGAAGGGTGTGGATCCTATTCAGGTTACAGTTAAACCAGGTGCAGAATATCCAAACACACCTCAGTACAGGATGAGTCCTGAGATCACAGCAGGAGTGATTCCTGTAATTGATCAAATAATTGAGCAAAGTATTCTAAAAGAGATGCTAGGTAGTCCTTGTAATTCACCTATTATGGGGATTAAGAAACCAAGTGGAAAATATAGAATAGTGCAGGATTTGAGAAAGATTAATAAGATCGTGGTACCTTGTTGTCCAATAGTGCCAAACCCAGCAGTGATTCTTTATCAAATTCCTTGTGATGCGGAATGGTACACAGTGATTGATCTGTGTCAAGCATTTTTCTCGATACCTTTACATCCGGATAGCCAATATCTTTTTGCTTTCCGGTTCGGAGACCGTGTTTTGGCATGGTGCCGAGTTCCTCAAGGGTATACAGAGAGTCCTTCGATTTTTAATCAGATTTTGAAGAAATGTTTGGAGTCATTGATCATGCCAGAAAATTCAGTGTTAGTGCACTATATTGATGACCTAATGGTGGCATCAAAAACAAGAGAAACATGTGTGACAGATACAATTGCCTTACTGAATCATTTGGCAGAAGGTGGGCATAAAGTGTCGCCAGCAAAATTACAGTTTTGTCAAAAAGAGGTTCAATATTTGGGACACAAAATTGAGAAAGGAGTTAGAAAAGTAACGCAAGACCGAATTACTGTGATTTTGCAAATGGGTCCTCCTAAGACTCAAAAGAAGTTTAAATGTTTTTGGGAATGGTTGGATACTGTAGACAGTGGATCAGTGGGTTTTCACTGATTGCAAAACCTTTACAGAGGTTGACTCAAAGATGTGGTTGATCCGATTGAGTTGGATGAAGAGTGTATGAAAGCTTTTATTGAATTGCGAGATAGTCTTTGCCGAGCACCTGCATTGGGAATGCCAGATTATACAAAAGATTTTGCATTGTTCTGTTGTGAAAGAGATGGATGTGCACTTTCAGTCTTAACACAAAAACATGGAATGGCACGTCGTCCAGTGGCATATTTTTCTGTTACTTTGGATTCATGGCTGCAGCATTACCAGGCTGTTTAAAAGCAGTGGCTGCTACTTGTGTGAGTCTAGAGCAGAGTGAAGCAATTGTTATGGGACATCCAGTGAAAGTATATGTGCCACATTCTGTTGAGATCCTATTAACAAGGACCCGGACTCAGCATATGATGTATAGTCAGCTGACTAGATATGAAAGAGTGATTTTGGGTGCTGAAAATGTGACAGTAACAAGATGCACAACATTAAACCCAGCAACTTTTTGCTGAGTTCAAGTTGTGAAGAAGTAAAGGATGAAGCAGACCATGATTGTTTGGATGTGATAGAATTGTGCACGAAACCAAGACCTGACATAAAAGATACACCACTAAAAGAGTCAGATTGTGTGATGTTTGTGGATGGATCTTGCCTGAGAGATGAAAAAGGTGTATGGAGTGCTGCCTATGCAGTATGTACAGTGGCTATGGTTCTTGAAGCATCCTGTCTGAAGGGGATAAATTCTGCTCAAATTTCTGAGCTAATTGCTCTGACTAGAGCATGTATAATTGGCAAACATCTGAGAGTAACCATATTCACTGATAGTCAATATGGTTTTGGGGTGGTGCATGATTTTGGTCAGTTGTGGATGCAATGAGGATTTTTGACTTATTCAGGATCCCCAATCCAGAACAGTAAAAATGTGAAGGATTTATTGAATGCATTACAAATGCCCAAAAAGATTGCTGTGGTTAAATGTTCAGCACATAAATCAGGAAATGATTATGTGACAAATGGAAACAGATACGCAGACCAAGTGGCTCGTTTCTGTGCACAAAATTCAATTTCAATCAACAGAGGGATGGAGAAAAAAGATACAAATTGCCACTTGATGTTTTCTTCTTTGGAAACATGGGAAGAAATTAGACAGTTGCAGGAAGAAGCAAATGAGGAAGAAAAAGAAATTTGGATAAAATCAGGTTGTAAAAAGAGAGCAGAAGATGAAGTGTGGGTGTATGTTGATGAAAGACCAGTAATGCCAGATTGTTTACTCTCACAAATGGCAAGGATGTACCATGCAATTGCGCATGTTGGAAGAGATGCTATGATCAGACTCTTAAAGCAGTCATGGTATAATCCAAAGTTTAGGGTTATTGCAGAGAGTCTATGCCAGAGGTGTATAGTCTGCCAGCAACAAAATCCGGGAAGAAAGACAGTTGTTAGTTGGGGTCGAATTGGAAAAGCAACAGGACCATTTACTAGACTACAGCTAGACTTCATTGAACTTCCCCCTTGTAATGGACTGAAATATGTGTTGGTGGTTGTTTGTTTGTTTTCTCGTTGGGTAGAAGCATATCCAACAAGAAGGAATGATAGCTTAACTGTTGCTAAATTGCTTTTAAGCGAGATCATCCCCAGATTTGGATTTCCAGTCTCTTTAGAAACAGATAGAGGAACTCATTTCAATAATGAAATAATTCGAATGATTTGAGCAGCATTACAAATTGAGCAAAAACTGCATTGTGCCTATCGACCTGAAGCATCAGGAGTGGTCGAACAAATTAATGGCACTATTAAGTCCAGACTATCAAAAGTGTGTGCGTCTACAACACTGAAATGGCCAGACGCTTTACCCCTGGTATTGATGAGTCTTTGAAGCATTCCTGATAAAAAGACTGGATTAAGTCCTCATGAAGTTTTAATGGGGAGAGCAATGAGACAAGCAATTGTACCAGCAAACAAACTGATGAATATTACTGATGATCTAGTGCTTGATTATTGCAAAGGATAGGCTGATCTGGTGCGTTCTGTGTCTCATCAGGTTGGAGAAATTGCAACCACAACACAGCCGGATCAAGCACATGATTTGAGTCCAGGAGAGTGGGTTCTGGTGAAGAAACACATGAGGAAGTCGTGTTTAGAAACCAGATGGCATGGACCTTACCAAATAATATTGGTAACAACGACAGCAGTAAAGTGTGGTGGCTTGCCGAATTGGATTCATGCAAGTCATACAAGAAGGGTCCCAAGTCCACTTGAAAGACAAGAAGAAGAGCAGCAACTGGTAAAGAAAAGAAAAGAACCAGAAGCTGAAGAACATGAAGCTATAGAATCTAGTGTTACAGATTATGAAAAAGCTGAACATGAGAAAGAACCAACCACAAGTCGAATAAAGTGGGCACCAGCTACTGGGTCTCAAAAGACTGCTGTTGAGAAAGAAAAAGAGAAAGTGATTGATGAAAATCAAGAGCAAGTACAACAAAGAAGCGAACTGAATAAAAGAACTTGCGAACTTGAAATCGAAAGTGAAGAAGTAGTTTAAGTTAAGAAAGCAAGAAAAGGTGATGTGTGGCCAAAAGGAGTGAAAAGACTATAATACACTCTAGAAAAGAAAAAGCCAGATCCAATAATTGAAATATCAAGTCTAACTGAACAAAGTGACTCAGAAGGAGACTTAGTACGAAAAACAAAAAGAATAAGAATTCCGAATAAGAAATACACAGCTCCAGAATGGACACATGTGGTGTTGGAAGAAATTGAAAACACAAATCAAAATGAAGAAAAAGCTGGTACTGATCAAAGTGATCAAAACAAACTAAAACCACATTAAAAAGAACTGTGAAAATTAAGGTGCAACAATTTTAATGAAGAATATTTTGGAAGTTCCAAAAGATTTGAAAAAGAAGAAGATATAAAAAAAAAAAAAAAGAGGGGGTAAAGAAGAGAGGCATAAAGTGTAAGGATACACTACTCTAGATGTTTTATGGATAAGTTTTTCAAGTTTTGAAAATTTTAGGGTTTTTCTTAGATTTTTAATTTTTTTATATAGTGCCTAAAATGGCAAAGGTAACAGAGACTAGACATCAAAATCATAGTTTTAAACGTAGATGTATTAATGCTTGCTCATGTAGTGTTTTATTACTAATGTTGGTGGGGTTACACTGATTGTTATTGTGCCTGTTCTAATGGTGACTAATCACTAAAATAACACTAATGATGTGGGAAGTGAGAGAATGGATTCTATTACTAAAGAAAATTCAAACACTAATATAGAAAATATAGAAGATGATAGTATTTATCATCATGATAAATCAATTAATGACTTTTCGTTAAATGTTTTTACAAAATTGTTGTATGAATATGTTAACACAATGAATGCGAGAGATTGTTGTGTGTATGCAATTACCATCGTCTGTCTCAGAGGGGGTGACATACCATCACCTACCTTTAACTTATGGTGTGTCTTGTAGTGTTTTAACCAGTTTGTTTTATGAGAGGGAAGGATTAGAGTATTATAACTAATTTTGATTTCATATTTTCAGAAATTCCTGTTAGGAGGGATTTAAAAATGGTTTATGGTCCTGTTTATGCAGCATACATGGGAGATTTTTTCATTAGTAACAAACCAATTGATACAATAGATGCACATAGAAATAACCTAACCTGTAAACTACGACATGAAGAAATAGAATTTATGAATATGGTAGAGGATAGAAGACGAGATTTAAAAAGAAAGCTGCTGAGCAAAAGTCTCATATACCTCCATGGGCTTTCAGAGAGGGTGATTACAAAAAGGGTGAGACATACGCTGCCATGACTCTAGATTTTCAACATAAAGGAAAGCTTTGTGTGTTCAGAGAAAAGACTGAACTTAATAGTTACTTCATTGGCTCTAGTGAATGTGAGCATACTTTCTTGATAAAAGGAAACTGGGAACTGAAAGGAGGAACTGATCCTGTTTTCGCGGGAATTTATTATGTGTGTGGTAAGAATGCTTATTCTAGGTTACCTGCTGGATGGTATGGATGTTGTTATTTAGGCATAGTTTTTCCTAAAGTGTACCATGTAGATAAGAATGATAGAGTTAATGAAATAAAACAGGGACTAACACGTAATAAGAGAGGAGCGAGTTATTCTGAGATAATGGGGGATATTTTTGGAGCACTGATACCTTCAGTTGGAGTCATTTTGAATTCACATAAAATTAGAAAATTGTCCACAGTGGTTGATCGTTTATCAACAGATACTGCTAGTGGGTTCTTGATGATTGATACTGAAATGGTTGCAATTAGATCAATGGTTTTGCAAAATTGACTTGCCCTTGATATATTATTGGCAAAAGAGGGGGGAGTCTGTAGCATGTTGAAAATACAACAATGTTGTACTTATATCCCTGATAAGAGTAAAAATCTTGAGGGGTATATTAAAAATATTATAGAACTTCATGAAGATTTGACTGAATTGAAGGTTGATGGTGCATGGGAGAAACTTGGTAAGAGATTTTCCTCAGTGGGAAATTGGTTTTCTACTGTAGGGAGTAGCTTATAAGGAAAAATATGAATACCTATTACTTCAATAGTTGCAGTGATATTAAGGATTATCTTGATTTATAAATGTTGCAAATGTAAATGTAGAAAGAAAGAGACATCAGATCTCAAACGTAGAGCTAGAAAGAGAGAAGAGATTGAATTTGAGGACATGAGAGGAAATTATTATGAGATCATGAAGGACTTAGATGGAAGAATGATAAAACAAGAAAGAAGTACAGCATTTTAAATAAGTGGTAATTTGTATTTGTTGGGTATTTTGATGATGGCTCAAAAACGCCATCAAGGGGAAGATTGATGGAGCAGGGTATTGCGAAAATAAAAACCTGCTCGGATTAAAACCCTCAGTAACATTTATTAACAGTGTGCTGTGAAATTTTTATTAAAGAAAACTAAAATGAAGGGGAATTGCTTTTGCGCATGCGTGTACTGATGCATGGAACTAGGCCGCAAATGCTTTTGGCTAAAGTAGATAAAAAGACTAATGGTGCTTTTGTGCACGTTAATAATGTTTGCTAGGAAATAACATCATGGGTTAGTGCAACGCTGGGATGGTGTGCAATGAAATTATATTTCATGAAAATAATAATGTTTGTGTTTGTCTTCTGTAGAAAAGCAAGCATGGGGCTACTCTTCTGCATGCCAGTCCAGGGTTAATAATTGGTGGAAAAATAAAATGACCAAAAGAGGGTTTCGAGAGAGAAGAGAGAACGCTAAGGCTGTGTGTCCTTCATAATAATTTGTGTGACTGCCAAGTTACGGGGAAAGATGAGATAACCAGTGGAAGCGAGCAACTTCCTTCTCGAGATGGCAGAGGCAAACAATGGAAGCGCAAAGACTTGCAACATGAAATGTGCTGCAGGAAATATGTACTATGATTGTGGTTCGAAGTTATTTCCTGGGAAGCATCTGTCGTAATGCTGAAAGTTTAAGACAAAAGAACATTGAATAAAATAGTCATGCTGAGAGTGGTGTGACAGTACACCGCCATCCTTAGCCATTGAGAGACAGAGTTCGCTCTCATATTGAAACAAATGTGGGTTGGACATTTAGGTTTTAGGGTTAAATTGAGGTGCCCGGTGGGTGGGGTTTGTGAGGTGTTGGTCAGCTGGTGTTTAGGTAGCGGGTGATCGTCGCTGTCGTCGGTTTGCTGTTTACAGATAGAGGCCTACCTGTTTCCTGATTCCTGACTTAATCTTTGCCACTCGACTCTTCTTGAGGGGCCTTGCTACTCTTTGGCCAGAGGGTAGATTTCCCTGATTCCTATTTGGGTTAGTATAGATAATATCCTGATTTTGCATAATCAATTGCAAATGTATTTTCTCTGTGAAACTTTTTTCACTTCGCCTCTCCACTCCTTCAATGCATTGTTTATTTGATATGAATTTGATTCTATACATTGTTTATACTTTTTCTCTGTGATAATCTATGATTTGCACTGTATGACGGTACTTGATGAGCATTTATTTCACATTATTTTCGATAAACCATTTAAATTACATACTGAGTGTTATTATTTAGTAGTATTGATTAGTGCGTATTATTGCCATCAATTAATCAACTATCAAGACCATCGCCACATATATATTGTAAGGAGAAATGCAGGTTCTATTGTGTATTTGGTAAGTTGGGTATAAACCTTGCATCACACTGAACCCAGCGTGAAGGGATTAGTTGGGTAAAGTAAATGGGCCTTGTGTAAAATTATTGATCCCTGATCGCTGGATCACTGGTCTGTTTTAGTTGTGAGAAAATTAGTGACGGCTCTCTGACTGGAACTATCCTGAAAGTCTTAATACAGTAATTTCTCTGGGATTAGGCCTGCCATCAATGTCTTTGTAGAAATACTTTGCCAAAGTGAATCTAGCAACACTTTCTCCCTCAGTCTGATATCTGCTAGGTAGGGCCTACTGTTCTGCTATCTAGGGCTTAATTTTCAATCTTATGTTGGGGACGCTCATTATGCAGAAAGTGCTGAGGGCCATCAACCAGGCTTGAATATTTTGAAGCAAACACTCACAATCAGAGTTGACCAACTATCGCCACCTAAATGAATCAAGGACAGAGCTAATTATTTTGGGAGGAAACTAAAATTTGGCACTCTCGTACCCGCTCGTTCCTTCCACCCACCACCCCGAGCCTGCAGGGCCCAAAGGCGCTCCAGTGAGGAAGGGGCACCCAAATATGAGGTGCATGGACTGATAAAATCCACGTAGTTGGATGGGGGTCGATCCGGCTTCTGGATACTCTGGGAGGCATGGAGACCACCAAGGTGCAGGCTCCACCACAGAGCTAGGCCTCGAGTGCCGACGCTGCTTCTTTTCGTCGGATGACTTCGACTGACGTAGCGAAGTTAAAGATCTCTTGGACTTTTTCCTCTTCTTGTGTCAGTGGGACTTATCTGATTTTTCCGACGACCTGGACTGCGACAAAGAGCGATTGGAGTGGTTCAGCGACCGATCTCAACTGCGGCATCAAGGAGTTTGAGGGACCGCTCACTCAAGGCCTTCGGGTGCATGACACAGCAATCGACGCAGGTCTTAGCATCGTGGTCGCACTCCAACCACCCAGACGCACACCAAGTTTGGGTCTGTCACCCACATCTGTCGGTGACAGGTGCCACAGGGCTTGAAACCAGTCTTCCTAGTGGACACCCCTGACGCAACAGGAAACAAAGTCTTGAAAACTCTTGACAAAATGCTGAAAAAAGGTCAGTCAAAAAACACTGGGGGTAGCTCTTCTCCAGGTCTGTGCAGACTGGTGTGGAAAAAAACCTGACATCAGCACGCTGGGGTGGCGCCTATAAAGGAACCGCACATGTTTACGAAGCACTACTGTCTTAACAGTCAGGTCCATTGAGACGGACATTTTGCCCATTCGGTCCTACAGGGAGGTATTGCTTTGGTATGTATTATAAGAAAAGGAATCTGCGGCTACAAGCCTTCGGTAACTCCTTTTCTGGTACAGACTCTATCTAGCTGCAGATTCCTTAACGAACCACCCATCCTCCCCGCTCTGCGAACTGATTCAGAGTAAAGGGATTTCCCCTTTCAAGGGCCCTTGTTTGATGCACCAGGTGTCAGTGTTCCTCGTGGCTTCGTGCTCCTGCCGTGGAAAGTCACGAAAAGAAATGGATGTCAGCGTACTGGGGTGACGCCTATATAGGCACCGCACACATCATTTACGGCGTGGACAACGCCGATTCCTTACCATAGAATATTTCCCAGATGCCAGACTTGATCTGTCCAGCATCTGACTCTGCAACAGTCTCTCCATCCAATTATGAACTATTCTAAGATCTTAACCATGAATGGAAGTGATGATATAGGACGGTAGTTGAAGACAACCGAAGGATCCGCATTTGTTTTTTTTAAGAGAAGGCCAATTAAGGTTGCTTTCCAAGCATCAGAGACCTGTGCAGAGGCCAGCAATCTATCACATACATCCCTCAACGGGGCAACCAGACTGCCAGCCATCTTCTGCCACTGAGACAATTGCAAGGGATCTAGTGAGGACCCGGATTTCGGTGTCACTGAGATGGTGAAAAACTCTGTTTCCGACATGTGTGCCACGTGGTCTAGAATCACAGCCTGATCAGAGGTGGTGGGACCGAGGGTCTACAACTCTGTCCCTATATCTGCGTCCAGAGTGGGTGTCTGAGGTTTGGGTTTGCTAATATTTCTGTTTGGCTCAAGGGCATCAAGAATTGCCCTTATCTTGGTCTCAAAAAAGTCGACAGCTTATCTATGAGCTATTGTGTGTCTAAGATAGTATTGGGTAAAAATCTCGATCTGGAACATTTTCTTGGCAGAATTGACTGCATTAAGGATTTTAGAGGTAAAATATTATTTCTTTTCACAGATGATCACTTGTTTATATTTCCTCAGTTTGAATCTCAGGGTTACTCTTGCTGAGTCAGCATACTCAATTCGCTATGTGTGTTCCAGTGTCTTGAATCATAGTTTAGCTTCTTTAAGAGTAAGGGAGTACCAAGGTGCAGAAGGAGTAGACCGTGCCTTACTGCTATTAAAACCGTATCCACCACCTATTGCACCCAGTTTAAAAAAAAAAAAATCTAAATCCGTATTTGTAAAGCGCGAACTACTCACCCTTACAGGTCTCAAGGCGCTGGGGGCCGTCGTAGAAATTAAGTGAGCTATTGCCCAGAGTCACATGGTGCTGAGCTGAGCTGCCGCCGGGGATCGAACCATGAACCCCGTGCTCCAAAGTCAGCTGTCCTGGCCGCTGCACCACACCTCTCCAGTTTACATAATTATTGCATCCTACCGATACCTGTACAGTCTTTTTCAGTATTTCCCCTGGGTGACATGTTTGACAAAGCTCTTATCAGATCAGAGGTGTTTACTTTCGACTAAGGGTGAAATTTGTTCTGGGAGACAGTCTGCCTCCCCACGCTGTTACCTTTTCCTGTATTAAGTTGCTGTGAGAGGACCTGGAAATGGAATAATGAGTGGCCTGTCTTTACCTGGGGGATGCCTTCTTCACAATAGATATGGTCAACTGCTCCCAACATCAAATCAAGTGTGTGCCCGTGATATGAGTAGGACTAGAGACTTGAATGTCAAACCCACAAACTGACATCCCTTCCAATAGCCTGGCCATTTACGGGCAGGTAGGTGTATCTGCCCAGAAATTAAAATCACCCAGCACCACCGAGTTGTTATAGGTTAGCGAGGCAGATAAGAACAGGTTCAGAAAAGGGTCAATGAAAGCATCGGGAGGGTCTTTCCCATGTTCAATTCAGTATGACCCCAATCATAATTTGTGAACTCTTGTTGTGTTTTGATTGCTATGCTACCACCACTGTGGGTGGGTGATAGGCACAATGGAGTTTCAATATCACCCCCAGACCCTTGCCGATTCCCTGTATGACCTGGGTGACAAACGCTGGTCCGTTGTCTGAGCTGAGGCCTCTATTCAAAGTAGAAGGAGTCTGAGCAGAGGAGTTTTGGGATCTCAAAGTGTGGGAATTACAGTGGTAATGGTCAAGGCCAATTTTAAAGGTCGAAGATATATTTTACATCAGAAGTCTATTTAAATATATTCCCAGAAGTAGTCACTAAGGGGTCGATTCCGATCTCGGTCGGTAGGGCTCCGAATCGGATTCGGCTTTACCGGAACCGAGTCGGAGGCTGTGTCTCCGACCGATTCGTACAGTCGTCCGAGCGAGCAAGTACGATGCGAGTGAACGCGAAATCGCCGACCGACTCGTTTCCGGGTCCGAACCGCTCCGTCCGACTCGTTCGCACTCGATTCGTGGCGCGCAATGGAGATGTTTTATGACTGAGCCAGTACGATGCACGAGCCGGACAGCCGGATCGAGTCGGAGCCTCCGACACGAAAAAGCACCCGGACGCGGACTTCGGGGGTCCGTGTCGGACCCCCCTTCACCCGTAGCCGTACGAGTCGGACACAGGGGGGACCCATGCGTCCCCCCTATATATGCGTGTATGGTGCGGATGGCACCAACGCGTACCCACTACAGAGGGCCCCCTTGTGCACAACGTACCCATTGAGTCAATGGGAGCCCATGTACACGTCGTACGACCGGCTCCCATTGACTTCAATGGAGTCCGATCGAACCGAGTCGGGCAGCATACGGCCGCATCGTACTCGTTCGGTCGGAGTGCAGGGGTCCGGCTCGGTCGGAAAACAATCCGGATCGGTCGGAGAGCTTTCCGACCCAGATCGGAATCGGCCCCTAAATCTAACCAGGTTTGTTCTAACTCTTTCTAGTTCTAGTTTTTTAGCATCTTCAGTACTTGCTCCAGTGTGCTTATTTCTTTTTAAAGTTCTCTTTATTAAATTTCAGCACATGTATATTATGATAAGGTAAGAATACCAGTGGTATTTCAATCGTACAACTATGGAGACATGCAATTTAATATTTGTTCTGAGGCAACTCTGATCTGCTAATAGGGGAGCCTGCCTTCTGCCACTTTGAATGGGAAGGTTTGCAGGTAGGTGAATGAGGACGTTCTTAAAAAGGGGATTGAGATTCTCCAGTCAATTGCTATTGCACTGCATACAACTGGCACTTCACCACCGTCTACTTTGTGCACTCTCTGAACTGGCGAGAACATTTGAAGAAAGAAGAACTCTGCCTTAGGAGGCCTGAAGGATTACGGATCGCCACTTGCACCGAAGACCTGGAACAGTTCTACAAGTGTCATCTGGCTGGCCTCATGTTCCCGGTCTCAGAGACACAAAATGTAAGGCAAGGGCTCCATCCTTTGAGGAACATCTCAGTTGGGAGTGGACTGCACTGGACCCTGTGAGAGCTATGACTGGAGAAAGATCTGGCCCCTCTCAGCCTGGTGTGATCACCTGTGGACTGTAGAAGAGACTAGGAGTGATTTTTACAGAATGAGCCACATTTGCTGTGGGATGGGGCACACAGAAGAACTGAAGGAGGGCAGGGGCACATAAAGGGGATGCAAGTAAAAGAGTGGGAACAGTGGAGCTGCAGGAGATGTGGGGGCTACAGAAATGGGCTGCAGGGGCGGTAGGGACTGAAGGGTGGGGCAGGGTGGCACACAAAGAAACTACAGGCAGGTAAGGAGCACATCTACCATCTTATGCCCACAACACCAACATCCTATCTCAGCGGACTCACCATCATATGTGCATAAAACCAACATCTTATACCAATACATCCACTATAAATCGACACAAGAAATACCATACATTTACACACTCAACCCATATATTCACACAACCACCAACATAAGATAAGACACCCGTCTCCATACCTCCACACAATCCTCATATTCAAACACTCCCACTCTCATATGCCTTCAAACTCATTGCTAATACAGTAGCACACATGCTGTTAAATACCAACGCACCCACCATCATACTTTTAATAATCCATCATCAGACACCAGCTGTCAACACAAGCACAATGATAGGTTTACATGCACACCATCATATGGCAATAAAACCATATTCAGACAGTTGTATGACAGAATATTGAGAACAACAATATTGAATGACAAGATATTGTATCAAACATTTTGTCTAAACAAATATCAAGTCTACATACATAGAATATAAACTACAAAAATTTGGTATAAAAAATATTGAACAGAATATCGTCAGAAAAAGTAAGAATACCAATGTATTTATCTATATAGTGTTATACTCAATTTATTTAAAATACAAAAGTACTATATAATAATATAATGTAAAATAAATAGCTTTAATAAGCTTTAATAAAGTACTTTTAAAGTAATATTAAAAAATTACATAGATATAGTATAATGTACAAATAAAAATTAAACAATTTTTAAATACCTAAAATTACAAATATAACAATAACATAAAAGTAAAAAGTAACAAACATATATAAAACTAACACACATATGTAATGTCATGTACATATATTAAAATTAATATATAAACATTGTTTTCTTTAAAACTGTGAACTAAGTGCAAAACATATATATATAGCTATAGAAATCTAGAGATATATATATATATCATCAACAAAGTCCAATTAACAATCACTCAGAGGGCTGTGCAGTTACCACTTTGAGAAATATAGATACATGTGAAATATAAATGTACTTATTGCTAGTGTGCATCAGACTTATATAAGTGCAATTGCTGTATAAAATATGAATACAAATACTTGCATTTGCACACTACAAAATGGATGCCATATAACACAATGGTTGTTGTACTTTCTGTCCCCCTTTTCACTTTCCATACAGTCTATGTAATGCAGGCCCTTCCCCTCATAACACTGTGTGACCAAGCTTGCTTCGCAAGCGAAACGCGTAACCTGGAAATAAACCAACTTTTTGGTAACTGCACAACCCTCTGAGTGATCGTTAATTGGACTTTGTTGATGAAATAATGTCCGGTGCGCTCCGCTGGTTCTAAACGATCCTCTGCGCAGGGTGTGGGAAAGCGGAAGGAGCAGAAACATATGAAATATATATATATATATATATATAATCCACCCAATGCTGACCTAAAAGAAAGGTCAGCGGGACACATGCTCTGGGTACAAAACAAAGGATTTATATGGCACAAATAGAGCGCTTCCCTGCAGTCCGTGAAACGCTAAGGCAGACGCGTTTCTGGCCGGAATGGCCGTCATCAGTGCCAGTCCCACAGGCTGTTAGATTCTCGTGGGCTTCAGAGACCACTCCTTTTCAAGTAGTCTCTCGACTCCTCCTCCCACTGGCAGGTGTGTGGATTGCGCTGAAGACACCAAGCCCACTGCATGATGGTAATTGCAGTCCTTGCGTGGGTCCTCATACAGTGATGGGGAACTCCGAGCAACAATAATGCCCCCAAATTCTTGGCGCTGAACTGCACTCCACCGCAGGAGACCTGGAGATGATGGTCCCGCCAATACCTTGTTTGTACCCTTATCAGGCAGCACAATGCCGCCTCCTCTCTCCCCTCGCACAAATAATTCCAAATGGAAATAACTCAGCTTGGGGGGGCACCGCGATGTACTCCTCGTACTGCACCAAAACTTGCTGATTTCGCGGTGCACCAGACCGAGAGGGCGTGTCCCATATATATATTTATATTTATATTTAAAATGTTAAACCAATATTTAAGCAATTTAACAAAATCACAGCAATAATATTAACAATAAATAGAAAATAAAAATAAAAATATATATTAACAAAACAAATATCACAATTGCTTGAATAAATAACTTAATATAACAAAATTATTTTCAAATAAAAATATATTTTGCAAAAGTAAAATGAACATTCAAAAATACAAAATATTAATAAAATAGGACTTACAGTTCAACAACAGCAGAGAAAATGAGTGATGTTATGCCACTTCTTTCAGAATTAAAATACTTTGGAGAGTTACATTGACTATTCCATCTCCAACATAAGCAAAAGCAGGGAAAGTGTTGGGCTTTGGAGTTATTAGATTTACTATTCCCATTCCAATTTAGGCAAAATGAGGAATGGCTTCGGACTTTGGATGGGGTTAAATTTACTATTCTCACTTCAATCTGTAGTGCAGAAGGGAACGTGTTGGACTTTGGAAGGATTATATTTACTATTCCTGCTCCAATCTATGAAACAGTATGAAAAGTGTTGGACTTTGGAGAAATTAGATTTACTATTACCACTTCAACGTAAGCAAAATCAGGGAAAGTGTTGAACTTTGGAGAGGTTGGATTTACGATTTCCACTCCAATCTATGCAATATTATGGAAACTGTTGGACTTTCGTGGGGTTAGATTTACTATTCCTACTCCAATCTACGCAACAGTAGAGAAAGTGTTGGACTTTCGAGGGGTTAGATTTACTACACCCATTTCAGTCTACACAACAGTAGGGAAAGGGTTGGACTTTGGAAGGATTAGATTTACTATCCCCACTCCAAGGTAGGTTTAATACCCAACAAAATAAAATTAATAAAATGTAGGCAAAATAAAAAAAATATATGTAGTACATACATTAATAACATTTTATATAAGTAAATACAAATTTTACATTAAAAATGAATTTAAAATAAAAATAAAAATGCATTTTAAATAAATAAACTTCCCTCCCAACTACTCAACAAACAAACACCCCCCAAAAAAAGTATAAATAAAACAATAATACTACTAAAAGAGTAATTAGATAAAACAAATAATAATGAAACAATTAATAAATATAAAATACATTTCACAAACTTAATAATTAAGAAGGTTATCAACAAAATGACGATTAATTAAAATGCATTAAATAAATTACATAAATAGTTAAAAAATGTACATAATTAAATACCAAATAACATCCTAATTAGGTAAAAATAATAATTGATAAAAAATATAATGTAAGTAACTTTGCACCCAATTCACCAACATACACCCACTACTAAAATATTATTTTGTAATTAAACTAAACCAAACCACATTTTACATACAAATGCATTGAATCTACTCAAATAATTAAAACATCAAATAACCAATTAAATAATTTATATAATTAAATTATTTCAAATATTTGATATACTTATATAAAAAGTATATAATTAAAATTACTTCCCACCCTGCTCCCCTACTAACCGTACAACCCACTACTAAAGTATGTTACTAATTAAACCAAATACAGTAATACTTACATTAAAAAAATCATATAATACATTTAAATAATGCAATAACAATTACTCAAACAAATAACCTACCTGATTAATGACCAATTAAATATGCAATTAACATAAAAAATAAATTAATAAAAGCATACTTTAGAATTGAAATAACTTCCCACTCTTCTCCCTTTACACCCAACAACCTCTGATTACATTGTAAATTGCTAATTAAGTTATTTAAAAGTAAAATTACTCATTAAAAAGTACAAACTATATCTAAACACATTTAAAACAATTATAATAATAAAACTAATATTGATACCCAGACCTAAAATTAATATAACAACCAAAATATAATGAATTAATTAAAAAACAATGTTTACTACAACTATTTTATTGTAAGCAATATTATGTATACCAATGTTTAAAATATATATATATATATATTCCACAGCAGGATCCCAGGGGTACCACCATCCAAAGAAAGGCGCAACACCAGGAAACAGACTCCAAAAGCAAAGTTAGAAAGTAAAATGATGATTTATTCGAGCATCAAATGTCCAAATGACGCGTTTCGGCCGCCAGACATGCGGCCTTGATCACATAGCGCTCTACTGGTGAAAGGGTGATATTTATACAGATGTGTTAGTGGCAGTGTTTCTACTATGTTCATGGTGGTGACTGAGGAGTTTTACAGCGTATGACTGTGGGCAAAATGCAGTAAAGCACATGTATGACATCATGTTTTACTCTAGTGAGTACCGCAAGTGTAAGCAGACTATAAATAGGCTGCCTGTCTGCTGAAGCCAGTGATAACCCCAGTCCTCCCGCATATGTATCCTGGAAGCTGAAATCGATGCCAATGGCGTCCCCAATTTCAATCATCTGAGCGTGTAAGTACACAAAGCTGCGGAAAGAATGCCAAATTGTGAGCATTTTGAGAAACAAATATTGTGTGCTAATGCATCTTAAACACGCGTTAAAATCCCCACACTTAGCGAGTCAGTAAATTACTGCTCTCGGCGCGTTTCTAAAGATAAATCAAAAACGCCTGTGGAACAACTAACGCGTCTAGACGCAGTGCACATTAAGACGGGAAGCATGTCTCTGTTAAGAAAACATGCTGAAGTTTCCCAACAGCTCATAGTGCGAAGTTGAGTCATGCCCAAACAATTTATGTGTCAGTGGTATTGTGTTCTCGGTGCGCCACAAGCAGCACTAAATGCTAGCGCTGCGTGTAAAACCAAGGCTAAAGTGGAAATTTCCAAGTCAAGCTTTGTTGCAAATACAGATACAAATGAAATAACTGCATAAATGCAATGAATCTCGAAACTGCCACTAAATATAACAAAAAGTTAAAAGTGTGAGTGAGGGTGAAATGTGCACATGGGCGTGTATATACATGTTGAGGAAAGCGTGAGTGCAAAAATAAGTAAAATTACTAAAGTGTAGTGTTTGTGCCTCCTCAAAAGCATTTAAGTGACATAAAAATGCAAAGAATGTACTGAGGAAAAGATGTGATGCAAGCGCAAGAGATATTCCAAAGACTGTCCGTGCTTGAACAAAATATGACTATAACAGCAGTGGGTGTATAACACAGCGTATTGAGAAAAAGTAACAATCTAATTCATATTTATACGCAGTCATGCTATATGTACGTTAGTTGCCGTTCAACATAGGATACAAGCCTGCAGTGCCTATGTTTGAAAAACAAACTTTAGACAAATAAAATGACAGTATGAATACTGGGTAATGTCTATGTGGTCGCACATAGCATAAATAACGGGGAACCCAACTACATGTAAATCCAGTCGGTGCACGGGCAGAGCCTAATAGTGGAATATAAACAGTAGATGTACAGAGTGAAATATATACAGGTGATAACATAGATATACAGCTGTGAAGCGATGGTATGCTCACTATGGATGTGCATGCCATGTTATGCTATAGGAAGTGGTGCAGATCCTCCGTGGTGTTGAGCCCAGCGGGCGACTTGGTATTGAATTGCAGAATATATCTACTCTCCAACTGCCTCAAAAGCTTCTCCCTGTTACCACCCCATCTGAGTGGTGGGACACAATCAATGACTGAATAGCGGAGGTGCTCTAGATTGTTATTGTGCACGTCCTTGAAATGCCTGGCTATGGGGTAGGCTGGGTCATTGTTAACTATTGCTCTGAGGTGCTGGAGAATGCGCAGGTGCACTTGCAATTTAGTGCTCCCGATGTAGCGCAGCCCGCAGTTATACTCTAACATGTAAACCGCAAAATCAGTTCTGCAAGTGAGTCTGTGCTTGATAGTGAGTGGCATGTGTCTAAAGGCTGAGTCTACCTTTGTGATGTTCTTGCCAAATTTACAAGCCCTGCAGCTCTGGCATTTGACAAAACCCTTTCTGTCCGCTAGCCAATTCTGAGATGTTGCGATCTCTGGGCTGTTTCTGACAAGTGCATCCCTCATGGAAAAAGCTCTTCTGAAAGTTATGTCAGGTTTGTGGGCTACTGCAGGTCCTAATACGGGGTCTGATCTGATTATACCCCAGTTCTTGTTGATAACAGCCCTGATGGCTCTTTCCTCAGTGTTGTGCGTTATGATCAACCTCGGGGTGACTGGGCTATTAGGTCCACTGAGTATGTTGGCTGCATTAGTAACCTCAGGTGTGGATGGGACCACTAGCAGTTCCTCCCTAGGGATGGCATTGGCTCTGTCAAT
The DNA here is from genome assembly GCA_963921515.1 of Calotriton arnoldi. Lineage (NCBI taxonomy): Eukaryota > Metazoa > Chordata > Amphibia > Caudata > Salamandridae > Calotriton > Calotriton arnoldi. Next base: position 1,555,701 of record CAWUFW010004167.1, read on the forward strand.
GGCTTTCCGTATGACAGCCGCTGAATAACCCTGTGCCCTGAATCTCTTCACTGCTTCCCCCTGGCACTCCAAGCGATCTTCTTGGGTGCTGCAAATTCTGGCTAAGCGTAACATTTCCCCATATGGAATGATAGTTATGAGGTGCCTAGGGTGAAAGCTGGAGGCGTGCAGTGTAGAGTTTCCTGCGGTAAGCTTCCGATGGAGCTTGGAATGCAAAGAGCCATTGGCGATGTACAGATTGACGTCTAAAAATTCAGCAGAGGTGGCACTAATGTTAGCATTAAATTCCAAATTGAGATCATTGTCATTGATCTCATTAATGAAAATTCTAGCACTGTTAACATCACCTCGCCAAATCAAAAAGACATCGTCTATATAGCATAGCCAAGACACAATGTTGTTGTTGAAAGCTGTCAGGTGTTTGACAATGAGAACCCGCTCCTCCCACCAGCCAACATGTAAACATGCGTAGCTGGGCGAGAAGCAGGCTCCCATAGCCACACCCCTGAGTTGCTGATATACCTTCCTGTTAAACATGAAGAAATTATGTGTGAGACACCAATCAATTAGAAACAAAATGAGTTTGTTATGCAAGTGACAATTGATGGGTCTTTTCCCCAGGAAGTATTTACATGCAGCTAGACCATCGTGGTGGCGTATGCTGTTGTACAGCGATGTAATGTCCATGGTGATTAGCAAATAGTCCTCCTGAATGGAATGTCTTTTACTTTAAGCAGGAAATCACTGGTGTCCCTGAGGTAGGTTGTTTGGCTGGTAACCAGATCTTGCAGGAAAAAATCCACATACTTGGAAATGTTCTCGCAGACGCTTTTTCTGGCCGAGATGATGGGTCGACCAGGAATGGGGGTCACATTTTTGTGCACTTTCGGCAGAAAGTAAAGGATAGGTAGGACTGGAGTCTCAATGTTAAGGAATGCACATTCATCTTTACTCAACTGGCCCTTAGATTTGAACTCATTTAGGTGTTTCCTGAGTTCCTTGTTACTGTTGGCCATGTCATTGTGGCTCGAGAGTCGGTAGCAAAGATTGTCGCTCAAATGTCTGTTAGCTTCTTCCAGATACAGATTGCGTGGCCACAGCACAATATTCCCTCCTTTATCAGCCTTGTTGATGATGACTTCATTGTTATTTTGGAGTTTAGTCATGAGTTCATTGTATTTAAGAATCTGTATACGTTTTGCATTCGTGCGCCTCCTGGTTTTGAGATGTAGCGCCTTGAGCTCATTAATGATAACATCACTGTATATGTCAATCACATCCCTCGGCATCATAGGGGTAAAAGTGGAGTGCGGCTTGAAAGGGCTGGGGATTCTGCTTAAACTCTCAATACCCTCATCAAGTAGAAGTTGTTGAGTAGGCCTCTGGGTACCCGGCACTGCTAGTTCCCCCAAGATGCGCAATGTCGGGATATCCGCCACCGTGAGTGGTTGCTCAGTTATTTGGCCGGCTTGAACAGTGTCGGTAGCGGTGACATTATTTTGTTTGAGTTTGAAGAATTTAATCAATTTAAGTTTCCTGATGAATTTGAAAACGTCAATTCGGGTGTTGCTGTAATCGAATGAGCTTTCCGGGCAAAAGGTGAGGCCCAACGTAAGGAGCTGTGTTTCGGCTTCAGTGAGGTCCATAGTGCTCAAATTGATAATAGTCTTGGTATCATTCTTCTTTACTTTCTCCAATTGCCTCTTCTTTTGTTCATTTGCTTTGGTTTTTCTGAGTTTCCGCCTTTCCCGCCTCCTACGGTTGCGTCGGTGTTTGTTTTCCTTTGCGATCTTGGCCTGAGGGTCTGTCGCCGGTCGAAGACTAAAGAATCCATCTCTTCTCCTGGGCTTGAGTTCACTCTGCCGGGCATGTTGTTAGCTCTCCATCTGCCTCCGTCATCTGAATCCGCTCCACTCTCTGCCAAGGAACTCATATCAGATAGGGAGGCAGACTCAGCACCGTCGGTGTTGCCTGCTGGTGGTTTAGGCTGCCCCTGTTGATTTTGTTTGTTCATACGCTGTGTTCTGATGGAGTCGTATTTTCTAGCGAACGTAAAAATGTGCCCACATTCATAATCTGTTTTGTCCCGGGCAAATTTAAACACTTTACGTGCTTTAATAGTGTCTTCATGTTTTCTGAGGCGTATCTTGATTTTATCCCTGCCCTTAGAGATGGCATCCTTTGGGCTCATGGCATCCAACTCTTCATTCAAGGCATCAATCTGTCTTTGCAAGTTGGCCCTGTCAATTTCACCATATTTAATTAATATAATCACCAAACGCATTGAGGCCTCTAGGTTGCTTGTGGCCCATTCCTTTAGCATGTCTGGGTTAGGTTGCTCAAAGCTAGGCGCCAACATTATTCTCAGACCTCGTGGGACCCGATCTGCCTCTCGGTATTTCTGCAAAGATTTAGCCTCCCACCACTTGGTGATTTCTGTGCGCATAAGTTTTTCAAGTGTTTTCAGTTTGGTTTTGTAGCTGTCATCAGTAGTACCTGTATTAGCTTCTGCACTTCTAGCAAAACTCGGTACATTCGGTAAATTATCAAAATGTGCTTCTGCAGCTGCTTCCCTCTCTCGCAGCGCTTCGTTGGACATGATGATTTGGTATATATATGTATCACTCCACTGAAAATAACAGGCGTGTTAAATTGGGGGCTTAAACTTGCTCCTCTTCTGACCTGACTTAAGCTGTGCTGCTGCTCGTACTCACCACCGGATGTGTGGAGATGACTGGCCGGGTCCTCCGACTCGTCCTTCACCTCCTACTCGATGGGCATTTGAGGCATGCCAGTATAAAGCTGTCAGGGGGCCGTGGTTAATTGCTTCTCCTCCCGGAGCTCATGTCGAATTCGGCTTTGTATTTAACCACGTTGGCCCAGTAGTTCTTTGTGAAGAGGGGGTCTGTGAAGTAGAGACAGCCGTGCTCTGGAAAATATTCCACAGCAGGATCCCAGGGGTACCACCATCCAAAGAAAGGCGCAACACCAGGAAACAGACTCCAAAAGCAAAGTTAGAAAGTAAAATGATGATTTATTCGAGCATCAAATGTCCAAATGAAGCGTTTCGGCCGCCAGACATGCGGCCTTGATCACATAGCGCTCTACTGGTGAAAGGGTGATATTTATACAGATGTGTTAGTGGCAGTGTTTCTACTATGTTCATGGTGGTGACTGAGGAGTTTTACAGCGTATGACTGTGGGCAAAATGCAGTAAAGCACATGTATGACATCATGTTTTACTCCAGTGAGTACCGCAAGTGTAAGCAGACTATAAATAGGCTGCCTGTCTGCTGAAGCCAGTGATAACCCCAGTCCTCCCGCATATGTATCCTGGAAGCTGAAATCGGTGCCAATGGCGTCCCCAATTTCAATCATCTGAGCGTGTAAGTACACAAAGCTGCGGAAAGAATGCCAAATTGTGAGCATTTTGAGAAACAAATATGGTGTGCTAATGCATCTTAAACACGTATATATATAAAAAATGATATTCTTACCTTTGATATTTTGGTCCACGATATTTTTGTAGTCTCAATATTTTTGACACAATATTTTTTAACCAACATTTGTGTCATTCATCCAATCAGACACCATCACACAGACCTCCACACATCCATTAAATACATTTTATGTCAACATACCCACCTCCATATGACAACACGCCTTCCATCATACTCCAGCATAGCGACCATCATCATACATATACACAATCAGTATTGTACATGATCACATCCACCATCGTACTTCCACACAACACACATCATAGGGCAACACATCCATCATTATACACCAGCCTCCCACATTCATCCACCCACACAAATAGTGTATGGTAATACAACCAATATTAAAATTTAACACACCCCTAACATGCTAACAGTTGCTTCACCCTAAAAATTAAAAATGTACATGTTAAGCTTTTACCTTAATCTCGTGTCACAGCCCCACCATATTAAGTCAACATAAAGTTCTACAGTCTTTGCATTCGCCACATACTTTTTCAGACAATGTGCAATATAAAACCTCATTAAGTATATCCTACGCCAACACACCCACAATTGTATGGCCTCACAACCTACATTGTATGCCAATAAACCCATCATAATATGGCCCCACATTCACCTTCATAAGTGTGCCCGCCTACTGTCATATTACAACACACCCACCATCTTACAGCCAACCATCCAACATCGTGTATGGCTGCCCACCCACCATTAGATGTCTGTGCAACAAAAAATGTACGCCCACACCCCCCCAACAAACAGCCATGTTCATATGCCCACACCCATCAACATATATAAATACATCCAACATCAAATGATACATAGCCACCATCATACACCAACACACCTACCAAGGTACACACACATCCAGCATCATTCACCCACACCCCCACAATCATAGGCCAACACACCAGTCATCATGATTTCAGCACTAGTGCAAGACCAAGGAGAATAGAAACAAGTTGATTGGAATGTGTGGATGACTAGTCGCTCTCTTTACTCCTTAATACACTTCCTCATTGATCGCTGTTGCTTATCTATAGAACAGTATATATCCTGCAAAGTGCACCCTGTACTGCTACTTCTCAAGCCCCCAAAGCAGAGTCCTTAAAAACATCACACCTTACGTCTTACAGTTTGGTCAATGAGATGGCCTCCTGATGACTCAAGGTCATTCCCAGGAAACGGCAAATAATTAAGCTTTCAGCGCATAGCCAATTACAGTGTTTTGTCTCTCTCACTCTTACCCCTTTGTCCACATTTCTCCCTGGGGGAGTTACATAGGCTAGTGTTATCATTCCTGGTTTGTGTGGATCCTGCAGTGCAGAGGATTCATAGATTAGCATCTGGGTTCCTGCCTCAAATCCCACATATCATGAGAATCCTAACACGTACTCACACAACCAGCATTTACCAATACTTTACAGTGTAGGTCCACGTACTTACTCATGACACCGTTCATCATTTTACACACTTACAAACATAATAAATCATTCTCTCACACACATCTCTATTTAAAATGTATCAAGTATTAACAGGTGTGGGAGTTAAGACTGATGTAGTACCAAGAAGTTATGATTGAGGTGCAGGTATTTAATAAAATATTAAAAACCAAATTAAATTACATACAACACTGAAGTTAAAAGAAAGTTAAAGTTGACAAATATGTTTATAATGGCTTTGATTATTCCCAAGTTAAGGTATTCTGACCCCAGCATACATTGGGCCTGATTCTGAGTCTGGCGGTCCAAGGACTGCCAGACTCGTGTTGGCATGGGGGTGGCGTTCCAGCCACCCCCACACTGCCGGTCCGACCGCCCCATTAAGACTTGGGCGGTTGGATCGCCATGGGACCGCCGATGCCACCAGAGAACTGTGTTCTCTGGTGGTGGTTCTGCGGTCTTCAGGTTGCAATATGCTTGGTGGGACCGCTGCAGTTCCGCCCAGCATATTACAAGTTTGCTCTCTGCCACGGTTTTCATGGCAGTTCCACCTCCATTGAAACTGTTGCGGAGAGGAAGCAAAGGAGGCCCTACAGGGCCCCCTGGTGCCTCATGCCATGTGGATGCACACAGGGGGTTAATAACGTGCGCCCCCCTGTGCGTAAGCACCCCAGTTCTTTCATGGCACGGACGTTACAGTCCATGCTGTGCAGGAACCTTGTTTGGCGTTCCCATTGTGGTGCCTTTTTACTTCCAGACCACTTTTAGGTCATAATCTGGCAGGAGGTCGGCAGTGAGTCTCGGTGGTGAGGGAGCGTGGCGGTGGTGGCCCTCCCGCTCCCGCACCGCCAAAACTCATAATCAGGCCCTAAGTCAACCTTAACTACCACGCTGGCATATAGTATTTGGTACACCACACCCCTGTTCAAACAAATATTAACATACTACACAATATAAAAGATCATTAAGTAAATCATGCACAATACTCCCACCATCATATATTACTTCCCACAGTCAACCTTTTCTCATCCTGGAATCCATGCAACATTATATCTAAGTCTTACTGATTTTTACAGATAAATACAGACAGAAAACCATTTATTTTCCTGTCTATATTTATTTTTAAATGTGGATAAAAACGGAAATTGGGTTGTTTGTGAGTGAATCTGAATGCTGTCAATGATGACTGCCAGGTGAATAGCTGTGCAAATTGACAGGTAAGAGAATTAAAAAAATATAGGGATTTTAGTAAAGAGCCTTAAACAGCAGTAGATTTGCACAACCTTGATCCTAAAATGTACATATTTTCTTACAAGTGCATATTTTACCATCTAAGTGTTTATATATATAATTGAAACCTGTCAGGCGTTCAGGTATGAGTGCACATTAACTGGTTAAATAAATGCAGAAATATACACATTTCAGCTTCATTTTTTCACAAAACCTAAATAGATATGGATAAATACAGGTAAAATGAGCAAAAAATAAATATGGATAAATACAGACAGAAATGACAAAAATATAAATACAATAAAACCAAAATTTATATCATAGCACACCCATACTCAGACACCTGGCAATCCAATATCATATGTGACTGCAGAAGCTCTATTATATATTCACACAAACACCAGAAAATGACCAAACAACCCCATCAAACAACTACACAGCCACATTCATATGCACCACAGCAACAAGCATCTATATAAGCAACATCAAATGGTATTCAGCCAACAACCTGTACCCACACACCATTATATGCACACTCACCTATTCATACATTCAAATACACACAAAATTAATCAATTAATTAATAAACACAATGGCCAGCATGCACACACTCAGTCACCACTTACCAGTGATACACATTATGACTGCAGGAACTTAGGGCCCGATTTCGAGTCTGGCAGTCTTTGACTGCCAGACTTGTTGTGGTGCAGTGGAGGCAGTCTCTGACCACCAGACTTGCGGTGATGGTCCTGTGGCCGCTCTATTCCGAGCCGGCCTTTAGGACTATCCACCGCTGAGCTGGCTGCGCTGGCTGTGCCAGGGAACCGCCTTTCCCTGGCAGTGGTGCAGCGGACAGGAGTATTCAATATGCAAGGCTGGACTGCCGCTGTCCACCGAGCATATTTTGAGTTTCCCCCCGCCAGCCTTTTCTTGGCGGGCTCACCACCATGAAAAGGCTGGTGGTGGGGAAACAAAGACCCAGCCACCATGGGGATGCATTCAGGGGGGCACAACATGTGCCCTCCTGTTTGCATGCCCCCCAAGTTCCAGCATGGCATGAACTTCGCAGTCCATACTGTTCTGGAACTTCGTTTGTATTCCCATTGTGATGCACATTTTCAGGGCACCTCATAGAATCAGCAATAGAAAAGCTCCGCCAGACACGAGTTGTACTCGCAATCTAGTGGGCGGACCATGCACGGCTTTGGCGGTGCTGTGCTGGAGCAGCGCCAAAGTCATAATCAGGCCCTTAGTCACACAATAATACATAATTTTACATACTTACAAACAAAGTAAATAATTTACTCAAATATGTCATATTGCAACATTACTCTTGCAATAATAGAAATGACAGAGCCACCATTATTTACACAGTCACAATTGTACATCAAAACAGCATGCATTATATATCTAACACACACCAACTAACCGGCAGCAAAATTACTATATACCACTATGCTGACCATCATGTACCTGCACAGCCAACATTTGACAATGTTCAGCAGTTTTACTTCAAATCGCTTATAGTGCCTTCCTCATACGTCTAAACATAATCAATTAGTCTCTAAAACACATATAATCACAAGATGTATTACCTACTAACAGGTGTGGGAGTTACATCTGACTTAGTACAGTGAGGTTGTTGCATAATAAAGATGACACCTTTAACTTGGGAAGTGTTAAACTTTTTTAATTTTATAGTGAAACCACTGAAAACATTTGTGGACCATTTATATCTATATGTATTTGGCATGCCAGCAAAAATAACAAGCATTGGCATAGCCAATAGGTCTCACCTTTGGGACTTTTTGTCATCGCAATTGCTTTTGGCGGGACCGTACAGCATTGGGACACACTCTGAGCACTCAAATAGGTATTTCTGGATCATTCAACAAAAGAAAAAATAATCTTTCAAAAGCTGGAGCAGTGGGCTTGAGGCAAATGGAATAATGGATAAAACACAGATAAATGCAAGGTCACGAGAGGTCCCCACGATTAACTGACCAACCATCCAGTAGCTCATTCTGAATATAGGTAGCTCTTTTGACAGGGGCTTTAGCCTTAATAATCAACTTAGAGCCAAGATAAAGGGTGAATCCCTGAGTACAATACACCTCAGCAGCACACAGCAGTTACAAGCAACCATTAACATAGAAATGCCTTTTATATAGGCAGTTACCCACGCAAAAAAAGTCATCACAGGACTAAAGAGGCCCTCATTACCATAGTTAATCACACGTCCCATTGAAGAAAATCCTGATTTGCAGTCAATTCTAGACTATTTCAGATGTGATCTGTCCAATTTATGAATGCATTGCCTGACTTCCAAGTTACATCCATCCCTCCCCTGCACCCTATATCACCAGAGTCCATTACTCTTCCAACCACACCCTCCCTTAACGGTGTTCATCTTCCAGCCACTAGATATCAGAATACTCCCCTCACATTTCCTTCAGTGATGCCTTAAAAGCCTTGTTCTTCACTGAATTCTTGATTAAGGGTCTTGTGCTACAGACCATGGTAGGAGCCCATTCAGCCGGTAATGAGCATGATGCAAACCACATGCGCAGTAAGGCTGCATGCACCTTACAATTTCACAAGGAAATCAATCTCAACTCAAAGGTATGAATGGGCCAAGTGACTGTTCGTCCTTCAGGTGACCCAATCCAGGATGACCCAGTTGACTAATGGACTAACTGCACGTCACTCTCCAAGTCCTTTTCAGACGTTTAAGGGGGGCCCTGACTCCAAAACATTGTGCTCAGGGGGACTCAGTATACTAACGTTTGAAGACCAATGAGTTTCACCAATGGTCCATGGGGTGGTAATGTGCTTTCCATTGCTGGGACTGGGGGAGGGACGGGTGCATTAATGAGTGGAAGCAGCGGTGTAGCAATGCGGTGTGGGGGCAGTCCGCCCCGGCGACACGAGTTTTGGGGGCGGCGTGCTCTCCCCTGCTCTTATTTGCATCCATTGCAGGGGATATCGCCAGGACCTCCCTCCCCCTGTGTGGGTGGTAGGGGCAGCCACGGGTGGCAAAAGGCCTAGCCAATAGGAGAGGTTGCAGGAAATGCCATTGATGGGCCCCTTAGCACCAAATCCCACTATTTGCCCCGCCTGCCTTTTGGTATGCAGAAAGGGGATGGGGCGCTTCACTCCTGGGAAGGGGTGCGAACGTGACCTTTTGTTTGGGAAAGGAAGGGGAGGGTACTTGAGGCGGGTTGCGCCTTGGCAGTGCCACCAGTTGCTGATGTACATTTAATCCCACTTTCAAGCCAGATCCTATATGTGTTGTTTTTCTTACAAAAATAATACATGGGAAGTCGGTGTATTCACTTTTCTTATGTTCATATCCTACTATGTAACTTCCCCGAATTTTGACAACAGCGGTGAGTTCCAGGTAAAATTGCAAAACTAAGACAGCATATAAATAGACAAACAATGATTAGCTGCTGACTGGCCACCCCTGTGTTTATCTCATCTATAAGACAGAAGCTGGAATACCATGAATCATAAACCAATTAGAAAGAGCCTGAGGCTGTGCAGCAGGGAAGGCGTTATGATGAGATTTTTAAACCTGTACTATGTGAAGCTGGACAGATCACTCGTAATGGCCATGTCTTTGTGCAGAGTTTCAATTAGGATGCAGGGGCTAATGCCTCCAGATACCAGGGAGGACCAGCAGCTCTACAAAGGGAACAAATACCAGTGTGTTGGTTTGACGCTGCTCGCTTACAAAACATGACGAAATTAATAGCTTGTAACAGCTCAAGCAGGCGCGTTTGCCTGCAGAGACCTATGGAAGTTTGCGTTCCACAGCTGCACATCTGACATACACTGCACTGGCCCATATTTCAAATTAAACATGGAAGCATGTCTGCAGAGAAGGCTCGGTGAACGCTTAGGCTGACGTATGCTGGAACATTTCCCAAGGAGGAAGAGTTTATTATTATTAAAAAACAAGTGTCCCAAAAACTCTGCATTGTAGTGGAGCGCCCTCTGCAGAAACCGAGTGACTCGGCAGGATGGGTGACCAACCGTTCCATGGGTCGGGGAAAGGTTGGTGGAGTACGTTTAGTGAGCAAACTCTGGGTCAGATAGCGATGAATCCACTGTATTCCGGCTCGGTGTGCCTCCCGCATCTGCTGTTATTGCAGCCTTTAGCACTCGAGATGTGAGCACAGAAGTTTCCCCTGCATGAGGAAGAACCCCTGAGCAGAGGAACTGCCCTTTATAATGTACCCTGCATCCCAGGGGGACACCGCAGCTTTCAAATGTTTGAATTTAAGAGGGAAGACTGCGTTCCGCACTAAATCACTACAGGTGGTAAAGACGCCTCCCGCGCCCAAATGCCAGCGTCTGTCTCAAGATTTCCTTAAATTATCCAATCTCTACCTGAGGGCAGGTGGGGTCCATTCAGACCACACTGGGGGCCAAGGAACCCCGCACAGCAGCTGTTGATGGTGCTCAGATTGTAAAAGCTGGGGAAAGGCGTTCTGTTTCCTGATTCTAAATCCTCGTGCAGGGGTAGCCCATTGCAGCAAAACCAGCATGGAAAGAAAAGACAAACTGTTGCCGCTTAAAATAAAACAAGCTGAAGGACAAATGTATCCACTTTCTTGTAGGCTATTTTTTCCCTTCCTTTCGCTGTGTAGATAAAAGTTAGGCATGCTGTTGAAAGCAGCAGCAGTCGGGACTTTAGCGGGAGGGAGGCGGGGGTCTGATTAGGTAGAAAGACAGATCTAAAGTGAGGCGCAAGGAGGTCATGGAGCACGCGCAGTACAGTGAGGTCCGGCTCGCCGAAGAAAATGAAAAAGAAAAACAAGGTAGAAATAAAAGCATGCGCCATGTAGCTAAACGTTAGGTGCACAGCGGCCGTGAAGCGAGCGACGTGCTGAAAAAATAAAAGATGTGCGGCCTCCAAAATCACACACACGCTACCTCACAAATTACAATCCTTTTTACAGACAGTCAGAGCTCGGAGCACTGAAAAGATTATAAAATGCAAGCAGCTATGGGCGCCGAAGCTGAACACAGTCAAACATTCACACAAGCAGGAAACCAAGAAAAACACATTCCCCCAAACCAACAGATAAACAACCAAATTGTAAAGATACAATACTTGGTCCCTGCTATGTGGGAGAAAACATAAGACCAAAAGGACGAACAATGGGGAAGGAGTGACCACTAGCAAGCATAGATTTTTAAAGGACACTGAAACAAACAAATGAAAAGCAGTGGGCAGGCTGTAAGCCAACAAAGAAGTATATACTAAAGTATATACAAGAGGTCTCAAAAGCTCGACCTAAAAATGGCCCAATAAAACATGTTATTTGCAGCTTGTGTTATAATAAACACAGATTCAGTTCAGTCATTTATTACTGCAGTGCAAGGTCAAATTTCATTTTTTTCCATGGTGGAGCTGTGTCTTCCGGATCTTTAGAACCAGGATCACTCCATATCTTCTATTCTTCAAATTATTGGCCTATGCAATGAGATTATGCTCTGAATTGCTTATATAGCTATGCTTTATAAATAATGCACATGAAAGAACAGCATGCCATAAACCATACATTCAGATGTGCAGAGTAATATGTTTTTCATTATCACTGCTGAGGGAGGGAAGAGCCACTGTGACCCACTCAAGGCTTCTTCTCTTTAAGGACTCATTCTGAGTCCCGGTTCATTCCATATTTGAGTACAAAAGAGAGTTTGCATTCAAAATTCCAATTTTTGTGATAAATATTATGTGCATGGTTTTTCACACACACAGTTTTCACCAGGTCAAGCATGACAGAAGTTGGAAGAAGAAAAACAAAAATTCTTGGCCAAAGCCTGCAGAGCAGAGAAATTGTAGTATTCCTGATTTATTTCTCATTCTGAGACACAGGTCTCGTAATAATGTGATAATTCCACATCAAGCACAAAGTGAACCCCTCCATATGTCTAATTCTTAGTTGGTATTACCACATCACAGAACTGTAGGACTCATAATCAGCCCCTAGGTCTTCAGCCATGTCTTTGCTCTTACATTATTATTAATTTTTGGCCACCCTATGATCTGACAGTATGAGCATATTATAAGTATACCTGTTGATAAATAGCAATACTACATAATTGGTCAATTGAGAACAAGTACAGTGCTCATCTTGCTATCACAAAACACCAACCTAACCAATAGACTAATGTTCAACATTATCGATGCACGTATCCTTTCCACCTCTGTCATGCTGAAGGCACAGAATTAGCAGATACTGGTCTCCACAAGGAGTTCCGCTTCTGATCTGCACCAAGACATTCATGTGAGAGACAACATTGTGTTTCCTGGTGCCCTGCAGTTTGCCTGAAAGACTAATGTTGCCAGTGCCTGCTAGCAAAATTGCCACAAGAAAAGCCACTGTGGTAGCCATAATCCATCCTTGAGACTGCACTCCCAAGATGGCCACCAGTTCTTCCGCAGGGTGCCACTGCCCATCTCATCTGGCCCTGGAGGCCGCAACTGCTGTAGATGAGCGCCATCATGGAGGCCTGCCATGCTGATATCTGCCAAAGTAGCCCCACACTATAAAGCTGCTGCTGCACAACCACCATGGTTGTGGAAGGGTAGACCATGTCTGAAGTATGGACCCCTAAAGGGGTATGACACTGGTTCATTCTCAGTTTCAGCCTCGGGGAGGATCTACTTAGAAATGGGGAATAACCATAGGAATCTGATTTAACACATCCCTTTTGCTGCATCATACCTTATTCCTTGTTTTATTTTCCCCATGGAGATTTTGGCTCCTTTGAGCAGATTTAGTTACTGAAAAAACTAAAGAGGCATTGTTAGAAATGGGGGTCTCTAGTTGGCAGAGGTAGGTACCTTTGTCCAAATAGGGACCCTTGCTTCTAGTCAGGGCAAGGGGGATACACACTTTAGATAACCCCTGCTCACCCCCTTGGTAGCTTGGCACGAGCAGACAGGCTTATCCCAAAGGCAATGTGTAAAGTATTTGTACCAACACTCACAGTAACACAGTGATAACACCACAAATGGACACCCCACCGGTTTAGAAAACTAAAGTATCTTTATCTAAACTTAACAAGACCAAAACAACAAAAATCCAACATACAAGTATTAAGAAAAATGACTTTCAAAAGGTTTTAGAGACTGAGTCCATAGAAAACTATGGATGCGTGATTTCTTGCAAAGTACCTGTTGTTGCAATAAAATTCACCAAGCCATACAGCCGTGGCGATGAGAAGCATCGAAAAACAAAGAGATGCGTCGTTCCTGAGACCTTTGTGGATGCGAAGCAACAGTTCCGCTGTATGCAGGGGAGCGATGTGTCGGGTCCGGTCTGTAGGGGGAAGCAATGCGTAGATTCTGAGATGACTCCAATCCGCGGGTGATGGGTCGGGGAAAACTTGCCGTACAGGGACAATGCGTGGAAATCCGGGATGTGACAGTGAAAGATACATCGGTGGCAAGAGGAGTTGCGTCGACCTTTTCAGCCGCGATCCCTCGATGCGTCGATTGTTGCCGCGGCGAAAAGTGCTGTGTTGGTTTCGGCAGCAGCGAGGCGATGCAGGGAGATTCTTCTCACCACGGCGTTGCGTTAGAAAAACTGTCGCAAGAAGAGCGATGCGTCGATTTCCTTGTCGTTGCATTGCTTTTCCAGCTCCCAACAGCAGAAACAACCTCCAGAGGCCCAAGACAGTCACAGGCACCTCTTGGCAGGTAAGAACTCCCAGCAAGGAAGTTCAGGGGAGCTGGGGGTGAAGTCTTTGTGTTCCTGAGGAAAGCAAAAAGGAGAACCGCAGGGAACAGGCAGAGCACACAGCCCGGAAAGTACCCCACCAAAACGCAGGGCCGCACCCCCGCACAAAACAAGCAGGAAACAACCAAGGCGAAAAAAACCACAGAGTCACCACCCAGAGGGCTGCAAACACACACCAGGAGCCACGGAACCACCAAGTAAGGAGGAGAACCCGCCAAGAAACCCCTAAAGGCCGCCAACAACAGAAGGACAGCGAGGAGGCAACACAAAAAAGAAGACCCAAGAGGCCAAAATTCCCCAGCAAGCCAGGAACAGGCCAACAGGGACGCAACCAAGGCTCGGAAACCGGGAAACCGGAAAGCCGAAGGCGACAGTGACACCATGGAGGCAGCCAACCAAAGGAATGAGAAACAGAGCACCCAGGCCCCATGAAAGGCAAACCCAAACCGCCAAGCAGAAGGGAGAAAGTCACAAAGGCGACAAGCCAAAGAAACCAAGGCTGAAAAGGATGCACCCCCCCCCCCATTGACCCCTAAGCCAGAGGAACAGAAAAGAGAAAGCCCCAACAGGACACAAGGACACCCACCGGACAAAAGGCGGACAAGCTCAGTACCACCAGGCAGCCACCCCGATCAGGCAGCAGAACAGACACAGAGCGAGCCCAAGCCAGAATGGAAAGGAAGCCCAGAAAGCCAAACAGACACCCAAGCAACCCAAAAGGAAGATAAGGGGAAGAAAGGAAAGACCCCACAGCCCCGACCAACCAGGCACAAGTAGGGCAAAACAGGGCCAACCACAGGATAAACCCTCCAAAACCAAAAAGAAAGAGGAAAAGGGCCCGCCAACAGGGCAAGGCACAAACCCAAGGAACCAACCAATGGCAGTGCCACAGAGACCAAACCAGAAAGGTGGGAAGCACCGACCAAACACCAGCCCCCCCGACCGAACTGGCCCTCCAGAGAGCCCAGAGGACACCGCCACCGAAACCTCCGGAGGAGGACCAGGCCCCAGGGCAGGAACGTCCAGCACGAAACAGAAGAACCGACACAGGACAACCACCAAGCACCCAACATGGGAGAAGGCGCCATAGCGGGAGCCCACAGACAGGCAAAGAGACAAAAGCCAAGGCAAACACCAGAAGGCCGGGAAACCCAGACAACCCCCTGCACACAGCCCAACAAGGCAGGCCCCCAGCACCGAAAGACCAACCAGGAGGACCAGGCAGCCAGACCCCAGCACCAATCGAACCGGAAAGGACAGGGGAAGAGCCAGAGACCAGAACTTCTGGAAGCCCCAACACCCCAACAGGAACAAGGCCAGCAACAGAGCCAAACCAAAGGAAAGGCAAAGGGGCGGAAACCACCAGACCCAACCCGAGCTGGGGCCAGACACGAAGGGACAGAGCAGCATGGGTGGGAGAAACAAACCCCCAAGGCAGCCAAGACCAGGGCAACCCCAAACAAAACACCCCCAGGAGGACACCCCAACCACTAACCCGGGGGTCGACAGGAGCAGGAAACCACAGCTCCGTAGAAGGCACATACACCGAACACCAGAGAAGAGACACAGTGGCCACACCAAGCGAAAAGCCAGAAGAGGTAATAGTCCAGAGAACTCAGGACCACACCAAGGAAGCACCCCAAGCGAGCCCCAATACCAGCAGCAAAAGGGCCAAGACCAAAAGAAACAGCAGAAAACAAGAAGACCACCAGAAACGCCCCCACAGGGACCGAACAGCCAGCCAACCGATCCACAGACAGGCCAGCCAAGACAGGAGGCCCCTAACACGGAACTCACACAGGCCCGGAAGGTGCAGCACAGGGCCAACAGCCACAGCCCCAAAACCAGCCAAGCCATAGAGACAACAACAAGCCAGGGCGGAAGCCAAGCGGACCGCACAGGCAGACCAAAGCCATGGCCCAGCACGCACCAGAAGAGGGCAGGAGCAGGGGAAAAAAACCTTCAGGGCCAGCCACAAGCAAGGCCACCAAAACCAAAGCCATGCAACCCGCCCAGGCAGCAGAACACGAAGGCCAACACGCACCCGGGGGAAGGACCATGCAGATCAGAGACAAAAGCCAAGGGCAGAAAGGCCAGCAGAGACCCCCACCCACCAACGTCGGACCACACAGGACCGAAACCCAAACAAGGCAACAGCCCAAAGGCCCTGATCAGTACAATCAGAATGGGAGACAAGCGCACACAGAGGACAACAGCCCCCACCTCCCCCCAACAAGGAAGCAGAGACCGCAGGAGGGACAGAACCAAAACCAAAACCAGAACCCAAAGTACAGGAACAGCCCCACGTAGGTCAACAGGCAAAGACACAACAAGACGGAGGAGAACAAGTGGCCACAAGGACCACAAAACAGGGAAACATGGACCCAGAAAACAGAGCTGCCGGCAGAGGGACAACAGCCCAGGAACAGGAGGGAGCTGAGTAGCCAGTGGCACAAAACCACGCCCGAACCACAGCAGCAGGCACCGGGAAAACCAGCAGCAAGGCGAGCAGGCACCCAAAGCGGCAAGACAAACCCCACTCGACCGCACCCCAGGGGGGGAGGAGAGAGAGAGAGACGGCAGGGGCGACGGCAATGCCGACCGAACGACACCGACAACAGGAGCGGGCCAAAGGGGGGCACGCAGGGAAGACAGGAGTGGTCACCCAGGCAAAGAACAGTGGGCCGAGGCCACAAACGGCAGACCACCCCACCCCTGCAAGGACCGGGACCCAACCGCTGAGGGACCAGCCCCCCACCAGACCAAGACCACACCAAACCCAGCAACACAGCCAGCCCAAAGCGCCCAAGCAACCCCCAGCAGACAGTCCCAGGATCCCGAGGTCGACACCAAATCAGAAAGGAAACACGCTGAAACCCGCAGAACCACAGAGAGAGGACTCAAGGAGCCATAGCCACAGGCCAAGATGACCCACCAGCCAGACGGCCCACCAGAGGCAAAACAAAAAAGCCTACAGCATGGGCCAGACCCTGGAAGATCCCAACCAGGGACCAACCAGGCTCGACCCAACCGAACCCCAGAGGGCAGGGAAGTAAGGCCAACGGAGGGCCAAAGCAAGAAGGATACCAAACAAAGGTGCCACCGCAGGGGTAACAAGCCCAACAGAATGGGGGAATCCCAGGCGGACACCCACCAACCCCGGAGAGGGGAACAGACACAAACAGGGCAGGCCCAAGAATGAACCAGGCCCAACCCAGCACAACTCCGACAGCAGACCAGAGCAGGTGCGACCAGGGAGGAATGGCTGGAGGCCAAAAACCAACCAGGCGCAGAAGACAACAAAGCGCCGTACATGAGCACCAGTGGCATGACAGATGGGCACAGACAATGTGAGGCAGAGAGAGAGGAAGAGAACAGCCAAGAACCACAGGAATATCCAAGCCGCACGCCAGACACGAACCAGGCACCACAACATCAAAGCCCGCTACTGCAGCCGGCAAACCACAGCTGCACTCCAAAGGAGGGGCAATCGACCCCAAAGCACCAGCATGCTGGCTGCAAACGTGAGGTAAACAGCTGAACCCCTAAGGTCACCCACAGGGCGGCATGACCGCAGGCACCAAATAACGGCCAAGGAAAAATAATCAAACCATCCAGTGCTCAAATGAGCCGGTGGTCTCCGGAGCACAGCACCGGCACCCCAGCACGAGCACTGGTGCCAAAGTGAAATGAGCAGCAGAGAATGACACGCCCAGCTGTGGTAGCCATGGGGAGAGTACGCGACCTGCCCCGAATCACACGATGCAAAGTCGATGCCAAGACCCGAACCAGGCTCCCCCGCCCAGAGGATGGCAGCTCAAGGCCAGTAGGCCAGGACCTGACACAGAACAAAGAAGAAAACCGCTATGCGGCACTCACCGGGAAGGGGGGCCGGCTGACTCCGAACAAGGCCCCCACCCCCACCTCCACAGCCAGCCCAAGGCAAACCACCAGCAATCTGGCCAGGGCAGCAGGAACCGGAGAAGTCATCCAGCGAGTGAGGCGCATCAACCACTCGGCCAGGCCTCAGTAAGACGTGCCCCCAACCAGGAAACGACCGGGAGGCCGGCGCATCAGCTGCAAATGGCCGGCGCTCACCTCAAGAGCCAGCCGGAAAACCAAGCCTCCCAGCAAGCCAGGTAGGCCGGGAGGCTGAACAGCACACACCCCGTCCAGAACAGCCAGGCAGCCAGACGGGGTACTGAAGCAAACTGCCTCTCAAGCCCAGCAGGAGCAGCACCAGCACCAGCACCTCCCTTTCCTGTCGACAGACAGAAAAAAAGAACAGGCGGAATGCTGGGTAAGTACTGCTTATGTACTTCAAGTCAGAGGGGTTAGGGTTAGGGTCCCAGCATTCCTCTGTTCTTTTTTTCTGTCGGGAGATGGTTATCTCCACTTTGTCATGAATGGGACGAGGACAGGAGGGACCTGGGGGTAATATATGTGGAGGCAATAGCAGAAGCAGCAAAATACTAGTTGGGCGGCACATTATGCTGAGCACATATTTTTTGCATAAATGTTTTAAGCCACGTCCTTAATTATATCGGCCACACCCCTTTGAGAGGCTCCCCAATTTTTTCATCCCACTTAAAGCCCTGGTTATAATCAAAAAACAATATAACATGGGTGCATGGGTACACCCATGCTCCACCCATTGAATGCCTCCCGAGTGCAAAATAATGTTACTATTTGGGAAAAATCCCATGCAAAGCCACATAAATCTGATTTGCGTGTCTTTGTAAATCAAAAATACCATTTTGCATGTGACTGCACCAAAAACATGGTGCATTCACTGCACAAAATATTAGCAGATCTGCCCCCCAGTGTATTGCAGTGTTAAGACCAGACTGTTCCTGTGTGATTTGAGAGGACATTACTTTGTTCACATTATTCACTTTTCTGCTGGACTGAATATTGCATACGCTGGCTATTGAGCTCTCCCCCAACTTAACATGCTTGTCAATCATGTATCATATGTTACATTATTGTCATTTGTATAAGGAACATTCTGCATTGCTCTGAGGTCAGTGGCGTTACACAAAATGACTAGGACCCCTGAAGAATGTGATGAGGGCCCCAGAGTCTCCTATATCTCACAGGTATTAATTTATTCATTGATCTTGGTCTGAATGCCCCCTCTCCGAAAGGCAGACGGGCCCCTGAAGGGTTCTACCCCAACCCCCTTCACAGCAAGGGCTGCTGGGGCTTGTGTTACGCCCCTTTACGACATCGCACTCTGCTGTTCAGTTCAGTGTTTTTTAGGTGGACAGTAATACATACCCACCACAACCGTCATTAAAATCAGAAATACTTTCTTATATACATTTTGATTCCTTGCCCTACAAGGTTGAAGAAAAACTACATTTTATCACGACATGCCCAGAAATAGCAACCCATGAAGGCGAGAGGGTCTTGCAAGGCGACCTCGTCCTAAATGGGGAGCCACTGACCGTAAAACACATTGCCACAGAGGAATATTGAACTTTGAAAGATGAATCACATTTGCCAGCTTCCGGTTCTGATCTGTGCACGAGCTGTGAAGCAGCCCCGTTTGTGAAGCCGGGCAGCCGTGGGAAGTTTAACATCCTATCCTCCTCTTCGAGTGCTTAATGACCCCGTGTTAGGTGACGCGCTCCAAGAGGCTGGCCTCTCTGCATGCGGCAACTGGAAAAGAGCTGCATTTATTTCCCTATCTTAATAAGTACTCGATGCAATGACTCCCTCAAATGACAGTGCCTTATATTAACCTCTTCAGTGGGTGGCAGGCACTCAGCCATACAGCCCCGGTGATCTGACAAATGGGACATTATCTGTTTATACTTCACTATTTACTTGACAATTTAGCTGTCTCTCCAGTCTTCCGTAATGAATAATATACAGTGCAGTATTTTCATATGCCTTATATACATACACAGGGGGTTTAGTTTAGCCCCCTTAAGCCATTGCTAAAATTGTGTGTCATTCAACCATTGGACCTTCCCACAAGAAGTATCCATGGGGTACAACATGGGCCAGCCCCTTTGAGCTATTGCTTTGTTGCAGCGTCAGTCACATTTTCGGATCAACCCATAGGTTTCTCATTTGCTGATTAGAATGTCCCCGTAATTGAGTGACAGTGTTTCGCCCTTGCACAGATACGTCCGCAGAAGAGGGGAAATGAAGCCAAGCAACAAAGGAGTCCCACTAACTTCATACCACACTCAGTTGAGTTATGTGATGTAGAGGTCAGGAAGGTACTGCCAAGTTGGTTTGCACTAGGTGTTCATACGATTGTATGACGACACAACGCATGCATTCACATCGCATGCCATTAGATCGTGGTCTTTACAACGCAAGTCGTTACAACGACTTTCGTTGGAGGGCGCTGGACTTAGGAGTAGTTTAATTTACTATTCCAACTCCAGCCTATGTACAGTAGGGAAGGTGTTGGATAGTAAATTAAACTATTCCTTGTCCTATAGCGCCCTCCAGCGCAAGTCGTTGTAACGACTTGCGTTGTAAAAACCACGATCTAATGGCATGCAATGTAATGCATGTGTGGTAAAGGTTGTTTCCCGTTCATACAGGAGTCACATGGTGTTAGAAATGGGGGTCTCTAGTTGGCAAGGGTTTGCACCTTTGTCCAAGTAGGGACCCTTCTTCCTAGTCAGGGTTAGGGAGTTACACTCCTAAAATAACCCCTGCTCACCCCCTTGGTAGCTTGGCACGAGCAGTCAGGCTTATCTCAAAGGCAGTGTGTAAAGCATTTGCATATAGCCAACAGTAATACAGTAAAAACACTACAAACGGACACAACACCAGTTTTAGAAAAATATCCTATATTTTATATGCTTAAAACAAGACCAAAACGATAAAAATCCACAATACAGCACTTAGAAATCTTCAGTAATCAAAATAGACTTGAAATATAGTTCTTTGAAGTTGATAGCTCCGTCTGGGGCTATCACAGCATCATGAAAAACAAATCCAAACAGTTCTGGCTGACCGCGGCGTAGCGGGCCAGCGACGGTGTCAGGAAGACCGGCAAAACAGTACCTTTAGAAATGCAGGGCGTCGGCGACCTCTCGATGAGCCCCGAAAGACCCGCGTCCGCAGGTGTCAGTTCCGGAGGTCGGTGCAGGAGTCGCCAGGCCCTTGAAGTCACAGACGTTGCACATCGAACTCCTTGTGGTTGAAGTCCGGAGCGCCGGCGTCGGGGCTGCGGTGCGAAGTGCAGCGGTGTGGCGTGCTGTGCCCTCAGGTCGTGGTGCAGGCAGCGGCTCAGTGACAGTCGTCCAGCGGTGTCGGTGAGACCAGGGCTGCGGTGCAAAGTGATGCAGTGCTCGTCGCGGTGCTGGCAGGTCACGGTGCAAGCAGCAGCGTTGTCATTGCTGAAGCGATGTCGTCGGCTGATGAACTGGAGTCAATGGCGCCGGCGTCGGTAGGCCAAGGCTGCGGTGCGGGATGAGGACGGTGCATCGTGTAACTTACGACCGGTGCCCTTGAACCACAGTGCAAGCAGCGGCGTGGCTTCGTCGGGGATACCAGGGCGACGGCGTGAAGCAAGGCGGTGCGGAGTGTGGTGCCCACAGGTCACGGTGCAAGCAGCGGCTCGGTGGCAGCATCAGGTGGCATCGTTGGTGAGACCAGGGTTGCAGTGCAAAGTGCGGCGGTGCCCTCTGCGGTGCCTCAGGACAAGGAGTCGACAGCGGTGTTGTAGATGGCGTCGGGTTGCTTTGGCTTCTGTTGCAGCACAAAACACACAGTCCCCAGTGCTGATGGCAGACGAGCTTGAAGTCTTTGCTGTTCCTGAGACTTCTTGAACAGGGGACAAGCTCTACCTCAGGCCCTTGGAGAAACTCACAAAAGAAATTGCAGAAAGTTCAGTCCAGTCCTTTCACTGCCGAAGACAGAAGCAGCAACTGCAGGTGAACAGAGCAAAGTGGTAGTCCCTCCTCACTGCTTCGCCAGCTCTTCTTCTTGGCAGTCTTCCTGGTTCCAAAAGAGTTCTAAAGTTCTGGGGTCTGGGCCCCAATATTTATACCCCAAATTCCTTTGTCCTCTCAGGCAGAGAGTGTCTGTGCTTAGTCCAAACCAGTTCTGTCCTCTCTGGCCCAGCTTCCTGGCAGGGGGTAGAGACAGCATTGGTGGAAGGCAGACCAGGCCCACTCAGGTGCAAGGAAATCTCCTCCCACTACTCTAAATGCAGCCCAGGTCTACTTAGCCCAGCCCTGACCCACCAGACTCTCTGGAGCCACAGCACATCCCCAGCCCCTGTCACTCCAAAGCCAGACAGCCAATCCACATCCTAGCAGAGGCACACAGGACGGCTAAGCAAGAAAATACCTAC
Source organism: Calotriton arnoldi (assembly GCA_963921515.1). NCBI lineage: Eukaryota > Metazoa > Chordata > Amphibia > Caudata > Salamandridae > Calotriton > Calotriton arnoldi. Next base: position 1,577,962 of record CAWUFW010004167.1, read on the forward strand.
TTTCTAAATGTGGTATTTTCAAACACAGAATGTAAAAATCCCCTTTATCAAAAGCTGCATCTTTGGATTCTGAGTTCAGGCATGCTAAACTTTATTTTCCTATCTGGTCCCAATGGGAAGTTATATTTATAAGATGTTATAAATTAACTCCCATGCTTTCCTATGGGCCAGATAGCCTTTCAATAGTGAAAAACGAAATTGGCAGTATTTCACTTTCAGGACATGCCACACACATCAGGGCATGCCCTACCTTTCACATACACTGCACCCTGCCCACAGGGGTGCCTTGGGCCTACCTTAGGGGTGACTAATATGTAAGAAAAGGGAAGGGTAGGGTCTGGCAAGTGGGTGCATTTGCCAAGTCGACATGGCAGTTACAAACTGTGCGCAGACCCTGCAGTGGCAGGTCTGATTTACCTTTGAAGGGCTGCTTGTGTGGGTGGCACAACCAGTGCTGCAAGCCCACTTGCAGCATTTGATTAACCGGCCCAGGGCACACACAGTGCACTGTACTAGGGACTGACTAGTGAATCAAATGACCAATCATGGAATCACCAATCCATAACACCAATTTACAACAGGAGCACTTGCACTTTAACACTGAACAGCAGTGAGAAAGTGCACAGACACTAAACCATAAAAAACATTGTCAAAACTGGGAGGTCAGAAAGCAAAAAGACAGGGGAAACACGCCAAAAGATGCCAAGTCTAACACATGGTTAATAAATACTGCATGCAGGCAAGGTCCTTGCCCTGAGGGGAACCAATGCCAAGCCATGTGTTTCGTAATGCAAGCATCAGTGATGTTGCTAATATTTTTTAAACAAACTCTAAACGAGACAGTAAACGTAGGGGAGGGGTCACATTTTAGACATTTTTCAAGTAATGCGAGGTTTTGGAGAACTGTATTCTCTTAAACCTTAAGATCTATTGTAGGTCATGAAGTTTACTGCAATACTGTAATGGCCACTTCATTTTCCCCGAAGAGTTTGGCCTGTGCATGGCAGGTCTACCAGAAGCTTGTCCTTGTTTTTTTCATTTTCATTTTTTATTAACCGTTGTTGCTTTTCTGTAGATCGCCTGTTACGAAGCTGCTGTACCCTGTTGGAATGGCTATATATGATGTCAATGAATACCATGATATGTGCAGGCCCGACAACGGCAATATCAGTAAATGCACTATCAATGTACGCCATAATCTAGGCCCGCACAACAGTGTCGATACCGGCAGTAACAATGTCAATGTATGCCAAAATCCATGCACAAATTACAATTATGTTACCAGTAAAAACAATGTCGATGTACGCTATGATCTAGGCATGCAAAACTATGTCAATATCAGTAAAGACATATATCGATGTACGTTATGGCAGCTGTATGCACAATGTTGAGAATGTCCATAAGAATGATACCAGTGACTGCCATATTACTTTCAGGAATTCCATTGAACTCGTATCATTGCTGTTGGATTTACCCAAGGTGACCTCCCCGTTAACTCCAAGGCAGAGATAATTAGTCAGACAGGTCCTGCAACCCAAGCCCATTGAATGATAGGTCACAGATGGGGTCTCTCTAACCCAAAGACAAACCCGCACCCAGGTAAAAACCCTGATCGATCCTACAGATACTTGCACCACAAACAAGTCCAAGGAAATTAGCCCCAATAAAACACATTTGGCCAAAGTCTCATGTTCCCCAAAAATACCACAAAGTTAGATACCACATGTAGATAGGAACACTCAGCCAGTCAGGACACGACATGAACACCACACATATGATCACGCACTCCTCATGCCGGACATCTGGACACATACACACTGGCCCACACTAGCTCTCCCCGAGGTCGAGAGCCATCTGTATCCTTATCAGTTGCCCAAACTTGTTAGTTAATGACTGAGATGCTTGTTCAGGAATGTAGAAATTACTTTATTGTACCTCACAAGATGTACATAATGTCAGCCAAAACTTTGTACACCGAGAGACTTTCCTCAGACGCATTCTGTCGAGACTCCCCCGGTTGCTGCGTTTAATTAAACCAATTTGTTCCTGTTTTCCCAAACGCCTCTCGTCTTTTCATTTCTTTAAGGTAAACTCATATCTGAGCAACAACCCTATTCTTACCAAGATTGAGTGAGTGATGAGAGCTTAGCCCACCACACACAGTGACATAAAGTGGGGGATTTTGAAAAGAAAATCAGGAGGCTTCACTTTCCCCATTGACATACATTGAAGCCAAAGCAATTACAGGCAGGAGACAGATAAAATGAAGGTATTTTGGGTTTAAAACATGGGCGGTTTCCCACATGAATATGGTCTGTTGGCATGTATGCAATGATTGAATGAGTATTTGGAAAGTGCAGCAGGGAAACCTCAACTGCTTGAAGGTGCTTTGCGTGCTGTAATGTAATTTTTTTTTTAAATGACAACTTCTTGCTGTTTCATAGCGTGGCCACCGTCAGTATAAAAAGTGTGCCACGTTAAAATGACAATACATAGTGGCATTTTTGGTTTTAGATCTTTTTTATTATTATCAATTGAAAAGGTATGAGATACAATAACAGCCCACCTACATCCACTAGCCGATGTTACAACTGTAAGGTGTATATGCATCATAGGAAGGCAGAAACATAAAATGATTAAAGATAGAGGGGGAAGAAAGCAGAAAGGCTGAGTGTAGAAAGAGGGACAATACCATTCAGGACATGTACCGACAAAGATGCGTAGCTGTAATGCAGGTAAAAGTTATGAGGAAGGGTTGTTTGTTGAGGTTAAACGGAGAATTCGCAATAGAGCAGACAGGACAATTTGCGGTATTCCTCCGAGAGGTATTGAATGCATGGCTGCCACATTTTGTCAAATAGGGAGAGGTTATGTGTGGTGACTGCTGTTAACTTCTCCATTCCCAATAACTCCCATACTTTGTGTAGCCAATCTAGGTGTGTTGGTATGACCTCCGTTTAAAGAGAAGAATCTGTTTAGCGGCTTCCAATGTTAGGGCAATCGCCCTGCCTCTACACAATTTCAGTGGATATGTTATCAGATTGGAAAAACCCAGAAGTATATAGCTAGAAAATCTAGGAATATCAGTATTGAATATAGTGTTTACCGTCTCCAGTACCCCTCCCCAGAAGGATTCCAGCTTGGGAGACTGCCATAATAGGTGTGTGAGTGTGCCCCGCTGGCCATACTGGCGCCAACAATTACCATCCTTGCTCGGATCCCACACTGTGATCCTTGCCATGGTAAAATACCAGTAGTGGGCGTTTTCAAGACCATGTCCTTAATAGTGGTGTTGAGGGCGGAAGCTCAAGCATAGTGCAAAATGTCATTCCACTCCTTATCCGTGAAAGTACACCCACACTCCCCCTCCCATCTGACTCACGCGGCGGGTTTTCAGGGAGTCTGAGAAGTGAGAAGAAAAGCGCATATGTCAGATAGGATCTTCTTGTCAGAAGAGCGAATGAGAAGCCACTTCTCAAATGGCGTGAGCACCCGGCTAGCATGTGGACGAAGCCATGGCTGCATCATCCAATGACGGATGGCCATGTATTGCCAGTGCACCGTGTCGCGGAGACCAAAAGCTGATTGAAGTGTGGGGAAGACAATAAGGCCCTCTACATCGAAAAGATCTCCTACTCGCTTTCAGTTAGCCTCCTGCGCGGCTGCAATTGCAGACCTCTTTACAGCAATTGTACTCTATCCAAAACCCCAACAGTGGCTCACACCACCTGGGGGATATAGACTCCCACTGGCCTGTGAATCTTCGGCAGCCAGTATGCCAGGGACAGCCTGGTCAATGAAACACCAATGTTTGTCAGTGTAAGGTCGAGACCATTCCACCATATATCGTAGCTGTGCGGCTTGATAATAACACTGCAGGTTCTGGACCACCAGCTGCTTGCGGAAGGTACGCGTGGGCCCTGGCCATCCGTGCCCTTTTGGCTTCCCAGATAAAATCTCAAATAAGGGATTGCAGCTTATCTAATATTCGGGGGGAGGTTGTAGGGGTAGGGTCTGCATTACATAAAGGATCTTGGGTAGAAGCATCATCTTGATTGCTGCCAAGCATCCTGGCCATGAAAGGCCATAGCCCTTCCATCTTGCAAGATCCAATCTCAGGGTCGTTAAAAGGTCTACATTGTTATGTGCAGCCGTGTTTTTGGATGTGGAGTGTATCTGAAGGCCTAGATATGATAGTCCCTGATCGCCCACCGAAAGGGAAACTGGGAGCTGAGAAAGGCCTGTGCTAGGGCGGGAATAGTCAAGTTAAGAATGGAGGATTTTTGCAAGTTGGTCTTAAAACCGGATGCTCCACTGAATGTGGCCAGTTCTGCCATCACAGCCGCCATTGAAGTGCGGGGGTCAGTTAGAGTCAGAAGGATATCATCCACATATAACATAATTGTATGCTCCCTACCTCCCATTCAGAGGCTTATAATTCTGCGGTTGTCACGGATTTGTTCTGCAAAGGGCTCCATATACAAAGCGAAGAGCAGGGGCGATAGTACAGCCCTGCCTAGTCCCACAGGTAATGGCAAAAGGTGCAGACATCACTCCATTCACCCGCACTCTAGCTCTGGGGGAGGTGTATCAGTAGTGAACCCATTGACGGAATCGTCGGAACAACTAACCCCTGAACATATGGATTTAGTCTGTGTGCCAGAATGCTCATGAAAATATTTGCGTCAACATTCAAGAGGGAAATCGGGTGATATGACACACAGTGCTTGGTATCTTTACCCCCTTTGGGGATCACAGTGATAGTGGCAGGGCGCATTGACTCTGGCAGTGTCCCACCCGCACTAAACGTGTTGAAGAGTCGTGCCAGTACAGGAGCCAGCTGTTCACTAAAAGCTTTATAAAATTCGGCACCACAGCCATCTGGCCCGGGGGTCTTACCGGGTTGCAGGCATTGGACAGCTGTCAGTACCTCCTGCGGGGTAATATCTGCATCAAAGGAAGTGATCGCGGCTGGCGCGATCAAGGAGAGGGGAACCTGCGCCAGATAGGTTATTGCATCAGAATCTAAAAGGGTATGTGTTGCGTACAAGGCGGCGTAGAAAGCCTCAAAGTCCTGGGCAATTTCTGCATCCCAAAACCACGGGGAACCATCAGGTCCCCACAGTTCAGTGCTCCTCCGGTCCACTGCTTGTACTCTGAGGCGATGCACCAGCATATGCCCTTCCTTGCTGCCCCCAGCATAATATTTCTGTTGTACCCTAAGCAATGCGTATTCTGCCCTGCCCATATCCAGTGCTCGTATTTGCTTCTGTGCTGCCATCAGCTGACGGTGAACTGCCACTGAACCGGATTGGGTGTGAAAGACTTCCAATTCCTTAACCTGGGTGTGGTATCCTCCGGCTTAAGGGAGGAAGGTTATGTTAAACCTCACCCCCCTCCTCCTTCGAGGCACAATGGTCTGTGCACTTCCTGGCATGCTTGGGAATGACACAGTGACTAAGGTTCGAAGTGCGGCTCCTTGCGCGGAGTCTTGTGAGGCATTTGATGGACGACAGCTGTGGCTGAGGTCTTTCCGCTGTAACTTTTAATAAACTTACTTTTGTTCTTCACCTCAATGCCTCCTGTGATCCGAGTAAGAGTTTGCTCCTTTCTACACTGGGTTTCTAGTTAAAGCTGCTTGGTGGGTCAATCCCTATTTTAGCCTGTGGCTAGCGCGATAAAGTGACCCAGCACAACCACCTTTATGGTCTCTCATAGGGTAAGGAAAGAGGTGCCTGATGTGTTGTTAGTCTGTAGAAATGAGGCTATGGCTGCCAATGTATCTGTTAGTATGTGATCATAGGCAAGGATTTCATATTGAGCCACCAGATCTTGGGGGTCGGGGAGTCTCTACTAGGCCTGGGCGGTGAACTCTGCTCCGTTTGCAGAGTTTGCACAGTTTTTCGCACTACACGCTCTGCAACAGTAAGTTGGCGAGTGCGAGCGAGGAAAATCCAACACTAGACTGCTTCCCAGCGAGATTTCTCAACGGATGGTCGCTACCGTTGAGAAACCTTCTGCTAACATTGAGGAATCTGCTGCTTGAGTAGCAGCAGAAAGAAGCAGAGCCCTGTTGCGCTGCGCAGAATGCAGTTCGCGTTGATTTCACAGTGCGGGGCAAACACCCGGCACTATAAATCAGTGCGAACGGTGTGAGGTAACGCACTCTGCCACTCGCGGAACTCAGCATAGCTTGGCGGAGTTTTTTTGTCACTTAAGCGGAACTCAAAGAACTCCACCCAGACTTGGTCTCTACAAGGCTCATATCATAGTATTATAGGGGAGTGATCGGAAAGTGCCATTGCACCACTATCTGACTGATATTCCTCCATTACACTGGGCGTAACACAGCACCGATGGGATGCATGTACCTCCATATATCCATTAGACCAGCTTCCCCCACCCACTGTCTAGTGGCCGGAGTAAGGCCACCAACCTGTCCCACCCACGGTGTGGACCTATCCCTCTGCGCATCCATCACAATATTGAAATCCCTGCCCACCACAACATTCCTGTCCAGTGTGGCTAGCAGCTGATTGAGGGAGTCCCTATTAAAGACTTCTTGATGGTCATTGGGCGCATCTATAGTAGCCAGGGTGCATCCAATCCCCTTCAAATAAATATGTAGGACCAAGAGCGTGCCCAGTATCTCCATGTAAACCTGAACCACTCATCCCGGAAAATGTGTAGCAAGGAGAATGCAACTCCAGCCTTCTTGATCACCCCAGATGAGAAATGGTCGCAGTCAAACCAGCAGGAGCGCATCTGCCTCCAATCCACCTGTAGCAGGTGGGTTTCCTGTAACAAACACACATCGCATTTGGTGTCTCTAAGGAATGAGAGGAATACCAAATGCTTGGCCGGTGCATTAAGGCCTCTTACATTAAGGCTAAGAATGTATATCACCATGTGAGTGTGTGTAACAGTGCAATATGTGGCCTGTCTGGGATAGGGAAAGGCCAGACAGAGTGTTGCTTGCAGTAAAAGGTATCTGGAGCAAAATAAGAGGGAAGAGGAGAAAAAAGAGAGAGGAAACATAGGAGAGGAAAGAAGAACATTAAATCAAAAGCGTCCCCCACCTGGGGACAACAATAACTATCATAAGAGTGTCCATGTCATAGCGTGGAACACTGCACGATCAATCGCTCCATAGGGTGGCAGAGCTCTGCCGTCAAACCCTGTAAGTTTGGAACAGGGGATGGTCACTGCTAGCCTGGTTGAAACTGAGTCCAAGAAATAAGTGGGAAGCCCTTCTCGTGGGAGTTAACAAGGCTAAAGCAAAAGAGAAGTTAGTGATCGCCGTCCGCTCCAACGACATCGTCCACCTGTTGTAGTTGCTTGAGTAACTGAGCACGTTCCCTGTGACTATCAGCTTCGGAGGGCTTATTCACATGTTTCTTCCTGCACCGGGTGGAATGCTGGGAATCAGAGCCAGCAGCCGCTGGGTCCCGGGACAGCGAAGTCGCACTCGAACCAGGTTGAAAAGTAGGCATTTCTGGAAGGGACCGGACATCTTCAAGATTGCGAACAATACACACCTCATCCTGCCAAACAAATTGAAGGCAGAAGGGGTGACCCCATTTATATCTGTTGTTCTTCACCCGAAGAAAGTCTGTCAGCGGCCGAAGGGTCCAGCAGGCGTCCAATCGTCCGCAAGGTGTGGGCCCAGCGGCGTGGTCAAGGCATATATGCAGGAGAACGCAGGGTGTGGGTGGGATCCTTCGTGCCCCAAACCACCAGGTATTACCGGGGCCATGCAGTTTCAAATGTGGTGCATGCACTTTCCTCTGTGATACCCAGCAGAGACAACAGGAAGCCAGTTACTTTCAATTGTGCAGGGATTGCCAACAATAACATACAATTCCCCCAGTATGCACCCAATTCAGCTCTAGTTCATCTCATCAAACAATCCAAGTAGTATTCGAAGGGAGTCAATTAAGGGGGGAGAGGACAGCCAACTATGGAGACGAGCCAGCCCACCGCCAGTGGGCTGCAGAAGGTCTGAATCAACCGACCCTCATCTCATACCTCTCCCTCAATGAGGCCATAGATTCAAGCAGAGTCACAGCAGCGGGAACTCCACCAACCCCACCGCACCACTGTGTAATGGGACCCCAACACCTAGGCCCAAAACAAGAATCATCCACCCCTCGCCACAACTCCCAGGCAAACATGGGGAGAAGGGCAAAGTGGCGCAAGGCCAGCCTCCAGTCCATGTGGATAGTCAGGTCGCTGAGGGCCGGGGGGGGGGGGGGCTGCTGATCATCCAGTGACTCAGCGGCTTCAGCACCACGCATGCAGCGCAGCAAGGGCACGGGAGGCAGCAACCGCTGACAGCCACACCCTGCCCTGGAACCACAAACATGCTGCTCTAGTCAAAAAGCGGCCAGGGGGTGCCGCCGATTCAGGCAGAGTATACGATAACCCTATATACGAGGGGGAGCAGGCCTACCGTGACAGTCCTCCCAGTCGGCCTCCACATGCCGCACCTGCTGCCTCCCATCAGGTCACACTGCCTCCGTAGGACTCGGGGATTCCTCGGTCACCCGGCGGCATCCACCACCCTAATCGGTGGGGGTAGGTGCCAAATGAAGCAGGAGCACCAAATGTGACGCTGGGGCTCCCAGTCACTGCAGGTTCTACCCTTCTTTAGAATGTGTCCGGTGGAGCTCCGAGAGACACGTCTCACTCAGGCACCATCTTGGACACGCCCCTCCATAGTGGCATTTTATACAGTTTTCAAATTAGCAGGCATGTCTAATAAACACCTTATTATGCGTGCCCGGACTCTGCAAACTTTGTAAGCAAGTGGTTATGCTTGTTAAAACTCCATTGACTAGTAAAGCACACTTTTACTACAAAAGAGGTTCAATTTTTTATTGCATTAATTGCTTCTGTATCATATACTGGGCCATCTAGAAATTCAGATTTTTTTTACGCTTGAAATAAGATCAAATCTTTAAATAAATATATATTTGCAAGTAATATCATGACAAATCAAACAGACCTCCATAGACAAACAGTGTGGAATATCTGCCCCGCTTCCACCACTGGAATGGAATCTGGGTGCGTAACTCACCATGACATGTTACCACCTCCCCCTTCTTATGCTTCCACTTTGGCCTATACTTTTAGCTATATTACCAGAACTAATCTGAAGATAAAAAGGAACTCAGCGCAACGCGACAAGGCTCAGGTGTGGAGTGGGAGCCTACACACATCAGTAGTTTTGTTCACACATGCTATATCTTTCAACATATATTAATCACATCTATATCATTATTACAGTACTACCTGTGGTGTGGTAGGATTTAGATAATGCAAACTTGGAAAGATTAAAGGCAGATCAGAACAGCTGGAAGCGAGCTGGAACACGCAAGAACCGAGACAAAAGAAGTGCAGAAGTACCAGCACATAGGAATTTAATGTTCACTCACTGCCTCATTCATTAAGTCACTGTCACATGTAGAACAAATGAAATTCCTATATATTCCACATGGTAATAGGCATCCTGCAGCACCTCCTACATTTGCACCTAGTACACTAATGGTATTTCATTCAAAGGATCCTACTGTTTAAAGAAAATGAAATGTGACTTATCTAGAATTGTAGATCAGGGTTCTCCAAAGCCGGTCCTGGAGGGCCGGATCCATGCCAGATGTTTAGCATTTCCCCATTTAAATAAATGCAGTTATCTTAAAAACTGGCATGGATCCGGCGCTCCAGGACCGACTTTGGAGAACTCTGTTGTAGATGAAAGCGATTTTACAATGTTTGTTTTTATTCATCGTATTTGCTGCTTTCAATAGAATGAATGTTTGTGTGCTTATTCAGTCCTTCTTGACTGGTTCCTATTCCCCTGAAGTTATGGAGAAAAGTGTAATGTTTCAGAAAGCAGCCCACTGTCAACTGACATTTTAATCTATGTGTCACAACTCAATGGGAATCTAAAGGTATGAGTTTTTAGTGTAATGTGTATACTGATTACAAACACCTGTTAGCTTTTCAGTGAAACACTGGCTGCAAAGACACACTGTTGTTCTCTGTGTAAATTTTCTTAATTTGGCTGAACTGGCAATCACACTGCTAAATTTATGGTGCTCATTTTGCTATTCCTCATACCTCAATAGTGCTTTCTACCTATGTACACACATAGAAGAGAAAAAATGTAAAGAAATAATATATATGAAAACTGTAATAAAACTGTATATACAAATCTTCTAAAAAAAGCCACATTTCAATTTGCATAGACAAATTAAAGAAAAAGAATATTTTTTTTTTCAAATTCAATCCAATTTAAAATTACCAAGGAAGCTATGAATAGTTCCTTCTATCGTTTAACAGACGGTATTAACTTATTGCATAACTTCCAATGTAATCCTATGTGTGCCACCTCTGTATGCTCCTAGTATTTGAAATAAGTTCTTTCTACCCTAAATGTACGGCTAATTCCTCACTGGAATTCAGACCTATAGGTGTCAGAGTTTCAAAATCAATTATGTATTTGGACTCAAAGACTCTCGGTTGACGTTCTCTATCCCCTCCCTTTTCCTGCGGTTTGACTGTATCTAGAACCACAAAAGTCAATACTTTCTCATTTTGACCATATAGTTCCTTGAAATGCCGTGCCACTGGATAGTGTTCGTAAGTCCGTCTTATAGCTCGTTTATGCTCCAACACCCTCCTTTTCGCTTTGTATATGGTGCTCCCTATATAGTATTTACCACAGGGACAGATGAGGCAGTAAATGCAAAACTCAGTATTACAATCAAAGCTCCCTTTGATCGTATACTCCCTCTTACTGTTTGGTACCTTGATTTTAGTGCAGTTAGTACTATTGACACAAGCCTTACAGAGCATACAACATGTAAAGCCACCAATTGTTCCGACTTGCCCCTTAACTCCCTGTGAGGTTACAAGATTGTAGCTTAGATCATCCTTTAAGGATCTACTTTTTCTAAATGTGATTTGGGGGGACTCATGTATTTATTTTTCAAGTATGGAATCTGATTTTAAAATGTGCCAATTCTGATTAAAGATTTTTCTTACTCTGAATGCCTGGTTGGAAAAGGTCGTTATAAATCTAACCTGGCTATCAATTTGTTCACTTGGGCTGGATTGTTCGTTCAAAAGGTTGATCTGTGAATTGTGCAAAAATACGGCTGAATAATTGCCCTATCAAATACATAATTTGACCTTTGTTAATTTAACTTTTTTTTAAAAACTCAACAATGGTAAAAATGCTTCACTTGCATCGTAGGTAAAATGTTCAAATTGCGTAAAAATGATTCGTAAAATGATTAATTTTATTTAATGAACTGTGGGAAATGACAGCGAGTAACAACATACAATGAATGTTTACTGCACTCCTCGACCTATCAGCGGCGTTCGACACAGTCTCCCACCACACCCTAATACGCAGACTCTACGACGCAGGAATCCAGGACAAGGCCCTTGACTGGATCCGCTCCTTCCTCTCCGGCAGGACGCAGAGGGTCAGACTCCCCCCTTTCCTCTCGGACCCCACACCTACCACCTGGGGAGTCCCCCAGGGCTCCTCCCTCAGCCCGACGCTCTTCAACGTCTACATGGCTCCACTCGCCCCCATCGTCAGAACCTACGGACTCAACATTGTGTCATACGCAGACGACACCAAACTCATCCTCTCCCTATCCAACGAGCCCAACACCGCCAGACGCAACTTTCGAGAAGGCATGGAAGCCGTCGCCAAATGGATGAAAAGCAGCTGCCTACAACTAAACACCAACAAAACAGAAGTACTCATCATGGGCCCAATCCCAGACGCCTGGAGCGACACCTGGTGGTCCCCCGCCCTCGGAAACCCGCCAACGTCCACGGACCACGCACGCAACCTGGGAATCATCCTGGACTCCGAGCTCAAAATGGACCGCCAGATCAACTCCGTCTCGTCTTCCTGCTTCCACACTCTCCGCCTCCTTTGTAAGACCTTCAAATGGATCCCCCTCGAACACCGAAAGACCATCACTCACGCCCTGGTCACCAGCAGACTCGACTACGGCAACGCACTCTACGCTGGAATAAACACAAACCTCACCCGCAAGCTACAGAACATCCAGAACGCCGGCGCAAGACTGGTCCTCAACCTGCCAAAACACTGCCACAGCTCCCAGCTCCCAGCACCTGCGCACACTTCACTGGCTCCCCGTCGAGGCGAGAATCACCTTCAAGATGCTCACCCACGCACACAAGGCCCTCCACGCCACCGGACCAGTATACCTGAACAGCCGACTCAAATTTCACGCACCCCAAAGGACCCTACGATCAGCCCAGCTCTCCTACGCCGTGGTCCCCCGCACCAGAAAGACCAGATCGGGAGGCCACTCCTTCTCCTTCCTCACGGCCAAAGCATGGAACGTCCTTCTGCTCCACCTCAGACAGACAACATCGCTCCCCATCTTCGCAAGAAACCTCAAAACCTGGCTCTTCGACAGACCCCCTCCTTGATGGAATGGAACCTGCACACCCCCCCCACCCCCACCCCTAGCGCCTTGAGACCCTTACGGGTGAGGAGTCGCGCTTTAACAAACCCCTGATTGATTGACTGACTGCACTTAACATTTTCATTAGTATTTGTCAGATATTTTAAAATGGTGTGAACTGTGGTAATCTATTTTCACTCTCCGTGCTGTGTTGGTCTTCTTTCATTGTCAACTGTTGCTTGTGTATGTAACCGGAAGAGTTGGTTTTCAAACCCATTTCTTAACAATAAAACCTTCTGGTTGTCGAGGGGACTTTTTTTACCCTTGGGCAATCTTGCTCCCACTGGAACAAAGCAAACACAAGGAGATGATGGACGGAGCACTGAAACTTTTCAGACACTCACCCCCCGTCACAGATCTGGGTTGAATCCATCATAATTTTTTAGCTCACTTCGCCACCTCAGTTCAGACCCAGCTATATGCAAATCAGTCTTGAGCATGTGCCTCATGGGAACAGTCCAGCCCGAACTGCCAAGCCAGGTCTTCCCTGAACCAGAAACAAGCATCCTGGGACCGGTTTCTGGGTAACACCCTTCATCAGCCAGGCTAGCTTGAATCCAGTGGCAAAGTGAGCAAGGGACCCACGTCTGGGCATACCCTGCCAACTTAGGGCGAACAAAGCAAACACAAGGAGATGATGGACGGAGCGCTGAAACTTTTCAGACACTCACCCCCAGTCACAGATCTGGGTTGAATCCATCATCATTCTTGAGCTCACTTCACCACCTCAGTTCAGACCCAGCTATATGCAAATCAGTCTTGACCCTGTGCCTCATGGGAACAGTCCAGCCCGAACTGCCAAGCCAGGTCTTCTCTGAACCGGAAACAAGCATCCTGGGACCGGTTTCTGGGTAACACCCTTCATCAGCCAGGCTAGCTTGAATCCAGTGGCAAAGTGAGCAAGGACCCACGCCTGGGCATACCCTGCCAACTTAGGGCGAACAAAGCAAACACAAGGAGATGATGGACGGAGCACTGAAACTTTTCAGACACTCACCCCCCAGTCACAGATCTGGGTTAAATCCATCATCATTCTTTAGATCACTTCGCCACCTCAGTTCAGACCCAGCTATATGCAAAACAGTCTTGACCCTGTGCCTCATGGGAACAGTCCAGCCCGAACTGCCGAGACAGGTCTTCCCTGAACCGGAAACAAGCCTCCTGGGACCGGTTTCTGGGTAACACCCTTCATCAGCCAGGCTAGCTTGAATCCAGTGTCAAAGTGAGCAAGGGACCCACGTCTGGGCATACCCTGCCAACTTAGGGCGAACAAAGCAAACACAAGGAGATGATGGACGGAGCGCTAAAACTTTTCAGACACTCACCCCCAGTCACAGATCTGGGTTGAATCCATCATCATTCTTTAGCTCACTTCGCTACCTCAGTTCAGACCCAGCTATATGTAAATCAGTCTTGACCCTGTGCCTCATGGGAACAGTCCAGCCTGAACTGCCAAGCCAGGTCTTCCCTGAACCGGAAACAAGCATCCTGGGACCGGTTTCTGGGTAACACCCTTCATCAGCCAGGCTAGCTTGAATCCAGTGGCAAAGTGAGTAAGGGACCAACGTCTGGGCATACCCTGCCAACTTAGGGCAAACAAAGCAAACACAAGGAGATGATGGACGGAGCGCTGAAACTTTTCAGACACTCACCCCCAGTCACAGATCTGGGTTGAATCCATCATCATTCTTTAGCTCACTTCGCCACGTCAGTTCAGACCCAGCTATATGCAAATCAGTCTTGACCCTGTGCCTCATGGGAACAGTCCAGCCCGAACTGCCAAGCCAGGTCTTCCCTGAACCGGAAACAAGCATCCTGGGACCGGTTTCTGGGTAACACCCTTCATCAGCCAGGCTAGCTTGAATCCAGTGGCAAAGTGAGCAAGGGACCCACGTCTGGGCATACCCTGCCAACTTAGGGCGAACAAAGCAAACACAAGGAGATGATGGACGGAGAGCTGAAACAAGGCTCCTGCAGGAACAAGGCTCTGTTTGGCTGCCTGTATGAGGAAAAGTTTTGCAGGCAGCTTTTACAGAAATCAGAGACTTAGTACACTGTTCTGTGGTGAGTTGAAAAATAATATAAGGCAGCAGGGTAGGGATACCCTGCCCGCCCAGGCCTAGGCCCCCTCTCCACTGTGGCCAAAATAAATATTTTTTAAAAAGTCACAATCCCGCAAGACTCCCACAGAATTGTGACTAATTAAAAATAAAAAGCCTTTCAGCGTTTTAACTTTAATATAATTTAGGGGAAGGTTCATGCATCCACCCTCTCCAAGCCTGTAATGGCCACGGGGACCCCATTTCCCAGGGCCAAATACTTTAGTTTTAGGGGTGGGAGTGCGTGGCCCCCCTCTCCAAGTCCAAAAGTCCCCTGGGGACCCCATATCCTAGGGCCAAACTATAACTAGAGGGGGTAGGGCCACGTGGCCCCCCTCCCACAGTCTTACAAGGCAGCAGGGCCCCAAACTCATAGGGTCGGCTCTTTAATAGCGTCCGGGGGAGCCCACCCCAGGACACAGTGAATTTCCCTGTCCTCCGAAGTGCAGGCAGGGAGAAAAGTATGCTCCCACCTGGCGGGAGCTTTGAAAATACTCCTGTTGAGTAGGAGCCCACTTCTGTTTCTCGGCCCATGCTCTTGCAAATAGCTGCTACCGCAGGGCGGGAGCAATGCTGGGGCCCGTATGGGAGCCGGAAGGGGCTGCGTGGGCTCTGGGGCTCCCCCCATGGCCACCACCATTAGGTTTTATGAATGCCTAAGTGGGCACTAGGCCACCCACTTATAATGGCTTAGGCCCCAGGGATGGGGTGTCTGGGGTCTCTTAAGGCTCAGGGAGGGAGCCAACACCCTATCTCCTATCATTAATCTATGGTCCTTGGGGATGGGGTCCCTGGGGCCAATTTGGGCTCAGGGAGGGGGCTGTGAGACCCCTGTCCTGATATAGATGTTTTTAGCCCCAGGAGATGGGGTACCCGGGGCCTCTACATACTCGGTGAAGGGGGCTGCGCACCCCCTCCCTTAATACTATATTATTTGGCCCAAGGGAATGGGACACAACGCACCAATAGTGGCTTGGGTTGGGGGGCCAGGTGTCCCCTCCCCTTTTAAAAACAAAATGAGATGCTTGGGGACAGGGGTCGCACACTCCCCTCCACTAAATTGACCCTGGTGGATAGGGTACACAGGGCCCTAAAGGCTTGGGGAGGGTGCTGTGTGTCCTCAGTGTGAGGCCGGCTCAGTGACGGTGTCCTGGGGTCCCCAATCACCGGGACACCATCTAATTATAGTGCAAATATTCTCCCACCAGACGAGAGCATAAAGCTGCTCCAGCTCGGTGGGAGAACAAAACATTTCCCTGCCCACGCTCTCAGGAAGGGAAATGCTTTGAATTGCCCCCACCCCATGGAAGCAAAAGAAAACTGCTTCGTCTGGGTTAGACCAATGCCAGCTCCCGCGCTACACCAGCGATGGGTGCAAGCCAGTGGCATAACACAAAATGATGGGGCACCCCCTGCAAAATGTGATGGGGGCCCGTCGTCTCCCAGATTGCACAGATACATTCATTGGTCATAGGTTCAATGGCGTGGCCCTGAAGGGTTGCCCCCCCCGCGCTGCAGGTGTCCTGCTTGGGAAAGCAGAATGACTTTCCCGAGCGTTTACCTATTTCTTAGTCCATGTCATAGAATTTTCTGAGGTGTAAAATGTTAAAAAAGGTAGTACAGAGATATGTTTGTTTTATTTGTTTTTCTTAAAGAAAAAATAATATATCTCTGACTATTTATTTTCACATTTTCACCCCAAAATGTAATAATAATAACTATGCAAAAAGAAAGGGGCACAGACATGTAGTTCAATAAAACTTTATTAAATATTGTTTATGTCATTATTGAAATATATATTTGATTAAAATTATTGGTAATTTTTGGAGAAAGATTAGAGATCTTTTTTTATAGAGAGGGTTGAGTGTGGAGGAGGGGGGTTTGGCCACAAACCAGGCCCTGTGGCTAACCCCTGGCCACACACTGCAAAAGGCTGTGCGCAGCTTGGGGTTGGCTGCCTTTGAGAATGGCTGAAGTGCGTGCTTGGCGAAAGGTTGGCTTTACGTATGGTAGCAGACCGATAGAGGGGTCTGTGAGGCACCTCTCATGGGCAAGAAATTGCCCCAAAATATTTTTGGGATGGCGCATGGGGACCCGTAGATCCACTGCGGCACTCAGCACAGCCCCCTTGTGAGTCTGCAACAGATCAGTGGATCCAGACCCAATTTTAAAAAAATACACCCACTCACATACTCTGTTACACCCCCACACATCTACTCACACATCTGCCCACACATCCATACACCCACTCATACACCCATACAGTCACTCCCACAACCTCTTCACACATTCACTCACAGATCCAGAGAACCACTCACAGATCCACACAAGCACTCACACAGCCACGTACACACCCATACAGCCAATACACACCCAGTCACAGACCCACACAGCCACTTACACAGCCACTCACACACCCATACAGCAAAATCACTGACACATCTACTCACACACCCATACAGCCACTCACATACCACTAAGAGACCCACACAGCCACTTACACTCCCAGTCACACAACAACCCATGACACACTCACACATCCACACAACCACTCACACAGCCGCTTACACTCCCACTCAGAGACCCAGAAAACCACTCATATGCCCACTCACACACTCATACAGATACTCACACACCCAGTCACACAGCCATACAGCCACTCACACACCCTCTCATATACCCATACAGTCACTGATGCTTCCACTCATAGATTCAGAGAACCACTCGCACACCCACTACAGACCCACACAGCCACTCATACACCCATTTGCACACCCCTACAGCTACTTGCATAACCACTGTGTTAAATGGGTTGTTGGTTTGTATTGATTGTGTGATTTTGAGGCAGTTTTGAAAATGAAAAGCAGCTAGAATTGAAGACAGCAAGTGAAATATAAAAAGAACATATTTGATTGGATGGTGGAGATGTGCAGGGAACTAAAATTAGGTAGTGACTTTAACAAAAAAGTAATTACCTCTGTGATTGGCTTTGGAAAAATAAAAAAAAGTTATGTTATTTGGGATATGCATGCAACCACACCTGTTAATGTGAAGCTACTATTCTGGTTAGAGAAAGTCTTGTGAACTTTTCCCTATTGGTAGGCAGAGACTACTGGAAACATGGTTACTATGGAAACAGAGGTTAAAGAGTGTGGGGGGAAGGGAACAAAAGAGACTGCAGTGTGAAACTGAAAAGCAGGCTGGTGTACATAAATTGCTCAGTAGGGAGTGCATGTCTTGAAAATTGACAATATTTTGCAAAATGAAACATAAATGAAAAGCATTAACAGCAGATTGTTAATGCTTTTAAGGGCTTCCATGTGGATCTGCGGATCCATCGCAGGTTTACAAGGGGGACGCACTGAGTGCTACGATGGAGCTGCGGATCTGCAAAAAACCTACCAAATTGGGATTCTTTAACAGGAAACATGGAAAGGGGGAAAAAAGCAGTGACTATTTAGGAGTGGTATAACAAAAATAAAAGATGAAGGATGTCTTTGATTTGCTAAGATTAGGAGTATGAGTAGGGGCACATGGGGAATGGTAGCCATTTTAGGTACTTTTCTACTGAGAGCGGAGGAGGATTGCCATAGGTCTGCTTTGAGATTTTCAGATATTACGTTAAAGTTGAATAGCAAAGAGATTTTGCAGATATGTTAATTAGGTTGTACTCTAAAAAGTATATTAAAAAAACTGTGAGTGTATATAAGCTGAAAGAAAATGTGTAGCTTCTAGACACTACAGTAAAAGGCAAAATAGATGGGAGCTTAGATGAGAATGTTAACTAAAACTATAGTGAGCAGCTAAGAAGGAAGAGGAATTAATATACTGCAAATGTAGTTATTTTATTAACCCAGTAAGATTGAATGTGTTAGAAATTAGATGTGGTTACTTGCTAAAATCTGAATCTAACTGTAAAGTCCCTATAACCTTTGTTTTTTTAGTGAATTTCTAAGGGTTTTTTAAATGTTATTTCCAAAAATGTAACATCCATGTAACCTTTGGGGTTTTTTCAGTGAATTTCTATGTTTTTTAATGCTGTTTCTGAACTATAATGTCTCTATAACCTTTGTTTTTTTCAGTGAATTTCTATGGGTTTTTTAAATACTATTTGCTAACTATAACATCATTGTAACCTGGGTGTGTGAGTGGGTGTGTCAGTGTGTGGTGGGTGTGTCAGTGCATGTGTGACTGGCTGTGGTTGGTCTGTGAGTCGGTGTGTGGGTCTGTGAGTGCGTATGCGAGTATGTGAGTGAGTGTGTGAGTGTGTGAGTGGGTGTGTGAGTGGGTGTGTGAGTGCCTCTGTGGGTCTGTGAGTGGGTGTGTTTGTGGTTCTCTGGGTCTCTGAGTGGCTGTGTGAGTGGCTGTCTGAGTGTGTAAGTGGGTGTGTGAGTGGTTTTCTGGGTTTTTGAGTGGGTGTGAGTGGCTGTATGGGTATGTGAATGGTTTTCTGGGTCTCTCAATGGGAGTGTGAGTGGCTGTATGGGTGTGTGAGTGGTTGTGTGGATGTATAAGTGGGGATGTGAGTGTGTGTGTGTGAGTGTGTGTGACTGGCTGTGTGGTTCTGTGAGTAGGTGTGTGACTTGGTTTGTGGGTCTTTGAGTGGCTTGTGAGTGGCTGAACAGGTGTGTGAGTGGGAGTGGGAGTGGTTGCATGAATGTGTACACAAGTGTGTGAGTGGGTATGGGAGTGCATAGTGCCTGTGTGGGTCTGTTAGTGGGTGTGTGAGTAGTTTTCTTGGTCTCTGAGTGGCTGTGTAAGTGACTGTATGGGTGTGTGAGTGGTTTTCTGGGTCTCTCAGTGGGTGTGTGAGTAGCTGTTTGTATGTGTGAATGGGTGTGTGAGTGGTGTTATGGGTCTCTGAGTGGGTGTGTGAGTAGATATATGGATGTGTGAGTGGCTGTGTGGATTGTGTGAGTCTGTTAGTGGGTGTATTTGTTTACAATTGGGATCTGTATCCACAGCTCTGCCGCAGATTCACCCAGGGGGGCTCTGCTGAGCACCACGGTGGAACCATGGATCCTCAAACATTCTTAAAAAAACATTTTTGGACAATTTATGGCCCATGATTTGTTCCTCACAGTCCCCTCCACCAGTCCCATGGGGTCAGGATACCTCTATCCTTACCCCTTATATCCTATTTCTACTCCCCTCCAGGGAACCATGTCCCGATTCACAAAATAGTGGCCACTGCTTTTGTCTCAGATTGCGGCCAGCCAATCACGGCATTGCTGTTGGTGCGTGGATCCACGGATCCAAAGCGGTGGATCTGTGTCTCCAGATATACATAAATATTTTTTCTTTAATAACTCCAAAGCTGCTGAACAGATTTACACCAAATTACAAAAAAACACTCTTTCTGGACTAAAATCTATCTTTCTGCCAAACTTGGTGTTCAGCAGTTCAGGCTGTAGTCGTGTCTAAAATCCCTATGGGAAATTGCACAGGGAAAATTAGTATTGGGACTCCACTTTTTCTCGGCCCCCGCTTGACGAATCACCCTGAAACTTTCCAGACAGCAGCTGAAGTGAGTGGCAGAATAGTTTTAAAAACTTTGCGAGGATGTGTCAAATGGAACTAAAGTTATTAGCAAAACAAAAAAACGTTTTCTTCTGGAAACTAGGTCCTAACTATAACTACCAACCGGTGGCTGCCAGTATTTAATATATTACCTGCATACATTCTGAAAAGAAGGGGGGGGTTATTAATTCTCACAGGTGTTTACAGCGGCGCTAGATCAAATAGCGTGAAAAGTACTCGTTTAAGAACAAATAGATGCGCTGCTACAGGTGGGGGAAAATAGCCCCTTAAACCCCCAAACAAGAACCAGGTGGTCCGAAACGATAAATGACAACTGATCCTATGCACACGCAATAGAGTATAAATAGTAGTAAAACACTGTTCTTGAAGTACACAAATGAGGAAGACGTAGTCCTCAGCCGGTGTGGTTCCAAATGTCAACCTGTTGACAGAGATCCCGAGAATACACTGGACGCTGGGCGTACTAGCCACGGTCCTGAATTTGGACAAACCAGTCGGCTTATTCGGCTGTCCGTTATTTCTTGTCGGAACTCATATTGTTAGCGCCACACCTGACGAAAATCGTTTTTAGAGGCCCGGACCAGACACTCTCTGGATCTGAGATTTGGAACCACTTGGATTATATAGAAATAACGACTGTTGCGTGACCAACCGGGTCGGAAATATCATCGGTTTGGAGGTTTAAGCACCCATCACACTCGCAGAAGCCCTGAAGAAGTCAAGGGTGTCACTGCCCACTGACGAAACACGTGTTGGCTGGTTTTGCGCAGGAACACTGCATTAAAAATGAACCACACCGGCTAAGGACTACGTCTTCTTCATTTGTGTACTTCAAGAACAGTGTTTTACTACTATTTATACTCTATTGCGTGTGCATAGGATCTGTTGTCATACATACATTCTGGATACAAACGTTCTCATCAGAAGTATGTATTGTGGGAGTGCCTTGAAGGGAAGAGAAGAGGGAGGAAAGCGAAGTGCCTAAGGGGAGGCGGAGAGAGCCATCAGGTGTGCTTTTGGTTGCTAGGGTGTGGAGAAGCAGGTGAGGGCCTTATAGTGTGTTTCTTGGAAAGGTGATGATGATTTGGATGTCCCTGGGTGGCAGGAAAGGCAGGGGTCAAGCAGTTGTGGGTGCTTTCAGGGATGGAGCATAGTGCTTGTCAGTAAGAGAACCTCTGGCATTGCATGCAGCTTCCCCTCTGGAAGAAGCATTACTTTGCCCTAACAACTAATCCAGTGTTTAATGTGACTGAAAATAGAGCCATTTAATAACCAGCAAGAAACGTTCCTATTAACCTTCTATTTGTAGAAATACCTGTCAGTACGGAAACCAAGATATCTTTGCATTTAAATACTGCCAAAAATACGTAAGTTATGTACTTTTGCTCCTGGTTGACCCTTTATGTGCAGCATTTACTTGTCAAGCGCAAGCGACATTTGGCGTCACCTAGTGTGATTTTCTAACATGGGTGGCCACCAGCGTTTGCAAGTGGTCACAGTCAGAGGGCCACCATCCGAGTAGATTTGCTGCCACTCGATTAGAATTTCTACTCGAGCGGCAGCAAAATCAACACAAATGGCCACACACTCTTGCACAACGCATGGTGCAGTTTGCGCTGATTTTCAGCGCTTCTCGTGCTACCAGTTGCTAAATTGTAGCTCGATCAGCGCGAGCTGCATATTTTCTGCCTATTGGCAGAATTCCTCTGAATCTCATGGAGTTTTTCTGTAACTCCGCCGAATTCCATGGAATGGAACTCTGCAAGTTACTCCCACCCCTAGTAATAAGACTCCCCAACACTGCATGGTCTATCACTCAAATAGCTTTAAATATATTTTGGAAAGTCACTCACTTTTTTCCACACATCAGCTTACGATTTCTAAAAATACACACATTTGTGTCCCAAATACACACTTTTCAAACCATGTGAAAGCTTCTAATTTAGTAGGATGGGCTAAACATTTGAGAGATACTTACAGGTTGCTGGAGAGCTACCAGTAGCTCACAAGCTACTCGTTGGAGAAGCCTGATATATAGTATAATTGTAGTTAGGACCAAGTTTCCACAGTAAATGGATGTTTTGTTTTGCTAATAACTCTGGTGCCACGAAGCTTTCCAAGTAAAAGGTTCATCCACCTCAGCTCCTTCCTGGAAAGTTTTGAAATAATCCATTAAGCAGGGGCCAGGAAAAAAGGAGGGGTCCCAAAACACTTTTTCCCCATTCAATTTCTCAAAGGACCTTTAGACCATGTTACAGCCAAAACGACTGAACTGAATGATACCAAATTTGGCAGAAAGCTAGATTTGTAACTAGAAAGTGTGCATTTTGTGATTTGCTGTAAATCTGTTCAGTAGTTTGAGAGAAATTAAGGTTCAAAATGTATAGATATCTAGCGACACTGTACTACTGCGGCACTACCGCAGAGTACAGCGGTGCCGCACGCTCAAATCTTGCGGTCTGATTGGCTGGCCACAACATGAAGAAAAATGTTGCAGCTGCCATTTCCGGACTTTGGGTCCCTGTGTTGACAAAAATACAAAATAGGGTATAAGGGAGCAGGATGGGGTACCTTGACCCCATGGCCCTTGTGGAGGAGACATAAAGGGACCTCTCAGGGGTCCGAGCAAAAAGAGAATTATTTCCTGTGGCACTGCGGTAGTACAGAGGACCCCAGTGTGGCCCCGTGTATCCATGATGGTACTGCAGTATCGGAACAGAGAGATAAACAGATAGGTATGCATACGTGTGCCTACACATAGACATTCACACATACTAACACCTACACACACAGGTGCATACACAAATCCTCAAACGCAGACACCCAATAAACACACACATTCACAAACACATGCATGCCTACAAAAACATGCAATACTGATACACACACCGTCAACACTAACACCTACACACACAACACACACACAACATGCAGACACACACACTCAATGCCTACAGATTCACACACCTACACACACACACACACAAATACACACACAGACTCATAGACACATGCACACTCAACACCCACAAACAACACCTATACACACACAGTACCCACACACATACACACACAGTCACAAATACACCCACTCACACACACCCACAAATACAATCAATTCCACCCAAATGACCATACAAACAAACCAACACCTACATACTGTAGGAGAGTAGGATCTGCTTCACATGGGTACCCCCACTTTTTGCTGATGCTTCACTGTTTTTCGACCTTAGTCTTGCTGGGGCCCTGCTAATCAGAACCCCAGCCTAGCTGCTTCCTCTCTAAAATGGTTTCCATGTGCCTTAGGCACATCACTGATTGGAATCTGGAGTGCCCTTATAAGTCCCTAGTATATGGTATACTATGTACCAAGGGCATAGGTACCTCAGAGGCCTACCAGGGGCTGCAGCATGTATTGTGCCACCCCTGGAAGGCCATCCAAACTGACACCACAGG
The DNA here is from genome assembly GCA_963921515.1 of Calotriton arnoldi. NCBI lineage: Eukaryota > Metazoa > Chordata > Amphibia > Caudata > Salamandridae > Calotriton > Calotriton arnoldi. The sequence goes on from CAWUFW010004167.1 coordinate 1,601,579, forward strand.
TCTGCTACTGCAGCCTGGGTAAGGTGGTGCATGCACCCCTTACTGTGATATAGGTTACCTATATCACTATATACATACACACATATAAACCTATAAGTCCCTCCTATGGCAGGCCTTATCAATCCTGAAGGCAGAGTGCGTGGTTCCTATGTGAGAGGGTGCCCCTGCATGAGCAGGGCCCCTCTGCAGCATTCGGAGACCCTTCTCTGATGCTTTTTGTAGTGCAGCCTGACCATATACTCTTAAGCGCATTATAACCTCGCGTTAAATGCTAACTTTGGAATGGCTGCACCGAAACATGTCGTGTTTGGTGTCAAACATCTTGGAATTCTACCCCCGCCAATTCTGGTGGCGGGGGTAGCATTCCACCCTTCTAGAGGGAGAGACATGTTAACCCTGGCCTGGCCGGTAACTTCTTTCTAAAGCCCTGGCATCACAAAATGGATGCTGCTGCCACAGACACAAGTCTGGCCTCCTGCTGCTGGACGAAACTCCGGCAGGGGAGGCCTGGACAATAGGTTTCCTGTCCCAGGGAGGTGTGACCACCTCCCAAGACAGGATAGTGTGTATTGGGGCTGGGCGGGAGCACTTTCGGGTGCTTTGAAGTCCTGCACTGGGGGCACATTTGGTGTCCCTGTGCATACCCCAGTTCAAACCGGATCAGGGGCTTGCAGCCCCTGCTTTGGCGCGAACTGAACAAAGGGAAAGGGGTGTAGCCACCCCTCTGCCCTGACCCACCCATAGGTGGGGCCACAGAGTAGTCCAACCCCTAAACTTAGTATAAGTATAGGAACCCAGTCCTTAGGACTTTAGATTATCCCTGGACGAAACTCTGACACTGAATCCTGGACCTTCGACGCACTACTCAAGACGAGAGGACAGAAGAATCTCCCTTGGGGTCAAGGAGTGACTCCCCTGCTTGGCAGGCACCAAAGAAGCAATTGTCCGGTCTGCATCGCCTAAGCTCCCGTCGGACGCCGAAGTCTTTGCATCACCAGAGGTGGATTTCCAGACTTCCCCGAGGCTGCCTTGAGTCCCCAGCAAAGCTGAGGCCCATAGCTGTCGTGGGTAACGTGGAACCGTGACCCCTGGACACCGCACGCATTTGCTAGTGCATCCTCTTCTGGGTCTCCCACGAAGTCGTGCTTTGGGCTCCGAGTAGCCCTAGCCTCCAGTACCAACTGCACCGAAGATCACTGGCCTCCACTCCACGAGTGTCCTGTGAGCCAGCTCCACGTGCACCGTCTCAAGGCTCCTTTGCGGTCGCTAGCCCATTGGCTAGTAGCCCTTCATGAAGGCCAATCCTTTTCTTCTTGGGCTCCCTGGTTGCTCCAGGCTTGCCCTCACTTACCCTTGCTGGGTGAGTTCCTCAGACCTTGCTGGTCTGCATCATCGTCATTCTTCATCTACATTAAGACTTGCCGTTGCCAAGGCTTGTTGGGTCCAATCCGGTCGCCGACACCTCAGCACTCGACAGACATTGTGTACCAGCCCGAATCCTGCTACTGGTTGCCAACAACACCTCCTGGACCTCGTGGCTGAAGAGTCAAGAAGACCGTCAACTGACCTGAAGCACTCGACATCGGTGGGCATCCGCTCATCGCCTTCCTGGTCACTGGCTAGTGACCCAGACTCTGTCCCCTCTGCTTTCAGGTTCTTCAGATCTCCGATCCACTCTTGGATCCACCCGGACACTTTCCACTTGGTCGCCAGCAGCACTTTGCAGCAGATCGCCATTCAAATCGACGACGAAACCCGACCCCGAAAGGCACCTATGCACCCGGCTTCCCTGGGTGAGGTAACACGAGTACTCCAGTGCTCCCGTGGGTAGAGACTCTAGAACGACCTAGTTCTCAAAGGGTTTGCTCCAAGTCCTCCTTTAAGTGTCCCTTTTCTTTAATTTCCCCATCGCGACTTTCTCCATAGAAGTTAACGGCGTCTCGCGGCTGTGTATTTACACTGCACGCGTCCCCCGTGGGTCCCCTGTGTCACTACCTTGGGTGGTTCCTTGTGGTCCAAGCACTTCTAGAGGCTCTAGGCCTAGTGTCTAGCTCAGTCATGGTTCTTATACCACTTTATTGGTATATGGTTTGGTACGCCCCTAGGGCCCAAACGTGTATTTGTGCTATTACTGTGTTTAAATAACTTATAACTTATGTACTTCGAACTCTAGCCTCATAAAGAGACTAGAGGGGTGTGTTTAGCAATAAATACATATATTTTGAATATATACCTGGTGTGGTGCTCTTTCATTTGATCACTCAAGAGATTATAGACTGGTAAAACAAGCTGCTTTACATTCCTTCAAGACTTAGCCTGAAGGCTGCTCTCCATAGCTACCACTAGGATAGCTTTCAATAAGGTTGTCTTTAACCTATCTCCAATAAGGGGTTGTTTGGACTGGTGCAAGGTGCCCACTATAATTAGTGGACAGCATATGCCAGGCCAACTTCTCACACATACACTCTCACATACCCATGCATACACATACACACTTTGACACCCACATGCACATAGACATTCCCATGACCCTTACGCCCAATATACACACACAGCCACACCTACACACACACACCCACACACACTGATGCCTACACACACACACCCATGCACTTGCAAACCCACACACCCATATCCACACACACACACCTGCACACATTAACACACACACACAGGCAAACAAGCATACACAATACTGACACATGCACACACAAACACATACACAAAACAGCCACACACTGACATCCACAGCCAAGCAACACCAACACACACACAAAACACACACACAATACCCAGATATGCACATAACCCTGCCACAAACACTTCCACACACAGCACCCACACACAACACTCTCACACACCCAACACACAGACACCGGCTGCAGTATGTGAGCATTTTCAGGTAGGCTAGCATTTGGTCACTGTTCTGTTGGAGCACATTTGATTGTGCACTGTCTGCAGCTGCCACTGATGGTCCTGTGCCTTATGTTGAGGACTCCTCCTCATCTAGTTGTGCCTGACGTTGGTGCCGGCTTGGGCGGAAATCAGGAAATGTATGGATTGCATATGTTTTTGCATCCCAGATGTGCCTAAAGAGTAATATTTCCCACTGCTCTTGCTGAATTGTCAATGGCAGATGTTGCAGATGACAATATTCACACTAGGTTTCTTTGACCAGATGGTATGGTAAAAATAAATCCAATACTACTAACTCATCCTCTGGTCTGGGACTCTGCTCTTCCTGCTCCTCCTCCATTTGTTGGCCTCTGTTCTCCTGATGCCATTGCTTTTTGCAGTTGAGACCAAAACAATTGGGAAAACCCCAGAAATTATGGAAGAGAGTTGTACAGCAACTGTACCCACTTAAGTGCGACTCTCAAACGAGTTTCGAAAGGTGTGGTCTTTGTAGAAAGAAAGGAAGACAGTGATTTCAACCAATCAGAAGTGTTTCATCTCAGCGAGACTGCTCTCATGGTATTCCGCAAGACTACTGTGGTACAACCGTGAAACTGCAAAACTCAAAACATTTGGTGCTTTCAATATAAAAACGCACTAAGGATACTCATAATGTGACCCATTTACAAAACCTTTAACCTTAAAGTTAAAAAAACAATTACTGTATCATACAAACACAACATTTATAATTTTACACCGGTCTTGTGGTACTACCACAAGACCCAGAACAGGACATACAAATATCTCTGTGTTACCGTGGACCCTTGTCATTGGCTATGGAGTTATCGCTATAGTACAGCGAGAGTACAAAACCAGGGACAAAACAAGTTATTACAAAAAACACAAATCCTCAAAATGTGACTGGTGTAGAAGGCCTTTGCAATTAATAAAAAGTTGTTGCTTAATGGTAAATACAATTTTTAAAAATGTTATGGAGGTCTTGCATACTACAGCGAGACCCACAACAGGACATACAGAGTGCATAGGAGTTCCTGCGGGGGCTTGTCATTGGATGCGGTAGTTCTGCAATATTACGTCAGTACTACAGAAAGAGAAAAAAATATATATTACAATAAAATAGTATTGTAAATAAGTTGATAATTGTAAAATTACAAATGAACATTATAACTAACTTTCAAGATAATGCTGGACTTCAAACCAAAACAAACTTTGAAATTCACTGAAAAAAACAAAGGTTAAAGGGACGTTGAAGTTAGGTAAAAAAAAAAGAACGTAACTCACAATTTTAAAAAGATCTTAGAAATTCCTTCAAAAATCCTTAAGGTTAAAGGGGCATTGCAGTTAGGTAAAAATATGTTTTAACTGACATTTTTACTTTACTATAACTTCCCTATAACCTTTGTTTTTCTCAGTGAATTGTCTAAGATTTGTTTTTTCAATGTAAAAGTAACATGTTATTACAATTCCTAAACTCACTTTAACCTTTCGGGTTTTTTTTTCAGTAAATATATTTCATTTTGGGAAGGGTCTGGCATCTCCCACTACAGTAACATTTTACAAACGCTAGTACAAAACAGAACATGTGTTAACAAAGGCAAAAGGCTGCCAGCTAACGCCAGACCTCTTACCTTTGCCAATGCTTGTTAAACCTTGCATGACGTCCAAGGTTAATTAACATTGTGTTACTTTTTTAATGAATTCGTTTTTTCGATGATGTAGTCAGAAAAACAGTGGTCACAAACAACGACCGCGAACTGATCTCATGCTAAAAAGAATCACCAATTTTCCTTATTGGCACATTTCAGAAGTTCCATCAGCATAAGCCTGCTATTTGTCGGTTTTAGCGTCTTTCCGTGCAGAACATTAAGTCCAGACACTATCTGACTCACTCACAAGCTCCTGATCTGTAATCAGGATCAAAGCTTCATTTCACAAGAAGACGGGAGAAAGACAAGTGCCTGAGGCGAGAAACAAGCTTTAATTGATTGTTGTGCGACGCTCGCCTGGCACGAGGTTTCACCTTTGCGGCATGCGTAATGTGATCACATTCTGGCGCAGCTACGGAGGACGTCCTTCACGAGCACGCAGGCCGGGGTGCCATGGGATGAAACTCGCGGTTAATCCACTCCATACTAATGCATCTTTTATGGACCACGAAGCTGTGGCGAGCTGACTGCCATCAGTTCTTCCAACTCCTTGAGAACAGAGCATCTTCTTATTAAAAAAAAAGCAAGGGCACAAATAAAGATTTCGATTTAAAACATTCAGAGGCATATTTATGAGCCGGTTTGCGTTGCGTTTGCACCATGCAACGTGATACATGCGCGAAGCAACCCTTACATGCGATTTATGAAGTCGCGCAAGGCCGCTCTGCATGGCCTTGAGTGGTGCCATAAATCTGAAGTAACGCAGCGCAAATCTCTGCGTTGCCTTACTCTGCGCTAGGAAGGCATTCCATGGGTGCTGCGTGGGTGTTCCCATGCAACTTCCACGGGTTTTGACACCTTTACAGATTCACCAGAACTAGTAAACCTGGGAATGTGCCAAAAAGATACGCTTTCCCAGGAGAGGTGTAACTACGAGAAATATCATTATTTCTCCTTGTTACTTCCTCTTTCTAAGTGTGCTGCTGCAGCACACATAGATGGAGGACTATGCCTCACAGGATTGTTTTTATGCAGGAAGGTGCTCCTTCCTGCACAAAAACAATCCTGCATGCAACAGAGGCACCCTTGCGCAAGGGTGCCTGCGTTGGCGCTTAGCTGGCATAAGGGCGCAAACACATGGAATAAGGCAGGAATGCGCTATATTCTTTTAAATACAGCGCATTCCTGCCCTTTCCCTGTCACGCAGAGCAGCAAGATGACTTGCTGCGCTGCACTGCGTGACAGTCTCGTAAATATGCCCCTCATACTATAGCACTAACTATCAAGGGTAAATCCTTTAGTGTTATTGCTATTTCAATTTGTCGACAGTGTTGAATATGTCAATTAAATAGATTTGTGTCTGCAATAGTGGAATTTGCGTAAACTAAGGGTCGTTGGTCTTACATTTGTCAGCGGCAATTTATGCAATATTTGATGGTTGCATCATAATGCAGCATCCAATATTTGATGGAAACATTGTACTGCACCATATAATATATATATTTTTTTTTTTGCTAGTGGTATTTCAATAACTTTTGCACAACAAAGTATAAAATACACTCAACAATCTTTAGTACCGTCAAATTAAATACTGCCTTCACAAATCGTTTCTTAGATGAATGTGTTCTTTTGTATTTTTGATGACTTCTGACTCTTCTCTTTAAGATGTTTCAGGACTTCTCTCCAGTTGTTTTGCTTTTTGTGGGACTAACGTGCATTTCCAGGGCTTGGTCCTGCTGGGTGCTGCCGATAGGCATACTTTGATGAAGTAATTGACAGCGCAAATTTTTCCATATACAGAGCAGGAATTCTCTTGCAGATGGCAGCTGCAGTATCCAAAGTTTTTGTTGGACTTCCTAAATGAGCTTTTTGGGACAGTACTATTCAGCTCACTTATGGATTTGGCAGGTTTTATCTTGGCAGGCAGTGTTGCCACAAAGGACTCCATGCGTGAGGTATGCACCTCAGAATCTTTGTGCGATCGGCCAAGAGTAAGCATGGCTGGTAATATAATGTTTACTTCCCTCAAGATCAGGCTTGGTAGCTTTGACAAATGGCTGCCCTGGATTATTTGGGCTTGTATTCTCTCATTTTGGTCTGCTAGTTCGCAGGTGATGGCTAGGCTATGTAGGTGCCCATATAAGGCATTTATGGGTCTTGCTTTGCCAACTGTAGGATGAAGAAATTCTTAATCAGGGTTGGACTGTGTACCTGCCTGTGCATTGAACACTGCTGCAAGTGCTGCATTGTAAACATTTGGCTGGACGTGTTGGGTAAGGTCAGAAATAGCGTATGCATTTAGTTGCTGGGTCAGTTTCTTTCATTGCTGGGAGATAGATTTCAAGGCAAACCACCCATGTTTTCTGTTGTGATGCAACTGAGGAAGCAGTACAAACATGTCAGATAGAAGAATATCAGTTGCAGCAGTTCGTAACAACATGCCTGTCCTTTAAAGAAACCAGCCTAGGGAGACTAAATATATGGTAGATTAGATAAATACAGAGTGCCCCTTTTTTTCACTCTTTGACGGATACAGAGCAGTGTGACACAACCTATGGAAAGAACAGTGTGGCCTTGATACCATCTCTGTGGTGATGACCCATTTTCATCCAACCAGACGCTGGTTGTGCCTCTCATTTCAAGTAGTTGTTTATTTCACTATTCCTTTATGCCCTTCACGCACGGGTGCAGCAGTGTGCAGCGGATGATTCTTGCAGCCGTTCCCTCATGCAGGCAGATGTGCGGCCCTGTAACAAAAACGGCCCCCAGGGGCCCAAAATCGGCCCCCACCCTGGCGGCCCACCGGGGAGACGCCCGGTGCCCGCTACGGCCAGTCTGGCCCTGGGGTTAGCACCCTGTGCCTTCTGTTAGCACAACCTTGAGTGCAGGGCCTGGGGTCAATGGCTGCAGTCCTTAGGTCACACTGCTGGCCTCTCAGAGATGCGTTGTGCTGGTGAGAGATACCAGCCTGCGCCCCTGTGCTAACTGCAATGGCAGGGAATACTGTGGCAAGTTGACCCGGAAGAGTAGAGAATCTGTGGAGCTGGGTCCAGCTCAACCGGATGAAGTTGGCTGCGTGGGCGGGTAGGACAGACAAGCAAGTGGAGGTAAATGACTGCCGAAGTTGCAGGGAGATGTACATAAATGAAAATGGTTCCCTTGTCGTCGGTGTTGTGTCAGAGTCCAGACACCAGGGCCTAGGATATGCAGAGAAATAAAACATAAAAGATGAGAGAGAGAGAATGGATCTCCCTGGATTTGCTGTGGGTATTGGGGCAGGGTTTCGCCGTGAGGTGTCCACCTGTAATTTTATGACTTGGCTTGAGAATTGGGCCCCAGATATTTACCAAACGTGGCGCTGAACTGAACATATTGCGATAGTCATGGAAAAAAAACATTCATGTACATGTTAAGAAAACAGGCTTTTGTCTTCCAATATATGAAACTATTCCATCTCTGGAACAAAGCACTGCATCAGATAGGAAAGCTTTGTATGAGCGGATCTATCGCAGCATTTCATTCTAGTTTCAGCTCTAAAATTAGATCAGATAAAATACCTCCACCAGTCAGATGAAGAATTGAAAATTACCAGATGAACTGGGATTTACCCTTCCCTCATTGCCAGAAGGAGGAGTTAAATTATTACATGCGAAAAAGCTGTAAAATCAAACTTAATCTATCTTCCATAAATATCAAAGCTTGGGTGAAAACAATAAACAGGAGCCATTCTATAACTGGGGCGACACCAGCATACAAAATTGATCACAAGCTTTTGTATAAACATA